>CM035441.1:10059666-10192166 GCA_020310875.1 Ceratopteris richardii
TATTCGATTCTTATATGGAAGTGCTTTGTCACATTGCCACAATTTTGTATTACGCTCCTATGTGGTAATGATGTACCATAATTTTGTATTCGATTCCTATATGGAAGCGCTTTGTCACATTTTGTATTCGGTTCCTATATGGAAGTGCTTTGCCACTTTTGTACATCCTTCATTTATGGAATATACAACTTTTTGTACATGATTCATGGTTCACTTTTGCTCATATAAAATCATTTTTTGGTTGTCATTAGAGTACATAACACATGTACTCAGTATAGAGTTGGGCAGATGTATTGTCTTTTGCTAAACAACATCATGTTGTAGCAAAAGACAACACACTGCCCAAAAACTTTCTGCAGATATTGTCGTCGGTATTAGCGTCAGTACACCCAGCAGAGTCGTCGGTATTAACGTTGGCACACCCAGCAGTGTCGTCGGTATGAGCATCGGTATAAGCACCTGTATTACCGATGATTATACTGGCGCTCATACCAGCGCCCATACCGATGACTATATTGGCATTATGTTTCTGACGCGCATACCGACTGCGACATTGACGTCCCAAAAAAAATAGGCCCGTTCATTTTCCTTAGTAACAGCCTCGGTATACCCTCAATATGTTGTAGTGTCTCAAATGTATCACAACATATATCCTCCAGCTTCTCAAACAACTTTTCAAAATTCTCAAAACCAAAATTTTCAAAATCATCAACCGTGTACTATGGAAGCTCCTCTCGCATCTCAAGTACCACATGTTGCTCCCCAAGCTCCTCAAATACCTGAATTGCCTTATCAAAATCCTCATTATCTTGTTCAAGTAATACCTTACCAACAAAATCCTTAGTTTCAAAATTTCCCACCACAAGTTAATCAAAATCTAAATGTTTTTGTGTGTGGTCCTCGTAGATGTCCTTGCTGTGATTTGTTAGAGCAATATTTGAGAGATTATGAACTATTGAGGCTGCTAAAGAGCAACGACTAGTACTAGGCATAGACAAGAAAATCATTTACTATCGATCTATGCTACCTTTGCAAGGAAATTATGGTAAGGGAGGAATGAAAAAGCACTATGAAAATATAACTATAACGGATGCAAGAACTAGAGGGGTGAAACCAGAAGCTCTTGACAAACAAGAAGTAAATCAAGTAAACCCACAAAGAAAGTTGACTTTTCTGTAGAGGCTTTAGTAAGATCACGAGATGAGATTAGGAGAATAATGGTTGGGGAGTCACTGATAGAAGATAAATCTCTTATTTCTTACATATCCAATGTAGAAGAAAAACGGAAAAGAGATGAAATTGAGCTTAGTGAAAGAAGAGTGACTTGAAAACAAACCTTAGAGGGAATAGAAATCATTGTAGAGCAAGGGGAAACATCGCAATCCACAGAAAAAAACAAGAATCACAACCCAAATGAACAAAAACAAGAGGATAAACAAAAATTTAAGAAGACAAAGCAAAGAAAAATGGAACCAATGCCTTTAGAGAAACATGAACAATCAAAACAAACACAAGAATGTGAAAAAAAACAAGATCCTTAGCAAAAACAAAAGAAACCAAAGAGAAAACCTAAAGCCATCTTGATTTCAAAAATTGAAAGATAAATAGATCCTATGGAGATTATAGATGGCATTTTGCTTAAGAGTCTAGTGACTATGTCTTTAGAACAAGTTTTCTCTATCGCAAATCCTTCTTTTAAAGATAACTTTATGAGCCTGATTAAAAGGAAGAAGTTTCGGCTTAATCTAGATATTGAGATGCAAGATTATCTAGATCAAGGTCAAGCTATGAATGAAGCCTTAAACTTTGATGAATTTGATGAAGAGGAACTTGATGATGATGAATTAAATGTTCATAAACATTTCATAGGACCTTATTCAACTTGACCATGAAAATCATGAAAACAACTTTGATTGTCACTTTAAAAGAAAATTTTGGTCTAGAGGTACATTTGACATGCATGTTAAAATAGGCAATGATACATTTGACATGCATGTTAAAATAGGCAATGATAAGAACGTTGTCATTGTAAATGCATTAGTAGATTCCAGCTCCAAAATCAATGTGATTTCAAGAGAAGTATATGATAAATTTGATGGCATATAGATAAAGATTATGGATGGCGTTTGAGAACTGCAGATAATGGTGTAGCTACCTCTTATAGAGGTTGTGCTACTATGCCTATATCCATGGGCGGAATCACATACAAATTTCACTTCTTTATTCAAGATAATTGCTCCTATGAAGTTCTCTTTGGTCAGCCCTTTATTTGTTAGAGTCGTATGGAAACTAAAGCCATGGATGATGGGTCTACCTATGCTAGAATTAATTCTAAGATGGAATGCAATCACTTCAAGTCATTACAATAGGAGTGAATTATCCTAGGAACTAATTGCCAATTAGAAAGATGCCTATTGTTACTCAAGGTCATGAGCATGTTTGTAGTGATTGTGCACCTGGATTCATGTTTTGAGCTACATATGATCAAAATTCTGGATAGAATCCATCTTGAGGAGAACAACAATGGACATTGGTTTGACATCTTGCAACCAACCAACTTGTACAATAGTTTGTCACTTTGTTTCCCACATTCTAGATTAGATTTCCTTCATAAGAGTCAATTGTCGAAGTCTTTTATAAAAAAAATCCAAGAAATGTATAAAACGAACAAAATCATGGAACATGATGAGCACAATGAGCATGTGATTGAGAGATCTCATCGTTTCTCTACTCTTGAGGAGTTAGAGTTATGTCTTCAGCAGAATTCTAATTCTCACATCATTCTTCTTTCTTCCCTTGATGAGTATGCTCTAATCCAAGAGTATGCTCTCAATGTTGAGAAGTGCTCAAAATTGAACCAAACCCATAATGCCTTAGTTGAAACAAAGTACAAAACTATTGACAAAAAAATCAAACCCATAGCTCAACCATTACCCGAAGGGAGTAATGAAAAAATTATTGATGGGAAAAATGATCCAATTCTTCGGGATAAGAAAAACATAGGAGATACATTCATGGATGAGACAATCAAATAGGTGAAAATTGGTAGAGATGATGACTTTTCTTTGCTAGCAGAGAGAGATAAATTTGAGAGATTCATATGTAGCCATGGAAATACCTTTACTATGTATCCTCATGAGATTGGTTGTGTAGATCCTAAGCTAGTTGCACCCATGATAATCTTTGCTATTCCAAATATTCCATGGAATCTTCGCCCTATACCAGTTTCAAAGGCTCACATACCTGAGCTAATGATAGATTTTTAGAAGTATTTTGCACCTTGCTCAAATAGATTGTTCACTGTGACTAAAAATAATGGGAAACTATGTTTTATTCAAGATCTCCAACCCTTCAATAAAGTCACCATAAGGAATGTAGGAACTAGACCCATTGTAGATGAGTTTGTTGAATCATTTTTAGGACATTCTATCTATTCAATGGGTGATTTATATTCTGGGTATAACCAATTCCAATTAGCAATCGTGTCATGATATAACCACAATGAAAACTCCTTTAGACCTAGTGCAAATGTGTACTTTACCACAAGGAGTGACTAATTCTGTGGCTCATATGATGTGCTCTGCATATGGTCTGACATGATTTTATCCCTCATATAACCATGCCATTCATTGATGATAATCCAATTAAAGGGAGTGAGGAATGTGTAAAGGACATTACTTTAGATTCATCTAGATGTTGTAAATTTGTTATTGACTATACCTCTTATGAACAAATATTTCAATGATTTGAAGAGGTAGGTCTCATGTTTTCCATAGAAAAATCTATTTTTGGTGTCAACAAGGTTCTTATCATTGGTCATTTATCTGCTCATTATGGTCAAAATACATACCCACAAAAAGTTGATGCCATTAGCAAGATTTCTCAAACATGTAACAATGTGAGTGAGGAATGTAGATTTCTTGGTGCTTGCATCTTTTATGTTATTTGGATCCCACCCTTTGCTCATGTTGCAGATTTTTTTTTGACTTATTGAGGAAGAAACGACAATTTATTTGGACTGACATACACACATAAGCTATGTGTAAGTTGAAGACATTATGGGCAGGTCATAAAGGATTTTTTGGAACATATGAAAAAATTAGAAGTACCTATTATTGGCCTAAGAAGTATTTTGACATTAGTAACTATGTTTCTACATATTCTACTTGTCAACTTCATTCATGAATCAAGCATAGAGATCCTTTGCATCCTATTTATCAACCTTGTATTCACTACAAGTGGGTAGTAGATGTTGTAACTATGCCTAAAGGTATTGACAAAATGCATTACATTGTACTTACAAGAGATGACTAAACTAATCATGTAGAGGGACGTGCACTAGGATCTAAGACCACATACAATGTCTACAAATTCTTGCTTGAAGACATCATAAGTTGCTTTGGGTACATAGAGAAAGTAGTTGCCAATCGGGGAGAGTTAGATGTGAGAGAAGCTAAAGATTTCTTTGAACATCATGGTATTCGCTTGTCTCTCACTACTACATATAATCCAAAGGCCAATGGTAAATTACAGAGAGCACATCCACCTATTGTGAAAACCATATCTAAAGAATGTAATGATGACATTAAACAATGGCCTAGATTTTTACCTTTTGCACTTTGGGGAGATAGAATGACGTGCACACATATCACTAGGTATATGCTTGCTGAACTTATGTACTGCCAAAAACCATTGTTTCCAATTGAGTCTCATAGTTCTGCATGGTCAAATTTGCTTGGGTCTGAAAACATGTCTACTGTTAATTTTTTGATTTTGCACATTAAACAATTAGAATAAGGTAAATTAAGACTTGATGATGCCGTTGAAAAATTAAGAGAATCTAGAATGAAGAACAAGGTATTATTTTGACAAGCTCATCGATAGCATCCTAAGCGGATTGAAGTAGGAGATTGGGTGCTAATTTATGATGGTGAATTTGACTCTCAATATGATGCATGCAAAAAACTCACTCAATGGTGGTTTGGGGCATACATTGTATCAAAAGTCTACAAAAATGTATGTAGGTTCTTTGTGCATTAAATGATGTTGCATTAAAAACTTTGATGATAATGACAAGTACATTTTAGATGAGGACATTGAAGAAACGTGATAATGACAAGTACATTTTAGATGAGGACATTGAAGAAGATGACAACAACGAGGCTGATTCATAAACATGAATATCCATGATAAACAAAAATTAAAAATAAAAAATAAGAATATCATTTCTTTTTCAAGTTCATGTTGCTTTGTTTTTTCAGGTTCATTCCAATTTTTTTTCCCATTCTTGCTTGTTTGCAAGTTCACTTTTTGCATGTTTCTTTTCAATCTTTGCATTTCATTGCATATCCACGTCCCTTGAGTCAACAGGGAAAATGATGATTTCTCTACTTGTGTAAAATTGTATCTTAAGTAGTAATTTATCTACTACAAAATCGGTTATAATGTAGGATTATGGCAAGGTAGGGCATGTAGATTTGGAGGTCTATTTTGGTAACATGACTTTCATATATAAACATGCATATGTATCTTGTATCGAAAGCATAATTGTTGAAGTCTTAACTTCTATTATTTCATATTTATACATCCTTAGTCTAGCTCACAACACTTGTATCAAAGTTTAAACGATTCTTCTCCATCATAAAAAATGGTTGTACCTTGTATCGGGGTTTAATTTTTTCCCATCATCAAAGAAATAAAGATAAGCTGGTACGTGTTACCAGGAAGTTTACACTTTCTTCCACCCCAAAAAAGTGAATGTAACCATAAAGTCTCCAAGTTATCATTAAAAAAGGGGAGAGAGAGCAAGACAAAGGAAGCTAGGAGGCATACAAGAATAAAGCATGGGTGACATAGGTAGATTTATGCATTAGCGGAGTTTAGTTAGATCTCCTTGGTTGTAAGCAGAGAAAGAGCATGTTCATATTTATGTAGAAAAAAATTTGATCCAAAATAAGCTAAAGATGAAAGATGTCTCTTAAAAATCCTAAATCTTTGTTTATAATCATATTTAAGGTAGACTGCTTTATGAAAAAGGTACACAATTTTCTTCAAGATGAGAGGAATTGATGCCTAAAATGACTCAATACATTAACTTTGACTTCATATGGTGCTTGTTTGTTTTCATTCTTTACATGTTGTCAATGTTGCATGTTCATTTGCATATATGTTGCCTATTTGTTCATGCATATTCATGCTGCTTGTTTCAACTCTTTCTTTCATGCAAATTTTTCTTCATGTCATGTTGCCTACTCATTTATCCATATCATCAATTTTTTCTTCTATGTATCTTATGTTGCCTATAAAAGAATTTGATGCTTGAAACTTTTTATTTTTTAGAGAGACTAGAGTGGCGCTTCTGGACGAATAGAACATTTAGTGGGGGTGAATGTCGTCGAGATTTTCTCTCCTCTCTCACTTATGAAGACCTATAGGAAACACATTTGGTGAAGGTAGCCAAAATTACCTGAGAAATCCAAGACGTGTCAAGCATATCAAAGGGAGGTCGCATGCAACATTTGGAAGAAATCAAGCAAATTCTAGGTGGTGGACAAAGCTGGTCCAATTAGGAAATTGGACAAAAATTTCACTCTCACCAAATTACATGAAAATTCATATACTTGTAAAGCCTATCAAAGGCAATCTATAGCCTGAATTTCATATGTACATAGATTTTCTAGCACATTGACATGCGATGTGCATTTCGTAAAAATATAATTTTTCCATTTAGACCCTACAAAATCTTGTATAGGAATTTTTGGTAGCCATATTGTATGGCATGTATAAAGGTCATATGGCTTCACATTTGTACAAATTTTCAAGGCTATCAGAGATTCCTAGACACCTTAATGTCACCTTGCAAACTTCCAAATGTAGTCAAACTTGTATGAGGGAGATTCAAATGGGAGTTTTTTGTGCATATTCCTAAATAAGACTTTTCAAAACGTAACCCTCCAAATTTTCATCTTCATGAAAGGATATTTGGAGGGTCAAAGAGAACAAAATCAAGTTTTCATGGTCACCCTAGTTTTCTAGAATAAGAAAATTGAAGGCTTGAAGGGCTGCTACATGGAAAACAATGATTGAACCATGTTGTACGATCAAGATGAGCTCACATTCAAGGGTGGCTGGAGATGCATTAAAGCTTAAAGAAAGGAGGATCCACAAGGTTTTTTCATCCAATAAGCTTATTTTGATAACCAAAGATCAATAATGCAAAGTTCTTCTAAAAATAGTAGCTTATCTTATCCAAATTGATGGCAGCACTGATCTGACGATCCAAATCTTCCACAGATCCAATGGTGGAGAATGAGGGCACCTATTTTTCCCCCATTTTTTCCTAGATATCATATAAAGAACCAATCCTAGCCATCCATTTGATAAATCCAATGGTTGTAATCAAAAGCAGTTGATCCTAGGTTTGAGAGTTGATTTCTCTAGATCCAAGGGCCCAAATTCATTCAAAAAACTATAAAAATCTGCCTCCAAACTCATAGAGCATCATTGTTAGGCATCCATAGGGCCCTTGCTAGCACATGGTTTCCTTGAGAGGATCGTTCTCAGTTGAGCGTGTGAGGGTCCAAGGTGGGCTAGTAAGAACATAGTTCGTAAGACTTCCAAACTAGGATAGGCTCATAAACACAATGGTTTCTCTATGTTTTCTTGCCCTCAATGGAGTGTGAGTGAGTTAGAGTTGGTTTTATCAATCTTCGACTTCTTTAGTTAGAAGTTACGCTCCTAGAAAGATATAGGATCAATGAAGTGGAACCTATCCTTTCATGTGTGACATTCGGTTGAATAGTCATGGTGGGAGGGTCGTGTGGACCACTTTCGATCAGTGGATTGCTTAGCTTGACGTATCACAACACTCATTGAGATTGAGAGAATACATTTCTATTTATTCATAAATCATGACCCACATGCATTCATATAATTCACAAACACCCATGCACATGTTTCAATTTTGAAAGTGTATAAGAAGCTCCATTCTTGGACCATTCTTCCTTTTGAAATCGATTCATGTGTATGGTTTTCTTTCATGCATCTAGGCACAAGAACCCATGTATATGAATTAAATTTTGAAACTGTATAAGAAACTCCATTTTTGGACCATTCTTCCTTTTGAAATCGACTCATGTGTATGTTTAATTTTTGTTCTCATTTTCCGTGTTCATGGATTTATCTTGCATTCATATGTTCCCCTTCCCATAATCAAATCGTCACATCTCTCCTCTTCCTACTCTAACTTCACCTTCACCTACACATTTTGATCACGTAAACCTTCCAACACTCACTAACTTCATACACTCTGTGTGTGCTGCGATCGAACTCAATCAACCCAGATTGGGATCACCTCTACAACATAAACATCATTGATAACCTCGTAATGAATGCGGATATGAACCTTGTTTAAGCAACAACCTGTGTGTGATGCTATGTACGACAGAATGCACAATCATTTATCAATGAAATTATGTCGCATCAATAGTCACTATAGAGGGTCACTTCTTGTAGTGGTTGAAGTTAGAAAGGATTCCTTTATGTAAATCTATGGCCATTTCTAGAACTCATCCCACTACAAGGTTAGGAACGTGTCAATTTTTTACACTCCCACATGCTTTCCCCTCATAATGGGAATCTTCAAGAGGATAAGACATTGAGCATATCTAACAAGTTTTGTATTCCCATTGAGTGTACGGGATTTTTCTTCCATATGTGCACCACCTACACGTATGTGTGTGTTTGTGTGTAATTCAAATATAGATCATTTTAACTAACGAGAGGGAGAGAGGCTAATTTTTCTTGAAGTACATGGGTTCGAGAGTCTAGAACCTGGTCTGTTATTAGATTTTGATAGTCCCTTGAAGAAGAGTGCAGGCGATCTAGCTAATGATAGATTACTTAGGACCTTTCAAAATATCATAGCCTTCCCTTGTGAAAGAATCTTATAGAAGGCGTTTCCTTTCATTTCTTTAAAGAGTTATGTTGTCTCGCTTATCTCCTCTCTCAATATGGGGTGGATGGGAAAATAACAAAGTAATCAATCTCTTTTGCTTTCATATTATGCAAGCTAAGGAGTGCGAGTGTTTAATTTGGATGCATGTATATTGTCCTAGATTCTATCTTATATTATTTATCATAGTGACATTGGTTTTTTATTTTTTTATCAGGGCATGGATAAGACTCCTGACCCTATATATCATCTAAGAATGTTTTATTGCATTTTACAACTTCTTTAAAGTCTAATTTCTATGGTTATCTGCTTATGGAAATGCAAGACTTCCTGCATACCAAAAACGAAATGAAGACTTATATCATTTTTCCACCTCAAACGACTACATAGCCTCTATGAAGAAGCTGATAGGCATAGTTAATCATCAGTATAGAGTCGATACATCCGATTGCATCCATTCTTATATGATTCTTTTTCAATTTTTTGGCCCAAATTGTGAAGGTTTCCTTGCATAAATCTGTGATATAATGATCAATTTGGGTTGGGAGGGATAATCCCTCCGAATTATTCCAATGCTAGGGACAAAGAGAGGAAAAATCAACAACTTCACGAGATCTCCATCACTATGCATCTGCGCGACTGTGGCACAAGGACTTATACCATGGGCATTGTCTCATGGTAGCTGAGGTCCTGCAAAGTTGATTCAAGTTTTGTTTTTCTCTTTTCTTCCTTGGATCAGTGGCGCTTACTTTACTGTTTTCTACATAACATCAGAACATGGTAAAAGTAATGAATGATTGAAGAACATGGTAAAATTTATGAATGATTGAAGAAATCCGAGGTAACGAGTGAGAGAAAGTGTTTGCTCCATGAGCTCAAAAAGATGCACCACGAACCATAGGTTTAGCATAAATACATACAGAAGCACATCAATAAATGGGCATGTTTGGCTTGTTTGGTTCAAGTCACAAGGTCAATGTCAATTTTGCATATGGCTCATATATGGCAGTGCTGCACCATAATTTTGTATTTGGTTCTTATATGGCAGTGCTTTGCCACATTTTTTATTTGGCTCATATATGGCAGTGGTTTGCCACACTTTTGTACATGGTTCATTAATGGAATATATATCTCCTTTGTACATGATTCATTTATGGGATATTTCTTTTGTACATGGTTCATGGTTCATTATGCTCATCTCTTTTGTGTCCAATAGTGTTTTGCTTTATCAAGTCATGTTTTGGTTGTCGTTCATCTAAACACTAGATCGGCAACCACTAGAGTACATGTCACATGTACTCGTTTTTTTTTTTTTGATAGAGTGTATTGTCTTTCGATCAGCATGATAATGTTGCTGCCGCAAGAGACACAACACTCTCCCCAAAAAAGTGTTGCAGATATGATCATCGGTATGGGTGAGGGTATGAGCATCAGTATCTCTAAGGACATACCAACACCTATACGGACGCTTTTGCCCAAGGACTTATCGATGCTTATACTGGCACTTTTAATACCGATGTGCATACCAACAATTATACCATTGGTTTGCAAATATACACCCGCACCTATACCAATGAGAGTCCACCGACACAAGTACGGAGCCATATACTGACGTTGTTGCTCAATTACTGACACTTAAACCAGTGCCTATATCGGTGCCTATATTGACATTTTGGTACCGGCATGCATACCGGCACCTATACCGATGTTGAGGCAAAAATACTCCCGTGTATTTGCGACGATATAGGGGCCAGTATACCCCTCATATGTTGTAGTACAAGTAGATTCGAAATAGGATGATGGATATATTTATGAACATATATGTGACCTTCAAGCACGATTGCAACATCAAAATTGGATCCGTCCATAAACACATCAATGTACGATGCTGTTAGAAATATATTTTCAGTGATTTTTTTTTCAGAAAGGTTATAGACTAGTACAAGTTTGTAAGTCATCACTCGATTTATCTACATAAGCTCTAAGAAAGAGGAATTTTTGGGTGTAGACATGTAGAGAAGTATACCTGTGGAAGTCATGCATGCCTCATTGTTGCATAGGTGTTGACATACATCCCCGAATACATATAGATATACATATACAAATTGTAATACCCATGGATGTTGTGCTATCTAGCTACCACACACCTTACAAGTAGGCTCAAGTGGTGGCTTGACTTAACACATTATAATGTCAAAGCAAGAGTTGACCTAGCCAAGTGCATAGGAGCATGTGCACATACATGATGGTTAATGAATCCCAAGGACACATTCACCAAGTGTAAATCACCTCTCACAACCACCTTCTTCACTCAAGAATGCACCATCACATTATAAAAATAGTAGACACAAAAATAGGGGTTTCGCTCACCTTGAGTGTTGTAATATATCCAATAGCAGGTTCATTTTGAATCTCTCCATAAGACACATCTAATTAAAGTGACCACACAAACATTATGAGTTTACTCTACAATATCATAGCAAAAAAATGTTTCTCTCATTGGGATGTTGCACTGTTAGCTCAAGAAATGGTTGGTTTTGGTGCACTAACATGCTTCCATTTTTTAGATTATATGTGGATTGCAGGTATCCGTCAAGGAAAGATGTTGGTCGATAACAATAAACTCTGATTAAATGTGGTAACATCAAGGCTGAATAAAAGGGGTTCAGAACCACACATACGCAATATTCAGTACGGGTCGTTGGAGCAAGAATTCTTTCGTGGCAGTGTCTTAGGCTGTGGATGCAGAACGATCATTTCCAAAACCTAATAAAAGCATAACCCAGTCAGATATGAATCCAGCAACAATTTTAATAACAATGGCTGTGAAATCCATGATGAGATCGTCCGAAAAGGATTGATGGAGAGCTGGCAAGTGTGGCTTGAGAGCTATGTCACACTACAGGAACCCGATGGACATCAGTCTTCTTCCTAAGTTTCTATTTGCTGGCAATCTTGTACCTTCTTAACTTGCCATGGAGTGGGAACGCAAAAAAAAAAAAAAAAAAAAACTTAATCAAGAAAGCACAACAGTTGGATTGATGGGGTCGAAATGCTTCTGAAAATCTATGCCTACGAGTTCTTTAACTAATGGAGGGAAGGCTTGAATAAATTCGACTCCTGCATAACCATTATGATAGGATTAGCTACCTACTTATAGCAAGGCTTCTCCGTATCATACGTCTCCGTATGTATATTCAACAGCGGTGGGATAAGGTGGTCAGAAGAAAGGACAAAGACAGTTTTTTTTTTGAAAGCCAAAGAGGGGCCCGCTCTCTGGAGAACAATTATCTGCCATAGAGGCCGTTTTTTTGGCAGCAATCTCTGACAAAGGGGGGCGCCGAATATTTTTTTGCTCTGTTTTTTCTTCGTTCCTTGGGGGGAAGTGTTCGGTGGCTGCAGGTTCTTGGCTCTGACAAGAGAACCAGAAAAGGGGGCAGCGCTTCTCTTTCGGCGGCAGATATTGAAGAAGAAGGAAGGGGAGAAGGCTGTACATATTGTTGATTTTGAAATTATGGAAGGTATCCAATGGCCCCTTTAATGCAATCGCTGGCTTCACGAAAGGGAGGGCCACCTCAGCTGAGAATTTCAGCTTTGTTCAGACCTTATGCAGACAATGGGCATGCTTCTGTACAAGATACGGGGAGGAGGAGTGGCAGTCGGGTATCCAATTTTTTTGCGGGCTTTATCTGCTGCAAGGAGGTTTTTTTTTGGGGGGGGGAGAGTCTTGTGTGGCCGTTTTTTGGGATGGTTCTTGTGCGTGTCTGGGCACGAGGCACAAGGGGGCAGAGGATGGAGTGAGCAGTATTCACATGCTCGTCGATATCGGACCCCTTCTCAAGAACGCTCACCACCTCCTCGCTATAGGTATGGAGAGCGTTATAGTTCAAGACTAACAACTGATCGGGACCGTGACAGATCTGGAAGCTACAGGAGCTACAGGGATAGGACTCCACCTAGGCGCTACAGAAGCAACCCAAGGCGGAGAACACCAATAAGGCACAGGAGAAGCCCCAGTAAAAGCCCTCGTGGCAGCAGAAGTGTATCTCGCAGTGCAAGTCCTCCTGTAAATAGGCATGGTCGTAGCAAAAGGAAACATAGCAGGAGCCTTAGCCGAAGCCGAAGCCGCAGTCCTGCTGAGGATCACCCTCGAAATAATGATTGTCCACGCTCCAATACGAAGAGAAGCCGATCAAGGGATGCTGATGCCAACAATAATGTGAAAGACCGAAGAGCTCACATCTTGCAGAGATTCCAGTATCTCAACTGGTCGAGTGAGGTTCTGGGAGGCATCATTGGTCTGCTAAGTATTAGAGGAGGTTCATGAAAGCGATCCGTTCAATTGGGGGCTCCTTGACAGAACAAGAAGCCATCTTGGCGGCAGTAATAGAGTGGGAGAAGGACGGGGAACTCTGAATAGAAGGGGAATTCCAGTCGCGTTAATCTGGTGGGAATGATATGTCCACGTCTGTAAATGGCGGACTGCTCGTTTCTGTTGACAGTGGAAGCTTCGAATGATTGAGGGTACTCTAAGGAGGTAAGCCACAATGACGCAAGGTCCATATATACAATGGTTTTGAGTGCTTTTGGCTTCAAGTTTTGGGTAAAGCTTCATTTGCGCGAAACTTTTGAGCCTGCGATAGAATCGTTGTTCACGAATTATGAAAGCATGTAATGGATCTGGATGACCCGAAAAGCGTTGAAAATGTTATGTTCATTTCTTATATGGCGATAAAAGAGAAGTTTGCATGCATCATACATCTGCATTAAAAGATTTACGACCTTGAAGAGTAAAATATAAAAGTATGTCATTATTTGCATAGATTTATATGTGACTGTTGTGGTTGAAATTATGTCGCTTTGAAACCTCGTATCTGCAATCATTTTGAGTCCCATGATGGAATCATTGTGCAGTAATTTAAAATTGATGATCAGTAGACTTGACGCTCCACTGCTTTGAGAAAAATATCCTTATGATACATGATGTTTGAGCAGATATGTTTTCGTAGCGGATGACTTGATTCTAGTGCAAGACCATGTGTGCAAAATTTTTGAAGCCATGAAGGACGCATTGTACAGTAATTTGGAAACGGAGAGAATGTGCGCAGAAATGCATTGAAGACAATATGATGGTGATCAAACCTGCTCATTAACGACTTTAAAAATGAAATTCCATATGTTGGATGTTTTCTCAAATGGATTCTTTTACGTGTTATGCATGATATGATCATATTTAGAAGTTCCATTTACGCAAAATCTCTGAACCTGTCATAGACTCATTGCCCAGTACATTGAAAATGCCAATGATCACGAGCAGAATTGCGTTGAACTATGATAAATTCATTGTCCAACATTCATCATCATCTTGCCACTTTATGAATTTAAAAAAAATAGCATATGCACAACAATGTTTTGCAAAATCTCTTTGATTTGGTGTTGACACGATGGCAGTTCGAAGACCCATTTCCGAAAACTTTTGCATCTATGATGGACTCACTATGCATCAGTGTACGCTGATGCAAGGAAGTAGAGAATCCTGAGAGAAGCTCATTGATGATGATATCGTTATAATCTCGTTAGCTTGTTGAACGTTAAACATATTTTCTCTTATTGTTTTCAAAACAATAAGGTCACATTTACAATTTTTTGAAAACAAAAGGGTGTGTGTGTGAGAGAGAGAGGGAGAAAATGTTTGTGTGGTTGTATGTACAAGAAGGTGTGTGAGGGCACATATGCTCATGTGTGTGTGTGCAAGAGTGAGAGTAAGCGGTTGACAGGGACTCGGGTGTGAGTAGGTATACGTGCATGAACTTGGAAGTGAGTAGTGAGGCAAAGGATAGGAGGCATATGTGTGTGTATGGGTGAAAGAGAGTGAAAGTGGGAAATGAAAGTGTGAGTGTAAAGCGACTATGTAAGGGAGTGAATGCGCATGTGCGTGTGAGTGTGTGTAAGGTTGCGGGTGCAAGTGTATGTGGGTGAGTGAAACGAAGGAACTAAGAGTAGGAAAGAGAATAGGCCACGTGAATTAGTTAGAACGAGAGTGCATGTGCGAGGAGAAGCTTGAGATACATTCAAATACGACTTAGTGACTTAAGACAAGGAGAGTAGACCGATTGCGAGGGGTTTGCGCAAAATAAAGGCTTCCACAATCATCTTTTCCGTGGGCTTTAGAGCCCGATTCATTTGGTGCGTTTGCCGGGAATTTATGAGCTAGTGCATAGATATGGGAAGAACCCGTTGCGACATAATTGTGGGCTTTAGGTGATCCAAGTAGACTGATTGCGAGGGATTAAACCAAATAAAGTCTCGGGTAATCATCTTTTCCTGCGGCGTTAGAACCGATTCATTTGGTGCGTTTGCCGGGAATTAGCTTGGTACGTCTCTATAAGAGAGTGCCATAGGTTCGCCTAGCGCCACAGGTTGGCCGAGCTTGCGGACCCCACGATCTAGTACATGAGCAAGGGGAGCTCATCGGCAGTAGCAACACAAACTCAAAGAGAGGAACGCGCTCAGAGAAGAGCCCTAGAAAGAGAAAGGAGAAGGTGGGAACCGCCAGGTGAGTGGACCTCGATTGGCTCGAAGAAATCAGCCAAAAACGTGTACTCCCGTAGGAGGGTCGCGAATCAAGTACGACAATTTGAAGGAGGGATCCTGAAGCCACGTGTGCTAAATTTTTGGGATCGAAGTGATATCGACATCACACCTCTGTTCGAAATGGCTCAGCGGATTTCAGTTCACTTGGGGGACTTCACCAAGTTTTCAGGTACTTGGGACGAAGATCCGGATAGTTTTATCCAGTTGTTTGAGGTTACCTGTGAGGCCAATGACGTAGTTGACCAGGATCAAAGGTTGAGGATTTTTCCGGCTATTCTCCGTGATGAGGCAGCCAATTGGTATGGGAATCTGACACCACAAGAGCGTGGAACTTATCAAATGCTCAAGGAAGCTTTCTTGGCAAAGTTTCGACGACAAGGCTTCCAAGATAGATTGGCCCAACAAATGGATTATTTGCGACAAGGAGTCAATGAGAGCATCGATAACTACATTCAGAGAATGGAAACGTTGGTAAGAAAGATGGGCGTGAATGCCCCGAATGATGAGACATTGAAACGTAGATTCATTTCGGGATTGAGAGATCCTACGGCACAGCAACATATCAGCCTGACAAGACCTGCGACCTTAATGGATGCTAAGGAACAAGCAAGGCTTTGGGAGGAAGTACAATTATGCCAACAAAGGAAGATGGAGCTCCTATACGAGCCTATGGGAGGCCCAGGAAATATACCGATGAAAGATCCGAGTCAAGGAAGTCCCGCATTGACGACCCCAGCTTTTGTAGCTGCCACTAGCACACCAGTCGAGGCAAAGCCTGCGCTAACTGAAGAACGAATATTGGAATTGGTCACACAAGCTATAAAAGCTGCCACGATAACTCAGGAGACATACACAGTAAAACCAGAGGTAACTACGAACCCGAATCAAGTGTTTAGATCAAATACATGGTGTGGAAAGTGCCATGGTTACGGCCATTTGGCTTCAAAATGCCCTACAGTCTCGAGAGTATTCACAGATAGATCGCCACCTAGGATGCGTTGTACTTTTTGTGGAAGAACAAATCACACGGAGGACCGATGTTACAACAAGAGAGCCTACGAAGAGAGGACCATGAAATCAGGAGATACAAGAGAGAGACCTTACACGGGATTGCCCGCTCAAAGTGTACCACCTACATCTCGTTGGGAAAACAGACCGACTTATGGATATGGTGCTCAGGGTCAAGGAGGAGACTATCCAAGAGGAGCCATACGTGATCAAAGGAGAGATGGTCCAATCCAGTGCTGGAGATGTCATGGCTTTGGCCATACTCAATCTAGATGTCCAAACGAAAAGAAGCCAATCGATTATACTCCATTATGTAGGTACTGTAGTGGGGAGGGCCACTTTGATGAGGGTTGTCCAAAACGAAGAGCTGCCGTCGGCAAGGAAAAAGGACCAGTAGGGTCCTCGAACTATGTTGATACTCAGATGCATCTCACATCAAGAGCTCAAGAGCACGTTCCTACGATCGGAGTAGTGTTCAAGACACCGAACCCTCAAGAAGGCTCTAGCTCGTCGATGCACTTTGTGGATGCTTACGCGGCCAAGAAACCACACAAAGATCCAACTGTGGCAGTAATCACAAGGACTCAAGAGTACTCGAAGAAGAATCCAGGAGGCGAAGGTGAAGAAGGGAGTCAAGAGAGGATAGCTGAACACGAAGAGGTAGAAAACCAAGTTGGAGGATTTGTTGAGCAGCAAGAGTTTGAGGATGGGGAAGAGGTTGAGATCCTTCCACCAGTGACCAAGGAGTTTGTGCCGGGCATAGCACCATTCCCTGAAAGAT
The DNA here is from genome assembly GCA_020310875.1 of Ceratopteris richardii. Lineage (NCBI taxonomy): Eukaryota > Viridiplantae > Streptophyta > Polypodiopsida > Polypodiales > Pteridaceae > Ceratopteris > Ceratopteris richardii. The sequence continues at coordinate 10,077,003 of CM035441.1, forward strand.
TGAAAGCTCCTAACATTAGAAAGGAAAGACAAAGTTCGGAAGAAGTAGATATTGTGAAGTTACTCGCTGACACTGAAGTCACGCTGGACATTGGCACATTGCTGAAATGTTCACCTGTTTATAGGAAACAATTCTATAACGAATATATTAAGAAGCCGAGGAAAGCTCGAGATAAAAATAGACAATATAAAGATGTCCAAGGAATCATTCAAAGTATTACGACGCAAATTGATTCAAATGCTCCAGCTGTGACGGTTGAGATTAAAGGGTATGCAGTCCCTGGTGCTCAATTAGATAGTGGAGCTGCAGTCAATCTTATGACTGAGTTCATGATGAAAGCTTTGGGCCTCAACCACATGGAAGAGACGCCGATGTCTTTGAGAATGGCGGATCAAACACAAGTGAAGCCTGCGGGTCTTTTGAAGAATGTAAGTACAGTTGTGGGCGGTTTAGAGTTTAAAGTTGATTATCTGATAGTAAGACCAAGGACCTCAGAGGCTACCTTCTCGATCCTACTTGGACGGCCATGGCTGGTGCAAGCCGAGTGTGTGCATGACTGGCGCACAGGTTTTATTTCGATAGGGCCAAAGTCTGATCGGATTCAGTTGCAAGTATCCTCACCCTCGAGCAACAAGAAGAAGACAATAATAGTCAATGAGATGGAAAAGAAAGAAAAGGAGAAAGCAAGGCACGAGAGTGCACGAGCTAGGTTTTCTTTGAACCCGGACACCTACAAGAATCTGCTTCAAGACGGGTTCAACTTGCAGCTCTTTAAGAATCAAGACACGAAGATGGGAGAGTATCAAAATCCATTGCTCTATAACGACGATTCGGACCAGGAGTTGCTGGGATGGTTGACACATACAAGTAAATTTGATTGCTACATGTTGAGTATAGACACAAGTAAAACCAAAGCTACTCAATCCCTGGAGAAGGGAACTTCAAGAGAAGAATTGAAACTAGAGCTAGCTCCGACGATGGAGGTACAACAGTTGCGAGAAAGAATTAGAATGCTAGAAGCAGAGATTCTAAAGAGAAGTCGAGAACCGGAAAAAGAAGCGAAGAGTAAGACTAAGGTGTCGGAAGCCATTGCAAAAGCTGAATTGAAGAAATTAGGTTCAATCGAAAGAGAACAAGACAATGATTTACTGGCCAATCATACACGCATGATCGGAGAGCATGTTCCAATAACGGTGTCATCAAGGAATAAGGAATACTCGCGAGAAGCTCAGTTGGAAAAATGGGAAGTTTTTCTAGAAAAGTTCTTGAGCGTGGGGTCAGAGCTACCAGATGGAGTACGAGACTGCATTAAAACGACACTCAAAAATTTTAGCGAGGCCTTTGCATGGTCATACAGTGATTTGAGAGGAATTGATCCCCGAATCTGCCAACATTATATAGACTTGGAAGAAGGCACACGACCAATATGTCAACGACTCAGGCGAACGAATCCAGTCTACTCGGAATTGATCAAGTTGGAATTGACCAAATTATTGGAGGCAGGATTTATATATCCCATCGCATCCAGCGAGTGGGTATCACCAATTGTAGTTGTTCCAAAGAAAAATAAGAAAATCCGTATTTGCATAGATTATCGAAAGTTGAACGAGCGCACAAAGAAGGATCATTTCCCCTTGCCATTCACTGATCAGATCTTGGATAGAGTGGCTGGCCATAAATTGTACTCATTTTTGGATGGTTTCAATGGGTACAACCAGATCCAAATTCATGAAGAGGATCAATCCAAAACTACTTTCACGACAGAATGGGGTACGTATGCATATCGGGTGATGCCATTTGGATTATGCAATGCACCGGCCACATTCCAGAGAGCAATGATAGCTGCATATCAAGACTACTTGCAAGACTGGATGGAGATATTTCTCGATGACTTTGCAATCAGAGGCGACGATGAAAACATGAGGGAGAGGATCGAAGCAATTTTAAGAAGAAGCATTGAAAAAGGCATCGCATTGAATCCTGAAAAGTGTACATTTGGAGTACGAAGAGGATTGCTTTTGGGACATGTTATTTCCGAAAAAGGGATTGTGGTCGACGAGGATAAAGTGGAAAAGATCGGACAACTTCCACCTCCGCAAAACTTGCGACAACTCAGAGGATTTTTGGGCCATGCAAATTATTATCGACGTTTTATATTAAATTTTGCCTCTATAGCGGCACCACTGACGACTCTTTTGAGGAAGGACCAACAATACCAGTGGACTGGAGAGTGTCAAGTTGCATTCGACTCGATCAAAGAGAGGTTAATAAATGCACCGATTTTGGTAGCACCTGATTGGACGAAGGAATTTCATGTACATACCGACGCTTCTCATACTGCAGTTGGAGCAGTACTATGCCAAGCCGACGAGAAGAAGTTGGACCATCCTATTTACTATGCAAGTCGCAATTTGAATAGCACTGAGAGGAACTATACGACTACGGAGAAGGAATGTCTCTCGATGATCTTTGCGGTGAACAAGTATCGGCATTACTTGATGGGAAAGCATTTCACTTTTTATGTGGATCACGAAGCCCTTAAGTACATCATTAATAAACCCGAACTGTCAGGGCGACTGATGAGGTGGATGCTACTTCTCCAAGAATTTCAGTTCACAGTGGTAACCAGACCAGGCAAAGCGCACATATTGGCCGACCATTTATCTCGAATTGTTAATGAGGAGCCAATCTCTGGTGTGCCCGACGATGCTCCTGATGGGCATCTATTCCAGGTGGAAGCTAAAATACCTTGGTATGCCGACTTGGTGAATTTCTTGTGCACTACTAAATATCCGCCAGGAGCAAGCAAGAGAGAGAAGCAAAAGCTGTTAGCATTGGCAAAGTACCATAGCATCATTGGGAGGCAACTCTATCGATATTTTGTTCATGAGAGCATTTATCGGAGGTGTCTCGAGGAAGAAGAGGCAAATCTAGTGTTGAGGGCTTTGCATGACGAACCTTGCGGTGGACATTTTGCTGGTGAATTGACGGCAAGGAAGATTTTATTAGCCGGGTATTGGTGGCCAACGCTGTTCAAAGACTCACACACATACTGTAAGAAATGTGACAAATGCCAACGAATGGGAAAACCCACATTATCACATGCTGCTCCTCTTACGCCGGTGTTGGCTCTTAAGCCGTTTGAGAAATGGGGAATTGATTTTGTGGGGCCTATTGATCCTCCCTCACGACGAAGATCCAATAGGTATATCTTGGTTTGTACTGACTATGTTACCAAGTGGGTAGAAGCCAAAGCTCTGAAGACTGACCGAGCTATTGATGTTGCTAAATTTCTGTATGAACAAATTATCACTCGATTCGGATGCCCGTTGGAAATAGTAAGTGATAGAGGAACACATTTTGTCAACGAACTGATCGAAGAATTAATGGAATTATATAAGATCAAACATAGAAAAAGCACTCCATATTATCCGAGGGCAAATGGACAAGTGGAGGTCACCAACAAAATCCTTGAACAGATTCTAACTAAGACAGTAGCTGTGCATAGGAGAGACTGGGATGAGAGACTTTTGGAAGCCTTGTGGGCATATCGAACATCCTACCGAGTGACGACAAAGAGCACTCCGTTCTCTCTAGTATATGGCGAGGAAGCCATCTTTCCCATTGAAAAAGAAGTTCCGACATTAAGAGTGGCCATCGAAGCCAGGTTGGGCGAGGAAGAGTCATTAAAGGAGAGGTACATACAATTGGTCAAGCTGGAAGAAAAGAGACTCATCGCACAACAAAGTTTGGAAGCTATTCAGAAGAGACGTAAGGAAAGGCATGACAAGAATCTCAAAACCTATGTGATTCAAGAAGGGGATTTGGTGCTAGTTTACGATAGTAAATATTATAAATTCCCGGGGAAGTTGCAGACAAGATGGGCAGGACCGTTTAAGGTGGTGGAACTCAACTCTAATGGTTCCATGCAAATTCAAGATTTAGGAGAAGAATATGCTCCCGTGAAGGTTAACGCGCTTCGAGTTAAACCATATTTCAAGTGATGTTAGGACGGGAGAACCCAGACGAGATCCAAACGAGAAGAACTTAGTAGACTACTTGTACATACATGTATAGTATTATATATATATATGCGCATATGTAAGCTATCATGTGTGTGTCATAAATATTCTTCCTTGCTAGCTCAAGAATCTTGGACTTCTAATTATTTTTCTTGTGTTGCGCAGAGATTGTTAGGAGCTAAGTAACAAAATGGCAGATCAGATAACGCAACTCTACTTGTACGAGCTAAGGATATATTTCTCGGACCAAACATTCGCTCGCATGGACATAGATGTCGACGACTTTGAGACGGAATACGATGTTGAGGAAGCGCATTGGCTGGTATGCTTTATAAACCAGGGTTTGGGTGTTGCATTTTACATTGAGTGTTTTGAGGAATACTTGACTCGACATGTAGGATGGGCGGGAGATCGATACTACTATTTTGATCCTTCGAGGGAAATGCCTAGCGAGGAAAACGATATCACATGGGCTTGGGCAGATGTGCTAACGCTAGGAAGTGATGACAGAGCTCCTGAAGTTGAGCCTGACTCGCCTTAGAAAAGTTGTCGGGATGCGAGTACGATGTGAGACTACATGAGACATCCCAGAGACTCACATTCTAGGACACCTAGGGATAGGTATACGAGGGACTAAGGCATAGCTGGTTGTAGTTACCAAGTGAAAAGTCGAATCGAGGAATACATATGTAGTGTCTGTAATTGAGAGAATGGAGTGAAGAGGTGGTTGATCTGTCAAAGGCTAGAGTGTATATGTTTGCATGTATGTGTGGGAAAAGTGGGAAAGTTTCTTCCTCTCCCTAATTCTCAGGACTTGGGTGAACTAATTAACTACGGAAAAGAAAAAAAAAAAAGAAGAAAAAATATACATCGTGTTGTTGTAATCGTATCGATGCGCTATGGTGGGCTAGTAGGTGGGTGGATTTATCCTCGCCGGGTGGTTAGGACCACGAGCCGCAGCTAGTTTCACCATAGGCTTGGAAGTATGTGATTGTGTCTTAGCTACGCGCCATAACGGGTTGGTAGGCAGGTGGAGCCATCGTGGCTGGGTAGTCATGACCATGAGCCGCATCCAGCTTCGTTATGGGCTAGCTGATATATGTTATGTGTTATCATTGTGTGTTTGTGTGTTGTGCGCTGCATTGCGTTGGTAGATGGGTGGAATCAACCTGGTCGGGTGGTCAGGTCCACGAATCGCATCCAGTGTCAGTGTAGGTCAACGTGTGATTAAAATAAAATTTTCATATGAAGTTATTCCCCACTCCTGAGGGGGAGAGAGAGAGAGGAGAGGGCGATGATCGCCCGGAAGGGAACGTTAATTGCTTGTGTGATTGGTATGTGTTGGCTTGCGACAGATCAGCTCACTTTCAATCAACATTCTTGAAAGCACGGAGACTCTATATGTACTCATAGATGAGGCTTTAGCGAGGTGATGCAACGGTAGTGCTTTATAACTTGTGTGCTCTATCTGAGGGTTTTTCTAGTGTGTGGGACACTCTAGGGTTCTGATGTATGTCTTCACTTGCACTCGCGTTTCGATGGCTTTTGTAGGACAACGATGGGGATTCTTTGGGAACGTCTAGTCATGGAATGATTGTACATAGCGAATAGTAGATGCAATAATGGGGTACGCATTTTGGGTATTGTTGCATATCTGATTGAATTCATTTCAGTTGTTTTTGTTTATTTCGGTATTTCCGTTTTGTTTTTTCGCAATGGTAGTTGCATGTGTAAAACATGGAAAGGTGTGCATGTGTTATTTTGGTTGAGCCCATTTTCATAATGGAATGTATGCGCAAATTGATGCATGGCTGAAATGGAATTGCATATATGTGCATGTTCTTGGATCATTTTGGAAATGACTGATTTGTATGTATTCATGAATGATTTTTTTTGAGCACTAATAGCTTCAATGAGTGCAGGTCCGCTTGGAATGATGGCTCGATGAAAAGGTATGTGAACCAATTGGAAATTGACATGTTCATGGTTGTTTGGATTTTATTGCAGCAATAGTGGCTCGTCGAGGACGACTTCGCAAATAAGAAGAGGGAAGTATGTTAGCTCAAGAAATGGTTGGTTTTGGTGCACTAACATGCTTCCATTTTTTAGATTATATGTGGATTGCAGGTATCCGTCAAGGAAAGATGTTGGTCGATAACAATAAACTCTGATTAAATGTGGTAACATCAAGGCTGAATAAAAGGGGTTCAGAACCACACATACGCAATATTCAGTACGGGTCGTTGGAGCAAGAATTCTTTCGTGGCAGTGTCTTAGGCTGTGGATGCAGAACGATCATTTCCAAAACCTAATAAAAGCATAACCCAGTCAGATATGAATCCAGCAACAATTTTAATAACAATGGCTGTGAAATCCATGATGAGATCGTCCGAAAAGGATTGATGGAGAGCTGGCAAGTGTGGCTTGAGAGCTATGTCACACTACAAGAACCCGATGGACATCAGTCTTCTTCCTAAGTTTCTATTTGCTGGCAATCTTGTACCTTCTTAACTTGCCATGGAGTGGGAACGCAAAAAAAAAAAAAAAAAAAAAAAAAAAAAAAAAAAAACTTAATCAAGAAAGCACAACAGTTGGATTGATGGGGTCGAAATGCTTCTGAAAATCTATGCCTACGAGTTCTTTAACTAATGGAGGGAAGGCTTGAATAAATTCGACTCCTGCATAACCATTATGATAGGATTAGCTACCTACTTATAGCAAGGCTTCTCCGTATCATACGTCTCCGTATGTATATTCAACAGCCGTGGGATAAGGTGGTCAGAAGAAAGGACAAAGACAGTTTTTTTTTTGAAAGCCAAAGAGGGGCCCGCTCTCTGGAGAACAATTATCTGCCATAGAGGCCGTTTTTTTTGACAAAGGGGGGCGCCGAATATTTTTTTGCTCTGTTTTTTCTTCGTTCCTTGGGGGGAAGTGTTCGGTGGCTGCAGGTTCTTGGCTCTGACAAGAGAACCAGAAAAGGGGGCAGCGCTTCTCTTTCGGCGACAGATATTGAAGAAGAAGGAAGGGGAGAAGGCTGTACATATTGTTGATTTTGAAATTATGGAAGGTATCCAATGGCCCCTTTAATGCAATCGCTGGCTTCACGAAAGGGAGGGCCACCTCAGCTGAGAATTTCAGCTTTGTTCAGACCTTATGCAGACAATGGGCATGCTTCTGTACAAGATACGGGGAGGAGGAGTGGCAGTCGGGTATCCAATTTTTTTGCGGGCTTTATCTGCTGCAAGGAGGTTTTTTTTTGGGGGGGGGGAGAGTCTTGTGTGGCCGTTTTTTGGGATGGTTCTTGTGCGTGTCTGGGCACGAGGCACAAGGGGGTAGAGGATGGAGTGAGCAGTATTCACATGCTCGTCGATATCGGACCCCTTCTCAAGAACGCTCACCACCTCCTCGCTATAGGTATGGAGAGCGTTATAGTTCAAGACTAACAACTGATCGGGACCGTGACAGATCTGGAAGCTACAGGAGCTACAGGGATAGGACTCCACCTAGGCGCTACAGAAGCAACCCAAGGCAGAGAACACCAATAAGGCACAGGAGAAGCCCCAGTAAAAGCCCTCGTGGCAGCAGAAGTGTATCTCGCAGTGCAAGTCCTCCTGTAAATAGGCATGGTCGTAGCAAAAGGAAACATAGCAGGAGCCTTAGCCGAAGCCGAAGCCGCAGTCCTGCTGAGGATCACCCTCGAAATAATGACTGTCCACGCTCCAATCCGAAGAGAAGCCGATCAAGGGATGCTGATGCCAACAATAATGTGAAAGACCGAAGAGCTCACATCTTGCAGAGATTCCAGTATCTCAACTGGTCGAGTGAGGTTCTGGGAGGCATCATTGGTCTGCTAAGTATTAGAGGAGGTTCATGAAAGCGATCCGTTCAATTGGGGGCTCCTTGACAGAACAGGAAGCCATCTTGGCGGCAGTAATAGAGTGGGAGAAGGACGTGGAACTCTGAATAGAAGGGGAATTCCAGTCGCGTTAATCTGGTGGGAATGATATGTCCACGTCTGTAAATGGCGGACTGCTCGTTTCTGTTGACAGTGGAAGCTTCGAATGATTGAGGGTACTCTAAGGAGGTAAGCCACAATGACGCAAGGTCCATATATACAATGGTTTTGAGTGCTTTTGGCTTCAAGTTTTGGGTAAAGCTTCATTTGCGCGAAACTTTTGAGCCTGCGATAGAATCGTTGTTCACGAATTATGAAAGCATGTAATGGATCTGGATGACCCGAAAAGCGTTGAAAATGTTATGTTCATTTCTTATATGGCGATAAAAGAGAAGTTTGCATGCATCATACATCTGCATTAAAAGATTTACGACCTTGAAGAGTAAAATATAAAAGTATGTCATTATTTGCATAGATTTATATGTGACTGTTGTGGTTGAAATTATGTCGCTTTGAAACCTCGTATCTGCAATCATTTTGAGTCCCATGATGGAATCATTGTGCAGTAATTTAAAATTGATGATCAGTAGACTTGACGCTCCACTGCTTTGAGAAAAATATCCTTATGATACATGATGTTTGAGCAGATATGTTTTCGTAGCGGATGACTTGATTCTAGTGCAAGACCATGTGTGCAAAATTTTTGAAGCCATGAAGGACGCATTGTACAGTAATTTGGAAACGGAGAGAATGTGCGCAGAAATGCATTGAAGACAATATGATGGTGATCAAACCTGCTCATTAACGACTTTAAAAATGAAATTCCATATGTTGGATGTTTTCTCAAATGGATTCTTTTACGTGTTATGCATGATATGATCATATTTAGAAGTTCCATTTACGCAAAATCTCTGAACCTGTCATAGACTCATTGCCCAGTACATTGAAAATGCCAATGATCACGAGCAGAATTGCGTTGAACTATGATAAATTCATTGTCCAACATTCATCATCATCTTGCCACTTTATGAATTTAAAAAAAATAGCATATGCACAACAATGTTTTGCAAAATCTCTTTGATTTGGTGTTGACACGATGGCAGTTCGAAGACCCATTTCCGAAAACTTTTGCATCTATGATGGACTCACTATGCATCAGTGTACGCTGATGCAAGGAAGTAGAGTATCCTGAGAGAAGCTCATTGATGATGATATCGTTATAATCTCGTTAGCTTGTTGAACGTTAAACATATTTTCTCTTATTGTTTTCAAAACAATAAGGTCACATTTACAATTTTTTGAAAACAAAAGGGTGTGTGTGTGAGAGAGAGAGGGAGAAAATGTTTGTGTGGTTGTATGTACAAGAAGGTGTGTGAGGGCACATATGCTCATGTGTGTGTGTGCAAGAGTGAGAGTAAGCGGTTGACAGGGACTCGGGTGTGAGTAGGTATACGTGCATGAACTTGGAAGTGAGTAGTGAGGCAAAGGATAGGAGGCATATGTGTGTGTATGGGTGAAAGAGAGTGAAAGTGGGAAATGAAAGTGTGAGTGTAAAGCGACTATGTAAGAGAGTGAATGTGCATGTGCGTGTGAGTGTGTGTAAGGTTGCGGGTGCAAGTGTATGTAGCCACAAGTGTATGTGGGTGAGTGAAACGAAAGAACTAAGAGTAGGAAAGAGAATAGGCCACGTGAATTAGTTAGAATGAGAGTGCATGTGCGAGGAGAAGCTTGAGATACATTCAAATACGACTTAGTGACTTAAGACAAGGAGAGTAGACCGATTGCGAGGGGTTTGCGCAAAATAAAGGCTTCCACAATCATCTTTTCCGTGGGCTTTAGAGCCCGATTCATTTGGTGCGTTTGCCGGGAATTTATGAGCTAGTGCATAGATATGGGAAGAACCCGTTGCGATATAATTGTGGGCTTTAGGTGATCCAAGTAGACTGATTGCGAGGGATTAAACCAAATAAAGTCTTGGGTAATCATCTTTTCCTGCGGCGTTAGAACCGATTCATGCATTTATATCATTTCTCTGCCTCAAGCGACTACATAGCCTCTCTGAAGAAGGTGATAGTCATAGTTAATCATCAGTATAGAGTCGATACATCCAATTGCATCCATTCATATATGATTCTTTTCAGCTTTTTTGCCCAAAGTTCGAAGGTCCCTTGCATAAATCTGTGATATGATGATCAACTTGGGTTGGGAGGGATAATCCCTGCGAATTATTCCAATGCTACGGACGAAGAGAGAAAAAGAACATACTTTTTGTTTTTCCCTTCCATATCGCAGTCAACAACTTCACGAGATCTCCATCACTTTGCATCTCTATGAGTGTGGCGCAAGGACTTATACCATGGGCACTGTCACATAGTAGGTGAGGTCCTGTAAAGTTGATTCAACTTTTGTTTTTCTCTTTTCTTCCTTGGATCAGCGGCGCTTACTTTACTGTTTTCTTGGTAGCATGAACATGGTTAAAGTAACGAATGATTGAAGAACATGGTAAAAATAATGAATGATTGAAGAACATGTTTGCTCCATGAGCTCAAAAAGCTGCACGTCGAGCACGAATACATACAGAAGCACATCAGTAAATGGGCATGTTTCGCTTGTTCGGTTTGTGAGGTTGAGAGTCTATAAATGAATTGGGACCATAAATGTGTGAAGATGGAATGATGATGAACGCTAGTATCCTTAATTGAATTATTTAAAAATCTTATTATAATCCAAGATATTATTAGTAGTATAAGTACAATACAGTGGGATGTGACATTGGTAACTAGTTTGAGATAGTAGTAGCAAACCATTACTTACCAACCCCAAACCCATAAATTCTGTATTGTTTATTGAGTACTATTGTTAATATAAATTAGGGAGTGCATAGATACTTAAGACAAAAGAGACATTATCTCGTGCAAGACTCATTGTATTTCCTAGATCGATTGCTTGATATTACTTTCATGATTATTGCATGCTCTTCGTCTCTTCGACCCACCCATAGTACTATATAACAGATTGAACATCCTACGAAGTAAATATCCTACGAAGTAAATATCTTATGTTCTTATCCTCTATGCCTTGTATGCTTAAAGTAAATAAGTTCCTTTTGATACGATTAGCTCTCTGCCATTTGTGGGATACATAGACCAATGTCTTTGTATCCAAAACATAAGGCCCATGGGCATAGAAAATATATCACAAAAATAACACATGTAGCTCTCAATTTATTCAAAAGATCATCAAATAAACATTACTTATCACAAAATATGTTATTTGTGCTTCAACCCATTAATTTAACATGTCTTTGGTGAATATTCAAATGGTATGTATTGATATCTTCTTGATGAGTTCTTGTCTCTACCATGAGTCACACCATTTTGTTGGATTTAAAAACCATTTTTTTATGTCAATGCTACTCGTGAATCACTTTCAAGTAATTTTTCCGGATTACAAATGTCTTTCCATAAATTAAATTCCATATTTCCCTTTGATATGAAACAATTCAAAATTAGAAGCCCTTCCTTACTCTCTTGCAAAAATTTTCAAGATTAATTTGTTTCCTGATATGATTTAAGGAATCCTTCTTGAGAACCATTGCATCACGATGTAATCATGTGATAAAACTTAATCTCTCTAGAAATTGAATGCATTCTTGATGATTTTAAGGGGACTCCATGTTCCAAGCAAAGTTTATATGTAACATCAAAAGGTTTTCTAATATTTGGGTTCTCGCATGTACTATGCATACCCATAATCATGCTAAAATGTCAATGGTTTGTTTCCAAGTCTAATCGTCCTCATGCTATCTTGGGGAAAACTTTTATTGCAACTTATTGGTTCTTTCCTATCATTATCACAATCTTTCATTGGTTGTGACTGTTAGAGTTTGAGGCTTGCGGAAGCACGGGAACATCACAAGGAAGAAGAAGAAGCTTGGAGCACAACACATAATACTGAATGTATTACCAAGAGAATGTACAAAGATAAGTGACCTATTAGGGTTATAGGCATATATACAAGCGGGGGAAAAACTTGCTAAAGAGAGAAAAAAGTACCCCATTGGTCCTAGTGTGTTGGCACACATCACTACCTAAGTATATCAACAAATCTCCCCTAGGAGTGATGCATTGAATAAGGAGCTGGCATTCATGTATAAGGAAGTGCCAAGCTCTACGGAATCAATCCACAAAAGGAAGTAACCCACAACCTGGCGCAAAGTTTCAAACTTCTCCTTAGGTAGAGCCTTTGTGGGAAGGTCTTAAATGTTCTCTTCTGTGGGCACATATGCCAAACTGGTCTCTCCAGTAGAGAACCTCTCCCTGACATAATGATAATGCACCTCAATGTGCTTAGTGCGAGCATGGTGTTGAAAGTTTTGATTTTCAAGCTCAAGAGTGTGGGAGCATGTACCAAATTGAACCTTCCACATCATCCACTATCAAAGGAGCATGATTTCCACAAGTTGGATGCATCAAATTAGGCCTATAATGGAAACAACTTGATTAGAGAAGATTTAGCTCACCTAATCTTGATGTGATTGGACCTCACTTTTTGACATGCATATTCTTTTGATGGCTTAGAGAGGTTGGTATGTGAACTTTAAAGCCTCTTATGAGTTGTATTATGAATTAGATTCCTAGAAATATGTGCCGAAGCTTCCCCCTTGCTTAAGCACACCCCCTAATAGCTGTTCTTTGCATATTTTGTAGAGATTTCACTTTTTTCATACTCTATCTCTCTAGATGATCTTGGCAAGCCCTTTGGTCTTCTAATTGTTGTTTCTCCTTGATTCCAAATCCATTTGCAATGATTCTTGTCTTGTTTGAAATCCTATAAGATCTACTTTGAGTGGTGTAAGTCTCTTGTTCAGTGCCTGCCATATGCAAAGAAATGTCCACGAAAGTGGTTGTGCCCTAGATGATGACAATCATGTTGCCCACACCCTAACTGGACTTAGGGATGATGAAAAATGGAGGGCCATCACAACTTCAGTGTATGTAAGGGACTCTCTTCCTGATTTTGATCAACTAATAACTCTCATGGTGACAAAGGAGATGAACCTTGGTGGTCATAATGCCAAGGATAGCCAAGGGCAATTGTTGTATGCAGGTAGAGGAAGAGGAAGACACAACTGAGGTGCTACAAGAGGAAGAGGAAAATATCAAAGCAACCAAGGAGTCAAGGAAAAAATAAAATGTAGGTCAAAGAGGTGTAAGAGCAACAAATAGAGGAAGAGGTGCAAAATTTGGTGGAAGAGGACAACCCACTTCAAATGGATGCTTTATATGTGGTAAGCCGGGTCATTTTGCAAATGAATGTTATCATAGAGCTCAAAGACAAGGGAATCAAAGCAACAACAACAATTACAGAGGGCAAGGTAACTATGCAAACACATCATCCAACCAAGGCAATGATTATTTACTTGCCATGAGGTATGGTGAAGATACAACTCAAGCTAGTGAAGATGTATGGTATGTAAAGAGTGGATGTAGCAATCATATGTCATGTCGAAAGGATCCTTTTAGTAAATTGTAGGTCCCAAAGCATCAAGGAAATGTGGAAACAAGCGATAACTCAGAGCATACCATTCAGCATGTGGGAGATATCTTATCAGAGGTATTACATGTCCCTACTATTATGAAATACATGATTTCAGTAGGCCAAACGGTAGAAAAAGGCTATCAAGTTAGGTCCAATGAAAGAGGATGTTTTGTTGAGGATCCAAGGGTAGGTTTCAAGCTCATTGCAAACAAAAAAAAGCAACAAAGAATGTTCACAATGGACATAAATCTGCCACACCATTCAACGTATGTCACATATCGAGACAAGAGGATAGCAATTTGGACCTATGGCATAAACGAGTAGGTCATATCAACCTAAAAAAGCTCAAGGACATGAAAACATGGAGCTTGGTAAAAGACCTACCAAATTTTACATTTAAAGTGTTGCATGAAATTTGTGTAGCTTGCCAATAAGGAAAACAATCAAGGCTGCCCTTCAAGAAGCGTACCCATGTGAGAGCAAATGTTTTAGACCTCATTCACACGGATGTTTGGGGCACAACAAGAGAATCATCCCTTGCTAGAAATTGGTATTTTGTAACCTTCATTGATGTTGGAGCAAGTCTATGACAAGCCTAAGTATTGGCTTGAGTCCCACAAAGTCATAGAAGAAGCTTTAAAATGAAGACTATGTAAAGTTCACTTGTGAACTACCTCTTGTAACTTTTGAAGACTTTACTTAATGTAAAAGTGAAAGAATCTTAAGTGGTTTAGTCCACTTGATCAAAAAGGGAAAGAGGAGCCACGAATTCATGATTTGTGGTAGATAGAGAATCAAATCAATCACTAATTGATTGGAGAGTGATTGAGGGAAGTTAGCCTCCCAAGATCAACTATAAATACATGGTAGTCTTAGTCGTGGTTATGTGAAGACCTCCAAGAGCTGAGCTTTCTGCCATATAAAGGCACTACAAGGAATACGGGCGTATAGCGACGGTTAAGGCGACAGAATTTCGTCGCTATAAAATTGCAACTTGCATCGTAATTAGCGTTAGGCGCGGACCGTCGATTAGATGACGCAAAAAACGACGGTATTTGCGTGCGATGCTCCCGTACAACGTCGCTAAAACGATGCTATTTAAATGCGTCGCTTAAGCGACGCTTTTTTCGTCGCATAAGTGACGTCGGCAGCCGTCGCATAAGCGACGCTAAAAAATGTCGCTTATACGATGATGAATAGCATCGCTTACACGACGATCTGTTGACGGACAAAAATTAAAACGTTGAAGGCTCTGCAATCGGCATTTTCACGCATCCGATCGAAGAGCTCTCCAACGTTCGCAATTGCGCTGCGCTTACGAGCTGAAGCAAGTATATGCAGAATTGTTGTTTTGCCTAAGCTCTCTGTTATTGTCTCCCTCTGTCTTTGTTTCTCTCTTTCTACATCTTTCTCTCTTTGAATTCTCTCTCTCTCTCTCTCTAGATCTCTCTCTCTCTAGATCTCTCTCTCTCTCTCTCTCTTTTCTTTCTCTCTTTATTGCAGGTTATTCAAGAAGCTAACCAAGCAAAAACTATGGCTAACAATTGTAAGTACAATTTCTATTATTTGTAGATCATTTGAATTGTGTTATTTTCATTACATACCATACTCACACTTATTGATATGCACTCATACACTTATACATGATGAAGATGCACACACACATGCATATACCTAGATATACACATATACATGCACATACACACACATACACATAGAGTTATACATATACACACACATACACAAGAACATGCACATATTGATACATACATATACACTTATACATGCACATGCACATACATACATATACACACACATACACATGCACATACATACATATAGACACACATACATATACACTTAGGTACACACATATGAATGAATTATATAATTAAAGTATTAAAACACATATACACATGCACACACACATGCACATACCTACATATACACATATACATGTACATACACACACATACACATAGAGTTATACATATACACACACATACACAAGAACATGCACATATTGATACATACATATACACTTATACATGCACATGCACATACATACATATACACACACATACATATACACTTAGGTACACACATAAGAATGAATTATATCATTAAAGTATTAAAACACATATACACATGCACACACACATGCACATACCTACATATACACATATACATTCACATACACACACATACACATAGAGTTATACATATACATGCATATACATATACACACACATACACATGCACATGCACATACTCATACACACATATACACTTATACATGCACATGCACATACATACATATACACACACATACACATGCACATACATACATATACACACACATACATATACACTTAGGTACACACATATGAATGAATTATATAATTAAAGTATTAAAACACATATACACATCCACACACACATGCACATACCTACATATACACATATACATGCACATACACACACATACACATAGAGTTATACATATACATGCATATACATATACACACACATACACATGCACATGCACATACTCATACACACATATACACTTATACATGCACATGCACATACATACATATACACACACATACACATGCACATACATACATATACACACACATACATATAAACTTAGGTACACACATATGAATGAATTATATAATTAAAGTATTAAAACACATGCTTAATATAAACAATAATAACAATCAATAGAACAAAACTCTTCATTACTTAATACCATACACACAATTCAAAACATAACTGAAATGAAAAATATATAGATAATATATATATATATATATATATATATATATATATATATCAATGTAAATACATATAATCCAATGTCATAATCAACTAAAATCATCATCATCATCATCATCATCATGATCATCATCAGCAATATCATGATCATCCTTATCTTCCTCATCCTCATCGTCATGATCACCCTGTGACGATCGAGATCGTCCCTCCTGTGTTTGTCTCTCCACCTCATCCATATTTGTCTCCCCATAATACTCATGTATTACATATAACAAACATAAATCAATAAAATAATTAAAACATTCATAACAACAAAATAATTATATAAAATTTAAAAATACTCACAAAGGCATCAGGATGATCTTGTATATACTCGCCCAAACGCCGATATCCAAAATGTGTAGCATACTCGATCTCGTGTTTCGTAGGATATCGGCCATAATCCTTTCGCTGCAATGAAACAAATAAAAAACATTAGATGCTTGCATTTTAACTAAAATAAAAAATATACTCACAATAACACATATACTTACAAACGTAGCTACAAAACCATTATGGCCCATTTGGCCTAAGTGCGATGTGTGGCCCGACTCCACTCTCTTCTTTGCAGTAGCCTGTTTATTCAAGAAAAAAAATACATAAATTAAATGTAAAAAATTACTAAAATATATAAAAATTATAAATATAAACTATTAATTTGTGTACCTTCTGCTGTGGAAATGACTCTTGAAGATTGCTTAGCTAATTTGCAAGAGCAAATGGGAGGAATAATGGCACGTTTGGCAGACAAAGTTATCAATGCATGTGCCTGAGCATCTATGCCATCCCAATGAATTTGCTCTATAGTAGGTGCAACAAAAACAAAAGCAGAAATAGGAATCTGTTGAATATCACCATCTTCAACACCATCTGCATAAGCTTCAATACCTGTATTTGTAGTACTTGTATTCGGAGGTGTAATAGGACGTCTTTCAACACCTTGCACAATATTCCATACTCCTTTTGTGACCAATACATGATGCATCATATAAGCCCACAATGGGTAATTCGTACCATCCAACTTATCCTCAACAGCCAACATATGAAATACATCATTGTTGCCATGGCCACTGACTAAAATACCTTGATGCAAAAAAATGACTATATTTGAGAAAGTTGAATAGAACTACCCAAACAAGTTCTGTTAGACCTATAGCAGACTTCGAGATGCTTATATTGGCGAACCAAAACCTATATATATCTTTGGCACAAAAAGATAAAATAGCCTGCACAAGCACTACGATAGTGCGTTCTGAGGCCGAAACGAGCTCATATCGTGATTTCGGCACTATAGACTGAAGTGGTTTTGATCTTTGAAACAGCCTGAGTATGCTCACCAAATTTCATGTGATTTTGAGACTGCAATCAGAGAGGTGTAGATGACGCCCTAGATGAAGCCACGACCTGCTCTGATACCAATTGTTGGAGTTAGACGTTTGCGGAAGAACGTGAACAACACAAGGAAGAAGAAGAAGCTTGGGGCACAACACACAATAATGAATGTATTACCACTAGAATGTACAAATATAGGTAGCCCATTAGAGCAATAGGCGTATATACAAGCCAATGAAAAAAAAACCCCGTAGCTGTCTACGAAAAAACTGCCACGACTCAAGTGGTATGTTAGCTCACCTCTTATTTTTTTCGACCATACAATATCTCCTGTTAATTTAATCTCAAACAAAAAAAAAAAGTCAGAATACATACACATATATACACACACATACACATACACATACACATACCCACATACACATATACATGCAAACATATACGCATGCATATATGTATACATATACACATATACATACATATAACATAAACACACATATACATATCCACATATACGTACACACACATGCATGCATATACACTCATTCATACAAAATACATGCATTTATCCCACAATAATATGTAGTTTTGTATATGTGAATATGTGTGTATGTGTAAATGTGTATATGTGAATATGTGAATATGTATGTATGTGTAAATATGTATATGTGAATTTTTTATTTATGTAGATAATCAAATTATTAATATCAAATACCATTATTTGTAGATTCTGATCAATCAGATGGAACTCCACCACCGTCTCCTCATCGTGCAACGACTTTATACTGTAAGTATATGAAATATTTAATTTTAACTATATTTGATGGATACATAACTTATATTTTTTTTTATGTTTCTTATGATGTGCAGATTCTGATCAATCAGAGGGTACTCCACCACCTCCTACCCATGCAACGACTTCACATGTGTCCTCCGATAGGAATTATGATGAATTTTACTATCAAGAGCACATTATATGTTGGTGTAACTCTTGTTATGGCACGTATCGAAGACCACGATTGGAATGTATTCAACATGAGGCAGAGTATGGTACTTTTGAGCGTGCACCATCACCTAGTCAACGTGATAATGCTCGGGTATGTATTTTCTATATATATTAATGTCATTATTTTATTTAAAAACCATGTATAAAATCAAATTATTATTGATATACAGAATACTTGCTCGATGATGATGATGATGATGATTTCTCTCATAATGTTAATATACCTCGTACACATCATGGACTTGATGTTCATCAATTACAAGCAGAGGTTTCTAGAAATCCTCTACCTCCTGGTTTAGAGAATGAAACGGCTTGAGATTATCCATTGCCAGCTCGTGATCGTTCTTTAGTACAAACATATGATAGAAGAAGATATGGAGGATTGAATAGAGGACCACTTCCTTTAGATGGAGAGGTTTTCAACTTTTGGGGTGTTAGACGGCCGCCGAACAAAGGACAATTGTACTTAGACAGAGGTTTTTAATGTAGAAAGAACCCTTCTGGAAGTACGCGGTAAAGAAAGATTCGCGCAAGCCTTGTAATAAAATTCTATTTAAAGCAATGAAAAGAACGGCAGAGGGACCAGAGAAGGAGCCCCCCGTGTTTTGGGATTTGCAAGTATAGTGTTGTATGTGTAGAACAGAGTAACTCTGTTCTGTTCCGTCTGCTCCATTCTCTCTCCTGTGTATGTGCTTGTGTGCGTATGTACGTTATACGCAGTGTTACGAATCGATGCTGTGTTGTAGAGATTTCACCCGGTAATGATTGAAGTATTTCTTAAGCGTTATTCGAACTGGAACACGTTTTTTGATCGTTCTTCTGTGGAGCACGGAAGCATAGAGAACTAACATGGTTCAGTTGTGAGTTATGAGTCTCTGTGAATGACTGGGTCGGTAGTGTAATCTGTGTTAAGATTAGTACTGGTAGTGTTCTAGATTGTTCAGAAGGATTTCGTGGTGTGTTCGTGTTAAGCTACCAGGAGTGCGCTTTGTGTATTGACTCTCGATCCGGACTACTGCTCAACTGTTATAGCAGGTATAGTTTGGAGTGCGGGATTCTAAGACGTTGATAGCCTTGGTTGATCAGAAACAACTACTGAGCTAAGACGCGCGGACCGAGTGACGGATGAGTGAGAAGTTGGGAAAATAGTATAGGGCCTCTGTCTAACAGACCCCTACCACTCCCAAGGACCCACTTGGCTAGAGTCAGTCTATTCTTACGGTGAGATTGAGTACAGAGAACAAGAGACTCGGAGATATCTGGTACGCAGGTGTGGAACCAGACTCTGGAATCCCCGAAGGACTGTTGTTTTGAATTAGTAATTAACGTCTGCGGTAGGTAGTTAACGGTTGAAGTTACAATAAGCGATTATACCGTTAACAGGGGTAATCGCTATATGATTGCTCCATCCACTATTACTAATGCTGGTCGTGGTCTCTTTATTGTAGAGGATTTGTATGTGCCTCCGAACTCTGAAGTCACTCTTATGTCATTTTGTGGTCCTATATATGGATGGGGAGATTGGCATCGACTTTCACGTTATGTTCAAAGCATGAGTACTTATGGAATATGCTTGAACGCAGCATCCCTTACTAGTAGAAGGATTTTACATGCAGAAAATGAAAGATTATATATTGATGGAAGACCTTACACACATGGAAATATAGCAGGTTTAATAAATAGTAGTCGAGGGTTACATAATAGTTCAAGGACTAATTGCACATTTGAGGAGCGTGAAAATAGTCATGAATCACCATACATGAGTAGAGATGTATCAAGATACATAGTAATCAATGCTATTACTACATTACATGCTGGTGATGAACTATTAGTGAATTATGGATGGCGTAGACCTCCAAGAGCACCTTTTAGCTAGAGAGAATAAAAATTTTCTATCCATATTTAATAAGTTATATACTTAATTTTATATTTGAAGTTTAATTTTTATTCATATATGGAATACTAATGAGTTTTATTTATATGTGTAGATTCCAACGTATGATGTTGATGATATTCGTCCACAACATTCACAATTACTAGTAAGACCTCATTTATCAGAAGCTTCCATGAGGAGGCTACGCAAAACTAATCCTGTGCAATATGCAAAGTTGAAAGATCTATATTCAAAAGACGATAAAGTACAGGATTTGTGTGACAATGATGAAGATGATGGCATGGCAGATTTTATTGAGGATTGGTATCAAAATGACAGTGAGAGCATGGATATTTCTAAAAATGAAAAATATCTTCGAGAGGAATGTCTAAAGCATGTATATGAAGGAAGTCGTTTGACACGACTAAATGCGAGCTTACTTATTCTCAACCTTCAAAATAGTTTTGGATGGAGTAATGTATCTATTTCGACACTATTAAGGTATAAATTTCAATTTTCTATCTATTTATATATATATATATGCATTAAAATATATATATATATATATATATATATATATATATATATATATATATATATATATATATATATATATATATATATATATATATATATATATATATATATATATATATACATGCAGGTTTTTATTCTTACTTTAGATAAGGTAAGAACAAGAACTTGAATTGAATGGAAACTTTTTGTCCGCGCATCTTTTAAAACTATTAATGCATCTTTCCAAATATTCGCAATGGTGACCTGGATGAGTCGCATGCATAGAGGTTACTCAAGAGACAACAATCTGATTATAATGGAGTAGTCCACTTTGTATCCTAAAGTTCAGATGCTCATCAATGACATGCAAGAGGTTTACTGCATACCCGAGAAATCCTGCTCTATCTTGAGTAACCTCTGTGCATGCGATTCATCCAGGTCACCATTATATGAACATATGTGTGAATTGACAGGATACGATTGTTTGGATGGCAGGATACGATTGTTTGGATGGCGGGATACGATTGTTTGTTTTGGAGGATATGAATGATTTGTCGATTCACACATATGTTCAGTTTGAAAGTGTGAATCGACAAATCATTCAATGAAGGTACATACTTCATATCATCCAAAACAAACAATCGTATCCTACCATCCAGATTTTGCGTAAATATTTTGAAAGATGCATTAATAGTTTTAAAAGATGCGCGGACAAAAAGTATCTATTCAATTCAAGTTCTTGTTCTTACCTTATCTAAAGTAAGAATAAAAACCTGCATGTATATATGTATATATATTTATTTACCTTTTTTAATATATCTTTTTTTTATAAACTTACAGGTTATTATCTGAAAAGTTTTTACGAAGTCAGAATATTCTTCCTACCTCACATGATGAAATGAAGAAGATAATCAACAATCTTGGTATAGATTACCAATGTATACATGCATGTCCTAACGATTGTATTTTATATAGAGGTGAATATGCAGACTCTTTGACATGTCCCAAATGTCAATCTCCTCGATATAAGGGTGAAGAAGATAAAATCCCAAAAAGTTATTGAGACATTTTCCATTGGCTCCACCGATTAGACATATGTTTCAAAGCCCCGAATTATCAAAGCTTTTGACTTGGGGACATGATCACAAAAGTACTGATGGAATAATCAGAATTCCTCATGATAGTGTTGCTTTTCAGCATATTGATTCTACATGGCCTGAATTTGCACAAAATCCACAGAATCTAAAGTTAGGAGTTGCATTAGATGGGGTTAATCCATTCTCCATGAAATCTAGTAAATGGTCAACATGGCCAGTGGTAGTCATAAACTACAATCTTCCGCCATATCTTAGCATTAAAAAGGAACATTTAATGCTTTCACTTTTAATCCCAGGCAAAAGACAAGTTAAAGATATGAATGTATATCTTGCTCCTCTCATTGACGATCTTCAAGAGTTATGGAGAGGTATTAATGTCATTGATGTATCGAAAAGCATCAATGAAAGACATATTACGATTCGTGGTATTGTGGCTTGGACTATTCACGATTTTCTTGGATATGGCGTTTGTTCAAGTATTGATATAATTTTTTTATTCAATATGCATGTAAATAAATATGATTTAATCTAATTATATTTTTATCATTTTCCATGATGCAGGAATATCTACTAAGGGTTATAAAACTTGTCCATATTGTGGTGATTGGTTGAGATCAATCTATAGTAAGAATCTCAACAAAAATATTTATCTTCGACATCGCCGATTCTTGCCTGATGATCATCCATTAAGATCTAAAAGAGAAGCGATACATTTTAATGGAAAGCTTGAAACAGGCCAGTATCCAAAACCTATGACGCCTATGGATTGGTATAAAAAATGGACAGATGGACCTCTGATAGATCCAGAAGCAGAAATCTTCAGTGATGATTCAGATAATGAGTATGTGAACAGAGGTAAAGGGAAATTGGCACTCGTAGAGAACATATCAATATGGTATTCTTTGGAGTATTGGAAAGAGTTAAAAGTATGTCATCTTCTTGATCCTATGCATATATCCAAAAATATTGGTTATTCACTATGGCAGCATCTTCTTGGACTAAAAGATACCACAACATCAAGGAATGATTTGAAAGATCAAAAATCCAAACCAAAGTTATGGCCAGTTTTTGATAGACATCGACAAGAAACGACTTATGCATCTGCTCCTTGGGTACTTACAACAAAAGAGATACAGACTATCAACAATAGAATTCAATTGATCAAGACTCCTACAGGATATGGAGCATCGTTTCAAAACATGTTTACTATGGATGATAAGAGCTTATCTGGGTTAAAGACCCATGACTGGCATAACTTTTTGAAACATATTTTACCTTTGGTTATCGATGGATGTACAACGAAAGGAGTACGAGATGTGATCTATCGTCTTGGATCACTTATAAGGTAATTATGATACTTTTATATTTAATATGTATGAATATTGGATATCTTTTATTTTTTAATTAACTTCGTTATAATTGTTTTTATGATTTGTATAGGTGGATTACATCCAAAGAGATCGATAAAAATTCGATCCCACAAAAAAAACGTGAATGCAAAGAGCTACTATGTTTGATGGAAAAAGAACTTCCTACTTCATTTTTTGATATTCAGGTTCATTTACTAGTTCATCTTGTAGATGGGATAGAGATTGCTGGTGTTGTCAACACTCGATGGATGTTTTGGGTCGAGCGATTTAAGGGAATACTAAAAGGTTACGTGCGACAAAGAGCAAAACCAGAAGGATCCATGGCAAAGGGTTGGATGCTTGAAGAGTGCATGTATTACGTTAGTGAGTACCTTGAAAGAGTTCATGAAGAAGCTCCACGTGCATGGACCAACGAGTCTTCTTCAAAAATAACAGATGAGGTATTATCAGGTAAGGGGGTTCCATTCTTATTTACATTTCAAGAAAAAAATGATGTTTCTACTTTTGTAGCATATAATAGCGAATGCATGCAAGCATTCCTTAGCGAGTACGAGGAACTTCAAATTCTCCGAAGTAAAAGGCGAAAAAACAAAAGATCTAGACGTAATATCGATAATAATGAGATTACAGATATACCTTCTTTCACGGATTGGCTATATAGTCGTTTGCAACACGCCAACGCAAATAATGAAGAAATCTCAGATGAGCAAAGAGAGTTAATGATAGGTTGTGAACAAAAGGTAATTTTATTAAAATATATATTTTATTTTTTTCATATATGTATGTTAGTTTCTATTTACTAATTGAATTTATTTTGCAGGCTCGAATGTTCACTAATATGTGGGCTTTTGGACAGCATATTAGAATCAAAGCCATTGATTCTTTACGTAAAACAGAGGATTCTAGTATTGTTGCTTGTTTCAAGCAACTATCACGTGCTAGCTCAAAAGACACGAACCTTATAGATAGAGAACTTGGTTACGTAGGAACTATTGTTGGTATCTACGAAATTTCATTTCGTACATTCAAACAGGTAGAAAAAAGTTTATATATTTTTTTTAGAGTTAGTTATTTTTTTAAGCACCTAATAATGGGACGTTTTTGTTGTTATATATTTTGATAGGTCATCTTGAAGGTTGACTCGTATCGAGTGGAGTATAAAGGTAGTAATTCTACAATAAGAAAGGAATTATCTGGGTTTTGGGCAATTGATTCTTCCAAGGTAATGCGATCTACTAAAGAACCATATATTCTTCCTAGGCATATTGAACAAGCATTTTTTTATAAAAACCCAGATGCTCATCCTTGGTGGCAAGTCATTCATGTGCAACCTAGAGGTAGGTCATTGTTTGAACAGTTTATTGTTAGAGAGATTGAAGAAAGTCCTCTTGATGATTCAGCATCAGATACTGATACATCAACATCTGGAATAGAAATTAGACTCATTATACGTGATAATGATACTAATCTTTTTTATGAAGAGGATAATTCTCTACATGCTGATTCTACTGATGAGGAAGAGGAATTACCAGAAATAGATATTAATCCACCAATAGATGATGTGATTCATGAGAACATAGATTTAACAATGGAAGAAATAAATGAAATCAATAAGGATAATGAAGATGAGACTATATTGATGTCTTACCAAAATGATGGCAATAATGAAAACATATGAGCAGATTAGATAGTAAATTCTACTCTACTTATCGATCAATAACTTGAAGCTTCTGAATGGATATCAGATAATAGGTTTTTTTTATTAACTTGAATAACGATGAATCCTACTAGAGAGATGAAATCATGTTCTTCTAAGTTAGAACATGCAGCTCAGGGGTATGCCTAATTATTTTATATATAGCTTTATCTTCGAGGAGTAAATTTTTATCATGTATGTATGCATATGTGTGTGTATTCATGTGTATTATATGTATACATATGTTAGTATGCATATATATGTATTTCATGTATATATATATGTGTTTGCATGTGTGTGATATATGTATACATGTGTTAAATATGCATATGTGTATATATGCATATGCATTTATGTAAAATATTCATGTATTCATGTACATAATATATGCAAGTGTTTATAATTGTGTACATGTATATATGTATATGTGTCTATGTGTAAATATGTACATGTAAATATGTATGCATGTATATATATGTTTATGTGTGCATGTAGGCATGTACATGTATGTGTAAATATGTACATGTAAATATGTTAGTATGTATATATATATTTATGTGTGCATTTAGGCATGTATGTGTGATGCATAATATATCTACTCCATTTTATATTTATGTATCCTATCTACATGATGTGTATATATCTTTACATATATTATGATCCTCGTTGATTCGAGTAGCTATATATAGAGGCATAAGGTTGGGAGGAGAGACATCTCTCTAGTAGGACGTCGGAGGTATACATATACTTCAAACATATGGCTAAAAGGTTGAATTAGAGTTTTTAAATTAGGGATTTCAAAACCCTAATATCGAGATTAGTGTTCTCTCTCTCTCTCATATACATACATACCGTGCATTGTCGTGACGATGAGCCATAAGTGTCCGCATCTCTTTTAAACACCACTTAAGCGACCACCCTGTCCCAAACTCCGTCTCAAGTGAACTGAGCACGTACTTTTTATCCCTCTCATCATGCTCACTACAAAAATAAAAAACATAATATAAATAAAACATAAGATATATATTTCAATTTATATGTAAAACTTTTACTTACTTCCACGGTAAGTGGATAAAGCGCAGGTAAGAGTCGCATAGTGCGCGCATTCTCCTCTTGAACTCCAATCCATTTCCTATGTATACAATGTTCCCCTCTGGCTCTATGTCGCACTCTAGTCCTAACGTGCCTACGCATGTCCTCATAGGCAACGTCTCTGCTCTGCTATCACGTGCTGGAGGTGGTATAGGTGTCCTGAAAATAGATAGATAGAAATAAATAAAAATATGTGTTATAATATCATTAAAAAAGTTTATGAAAAAAAAACATACCTATGAGCAGATAGCTCTCTTCTTGCATGTGGAGCCGCATAAGAGCCCTCGTCTGATCGCGTAAGCATCTGGATTGTATAATCCAGCTCCTCATCAGACATCTTTGCGTAGTCCCGCATTATGGCCCCTAGAGTATCTGACGGAACTCTTGCTCTCATAAGACTTTTTATGAGAGTGAGTTTCCCCTTTCTCTCTCTATTGGGATCCATAATACCTAACATATAAAACAAAATGGTTAGAAATCAATATATATACGTGTATGTGTGTGTATGCATGTGTATGTGTGTGTATGCATGTGTATGTGTGTAAGTGTCTATGTGTGTGTTTGTGTGTGTGTATATGTGTGTGTGTGTGTGTCTATGTGTATGTGTGTGTGTCTATGAGTGTGTATGTGTTTATGTGTATGTATGTATCTATGTGTGTGTATGTGTGTATGTGTATGCATGTATGTATGCATATATGTGTGTATGCATGTGTATGTGTGTGTATGCATCATTATGTGTGTATGTGTCTATGTGTGTATGCATATGTGTGTGTTGTCTATGTGCATGTGTGTGTGTCTATGAGTGTGTATGTGTTTATGTATATGTATGTATCTATGTGTGTGTATGTGTCTATGTGTGTATGTGTATGCATGTATGTATGCATATGTGTGTGTATGCATCATTATGTGTGTCTATTTCAAACAATCAAAGTCTTCCATGAAAATTGGCCTGGTCTCGAAATTCATCCGCATACACATCAATTTTTTAATGTCCTTTTTCTGACATATTACAACACATTTATCATTTAATCTTCCAGTCTACAATAACATGATTAAAGCATAAAAAAAAATTACTGCAACAACATAATGATATATTTTGATCGTCTATCTGTGTACAATTTATTGCATAGCGTGCTTTCTAACGAATTGATATATGCTACTTTCATAAGGCAGTCTATATTGCGCATTTAGATGTATTTCTCCTAATAACTCAATGAAAGAAAATGAAAGTAACTTAATTGTTATGCAAAGAATAATTATTGAAGACACAGCGACGAATTAATTTGCACCCTATCAATTGTTCTCATAACTAACAATCATGTGGATTTGAAGTATTGAAAATTGATATATAATCAACTTGCACATAGAATCTTGGAAGAGTTCTGATAAACACTTGAACTTCGTGCGCTCATCCTTCTCCCTCCAAAATCATCACGAATCAGCGTTGCGCTTCATGCTCTATGCTCAGTAAATAGCAACAACAGACGAGGAGAGAAACTCTTTCTAAAAGATTAAACTGACAAACATAATGCAGAAAATTAAACTGACATAGGTAATCCAAATGATTAAACTGACAAAGGTAATCGAGAGAAGAAAACATATTGTTGAAAGGCACAGGCTCGCGATCCACTTTTGTAAAATGTTTTCTTCAGCATATTCGAGTGAAGCAGCTTATACGGCCTCTGAAACAATGCTTTCTGTGATTTACGGAGCGAAGGCTCTTTGTCTGTCAAGCAGGGGAACCGCCAACAACCTTCTCTTCCGATGCACCTTCGTGCCAGCTAATGAACAACGATTTTCCTTCCTCCCCCTGCGTGACTAAGGCAGCCACCGTATATTCTCCCAGAAATGCCAGCCATGCCTTTTTTCATGCAAAACTGCCAGGTTCCTTTTTTTCTCCCCCCCCATAAACGAGAGAGAGCTCCCCGCATTTGTCGCCATCCACCAAATTTGCCTTCCGATGCTTCTTTCATGCATTCCTTTTTCCACTTCAGTTAACTATCTGTCCTCCTTCGTTTCAATCTGCTACCCACCACGTAAGCGAAGCACAAGTTGTATCATCCATTTCGTTTGAATGTTGTAATCGGATACTTTGTGAGAGCCATGCTCTCATTTTCTATTGAACTTCCATTTTCTTTGCATATTGAAGCTAGTGAAATCCACCTCTTCGAGAACCCCAAAGAATAAAGCTCATTAAGTCTATTAATGAAGAATGCTCGGAATGTGGATAATATTCATCCGTCTTTCATCTTTTAATTAGCACCAAGAGATTAATCAAGACATAACAGTAGAGATGAATATCTCTACGACAACATGTGCATTTGTCTATGTGTGTATGTGTGTGTATATGTGTGTGTGTCTATGTGTATGTGTGTGTGTTTATGAGTGTGTATGTGTTTATGTGTATGTATGTATCTATGTGTGTGTATGTGTCTATGTGTGTATGCGTATGCATGTATGTATGCATATGTGTGTGTATGCATATGTATCTGTGTGTATGCATCATTATGTGTGTCTATGTATACATGTGTATGTGTGTATGCATCATTACGTGTATGTGTCTATGTGTGTATGTGTGTGTGTATGTGTGTGTGTCTATGTGTATGTGTGTGTGTCTATGAGTGTGTATATATTTAAGTGTATGTATGTATCTATGTGTATGTGTATGCATGTATGTATGCATATGTGTGTGTATGAATATGTATGTGTGTATATGCATCATTATGTGTGTATGTGTCTATGTGTGTATGTGTGTGTGTATACATTATGATTGTGTATGTAAGCATGTGCATTATGTATGCATATAAGTATGTATGTATGCATATGCATATGCATTATGTATGCATATGCATTATGTATGCATATGCATTATGTATGCATATGTGTGTGTATGCATATGCATGTAAGTATGTATGTATGCATATGTGTGTGTATGCATATGCATGTAAGTATGTATGTATGCATATGCATATGCAATATGTATGCATGTATGTGCATGTGTGTGTATGCATATATGTGTGCGAATGTGTGTGTGAATGTGTGTGTACATGTGTCTGTATGTGTGTATGCATGTGTATGTGTGTGTATGCATCATTATGTGTGTATGTGTGTATGTTTGTGTGTCTATGTGTATGTGTGTGTATCTATGAGTGTGTCTATGTGTGTATGTATCTGTGTGTGTGTATGTATCTATGCATGTGCATTATGTATGCATGTAAGTATGTATGTACATTGTATGCATATGCATATGCATTATGTATGCATATGTATGCATGTATGTGTTTGTGTGTGTGTCTCTCTATGTGTGTGTGTATGCATATATGTGTGTGTATGTGTGTGTATATGTGTCTGTATGTGTGTATGCATGTGTATGTGTGTATGCATGTGTATGTGTGTGTACCTATGAGTGTGTATGTGTTTATGTGTGTATGTGTCTATGTATGTGTATGTGTTTATGTGTGTATGTGTATGCATGTATGTATGCATATGTATGTGTATGCATGTGTATATGTGTGTATGCATCATTATGTGTGTATGTGTCTATGTGTGTATGTTCTATGTGTGTATGTGTTTGTGTATATGTGTGTGTATGTGTGTGTGTCTATGTGTATGTGTCTCTACGCATCTATGAGTGTGTATGTGTTTATGTGTGTGTATGTGTCTATGTGTGTGTATGTGTCTATGTGTGTATGTGTCTATGTGTGTGTATGCATGTATGTATGCATAGGTTTGTGTATGTGTGTGTATGCATTATGTATGCATATGTGTGTGTATGCATTATGTATGTGTATGTATGCATATGCATTATGTATGCATATGTATGCATATGTATGCATGTATGTGTATGTGTGTGTATGTCTCTCTATGTGTGTGTGTATGCATATATGTGTGTGTATGTGTGTGTGTATATGTGTGTCTATGTGTGTATGCATGTGTATGTGTGTGGATGCATCATTATGTGTGTATGTGTCTGTGTGTGTATATGTGTGTGTATGTGTGTGCGTGTCTATGTGTGTGTATGTGTGTGCGCGTCTATGTGTATGTGTGTGTGTCTATGAGTGTGTGTGTTTGGATGTGTGTGTGTATGAATGTGTGCCGATGAGTGTGTATGTTTGGATGTGTAAGTGTATATGTGTTTCTATGTGTGTATGCATGTGTATGTGTGTGAATGCATCATTATGTGTGTCTATGAGTGTGTATGTTTGGATGTGTGTGTGTGTGTATATGTGTGTCTATGTGTGTATGCATGTGTATGTGTGTGAATGCATCATTATGTGTGTATGTGTCTATGTGTGTATGTGTGTGTATATGTGTGTGCGCGTCTATGTGTATGTGTGTGTGTCTATGAGTGTGTATGTGTTTATGTGTGTGTATGTGTCTATGTGTGTCTATGTGTCTATGTGTGTATGTGTCTATGTGTGTATGTATGCATATGTGTGTATGTGTGTGTATGCATGATGTATGCATATGTGTGTGTATGCATTATGTATGTGTATGTATGCATGTGCATTATGTATGCATATGCATTATGTATGTGTATGTATACATGTGAATTATGCATGTATATGTGTGTGCATGTGTATGCATTATGTGTGCATGTGTGTATGTGTATGCATTATGCATTGTGTATGTGTGTATATGTGTGTGTATTTGTGTGTATGTGTGTGTGTCTATGCATATGTGTGTGTGTGTCTATGCATGTATATGTGTGTGTACATATGTATGTGTGTGTGCATACCTGCCAATGGTCTCGCTCTCTCTCTCTCTCTCTCCCTCTCACGTGCGCTCTTTCTCTCTCTCTCTCTCTCTCTCTCTCTCTCTCTCTCTCTCTCTCTCTCTCTCTCTCTCTCTCTCTCTCTCTCTCTCTCGCTCTCTCTGTTCTTGCTCACGTCCAAGTCCCGGCACAAATGTGCCGGGAGAAATCATTTTTTTTTTTTACATTCCAAAGCGTCGCATATGCGACGCTCTGCAATTTGCCAACGTCGTTAAATTCGTCGCTAATCAACGACGGTGATAGCGACGCTTTTTAAGTAGTGTCGCTTATGCGACGCTATTGTCGCTTATGCGACGAGGGTCGAGCAGAAAAAAATCCAAAATTCCTACCGTCGCTTATGCGACGACCTCGTCGCATAAGCGACGGTTCCCATTTTTTTCCGGATTCGGGGGCGTCACTACGCCCCCCTTTTTCTTGTAGTGAGGTGTGATTCTAAGGCACACATATGTATCAGTAAGTCCATTGTATTGTACAATCAATATACTTTCATTTTCATGATCATTTGAGTTCATATTTCCATGTTCTTGTGAAGTGTACTACTCACTGCCATATCTCTCAGTTTTCTCAGTCAAATTGCAGAGATGGTTTCTCTGAGCTTGGTGCATCATTTTTAGTGATTTAACTTGCTAAACTTATTTCTATATGTCTACTGTATGCTCACCAATTTTCATTTCATTTGGGTGTTTCAATCTTCAGTTATCTTCAGTTGACGTCAACCCTATCTGTTCATTTTCACTTCTCTATCAGGTACTCGACTTTTTACTCATCTTGTCAGAGCTGTTTCTCAGTGTCTACTTACCCAAATTCAAGCATTTAAAGCTTGTTGGATTTCTAATACAGTCTAGTATAAGCATACAAAATTTCATTATCATTGGATTCTTAAATCGTGCGTTATGTTCATTTTTCTACTCACTCGTCTCATTACTGTAGCAGCCCGTGAAAATCGGGATGATGTCATCACTTGTTAAACATCATTCTGAGTGTGTGGTTCATTATTTTTTATGATATTACTCTTGACAGTTAGCTCTTTAAGTTAACTAGAGTTCCCCAAAAGGAATTAAGCTAATTACTGCTGTGCTCAGAGCAAAACACTGCACATGTGTATGAACCAAAATAGCAAGTTCTTCACCTCTGAGCTAACTCCAACTTATCTGTTTTGATCTATCTTTTTGAGAGTGATCTTCCAAGGTACATAGGGTGTCTAATACATCCATTGGAAAGCTAAAAGGACCCACCATATACTCCTGAAGTTCATTTGGCTGGTGTAGATCAAGGATTTTGCAACACCTCTTCATCTTCAAGTACATACCTATCCATCTCTTCACAGTGGTATCAGAGCAAGGATGGCAGATGGATTTCCTTCATCAATTGACAAATTGGATAGAGGTAACTACTCAGCTTCTTCATTAAGAATGGGAGCTTATCTCCAAGGTAGAATTTTATATGGTTATGTGGCTGGAGATGAAGTTATGCCAAGTTTCAAGAACAAAAGTCAACCAACACAAGAAGAGCAAGAAAGATTCAGCACATGGTGCTCCAAGGATGCACTTGCAAGGTCTTATCTCCTCAACTCTATCTTAGATTTTTTGTTGCCTTACATTAGAAGTTGTAAGACATCTCAGGAAGTGTGGGATGCACTTGAAGCCTTCTTCTCTTCAAGTACCAAAGCTAGGAAGCATCAACTATGCCTGGATTTCACAACTCTCAAGAAAGCTCCCCAACAAAATGCAACTGATTTTGTCACAAAGCTCAAGGACACAGCGGATCAGTTGGGAAGCATTCGAGAGGTAATAGATGAAGAGAAAATCGTAAGGCAGGTCATCAATGGCTTGAACGCAGATGATAAGTGGGAAGCATTCACGACAACTTTGGATTTGTACATGGACATGCATGTACCTGATTTCAATACACTCATTGGACAACTACTTACTCAAGAGGCAAATCTTATCAAAAATGGAGAAAGCTCTAAAGGTAATCAATTTGAAGCTTTATACAATGATAAAAGCAAGTCCAAAGATAACAAAGGAAAGGCAAAGAAAGTGGATGATGAAGCACGTACATATCAAGCTAACTATGCAGGTAGAGGAAGACATGGCAGAGGTAGAGGAAGAGGAGGTAGACAAGGCAAGGGGAGATCCCAAGACTCCAACTTATGTTCTATTTGTGGACTAACTAACCATACAATTGAAAATTGCTTTAGGAATTCCAGGAATCAAAGAGGCAGAGGATTTAATAGAGGAAGTTATGGCTACTCAAGAGGAAGGTTCAACAATTATCATGGCAACTACAACAACTACAATCATTCAAACTATCAAGGAGGCTACAAAGAAAGGAGAGACTTCAATAACTACACAGAAGACTCAAACAAAGAGGATTCATTATTGATCATGAACATGGCTATGCCACAAGGTAAATCTGATGAGCACGTTTTCTACATAGATTCAGGTTGTTCAAATCATGTGGCCGGAAATATGGCACTCCTATCAGATTTAGAAGATCCAAGGAATAAGCATGAGGTACAAACAGGAGATGATACAAGACACCTTGTGGAGAAAATAGGCAATGTCAAAGCACCTGATGGAAACATCAACTTACTCAGTAAGGTACTCTATGTCCCTACCATTACAAAGACTTTGATAAGTGTTGGACAGATAGTAGAGAAAGGGTTGCAAGTGAGGTTCACAAAAGCAGGAGCATTTGTTGAAGATCCAAGTCAAGGATTCAGAAGAATTGCAAGAGGTGAAAAGATAGGTAGATTGTTCACATTTGAATTACAGGACACTAGAAACATTGCTCTCTTTAATTATGGTAGTCAGACACTCATAGAATTGGAAGTATGGCACAAAAGGTTAGCACATATTGGTGAAAGGTCATTAAAGCAAATTTGCAGGGACCAAAGTGTACTTGGACTCCCTAACTTGTCAAAACAACATTTGATTTATAAGTGTAGTGCATGTCAATTTGGAAAGTCTCATAGGTTACCATTCATGAAGAAAGGTTATATGCATGGGGATCTCTTGGAGTTGGTTCATGTTAAATGAAAAGCATTTGCCTAATTATCTTTGGGCTGAGGTTGTATCTACAACCACTTACTTTATTAACAGGTTGCCTTCAAAATCCCTTGATGGGATGACTGTTGGAGCAAGTCTATGCCAAGCCTAAGTATTGGCTTGAGTCCCACAAAGTCATAGAAGAAGCCTTAAAATGAAGACAATGTAAAGTTCACTTGTGAACTACCTCTTGTAACTTTTGAAGAGTTTACTTAATGTAAAAGTGAAAGAATCTTAAGTGGTCGAGCCCACTTGATCAAAAAGGGAAAGAGGAGCCACGAATTCATGATTTGTGGTAGATAGAGAATCAAATCAATGACTAGTTGATTGGAGAGTGATTGAGGGGAGTTAGCTTCCCAAGATCAACTATAAATACATGGTAGTCTTAGTCGTGGTTATGTGAAGACCTCCAAGAGCTGAGCTTTATGCCATATCAAGGTGTGATTACAAGGCACACATATGTATCAGTAGTCCATTGTATTGTACAATCAATATACTTTCATTTTCATGATCATTTGAGTTCATATTTCCATGTTCTTGTGAAGTGTACTACTCACTGCCATATCTCTTAGTTTTCGCAGTCAGATTGCAGAGATGGTTTCTCTGATCTTGGTGCATCATTTTCAGTGGTTTAACTTGGTAAAGTTAGCTCTATAAGTAAACTATATGCTCACCAATTTTCATTTCATTTGGTTTTTTCAATCTTTAGTCATATTCAGTTGAAGTCAACCCTGTCTGTTCATTTTCATTTCTCTATTAGGTACCCAACTTTTTTACTCATCTTGTTAGATCTGTTTCTCAGTGTGTACTTACCCAAATTCAATGCTGTAAAACTTGTTCGATTTAGTATACTGTCTAGTATAAGCATACAAATTTTCATAATCATTGGATTCTTAAATCTTTAGTTATGTTCATTTTTCTGCTCACTGGTCTCATTACTGTAGCAGCCCGTGAAATTCGGATGATGTCATCACTTGCTAAACATCATTTTCAGTGTGTGGTTCATTATTTTTTATGAGATTACTCTTGAAAGTTATATCTTTCAGTTAACTAGATTTCTGCAAAAGGAATTAAGCTAATTACTGTTGTTCTTAGAGAATTATGCAAAACACTGGACATGTGTATGAACCAAAATAGCAAGTTCTTCACCTCTGAGCTAACTCCAACTTATCTGTTTTGATCTATCTTTTTGAGAGTGATCTTCCAAGGTACATAGGGTGTCTAATACATCCATTGGCAAGCTAAGAGGGCCACAATATACTCCTGGAGTTCATTTGGCTAGTGTAGATCACGGATTTTGCAACATCTCTTCATCTTCAAGCACATACCTATCCATCTCTTCATAGTGGTATCAAAGCAAGGTTGGATAACATGGCAGATGGATTTCCTTCATCAATTGACAAATTGGATAGAGTTAATTACTCAGCTTGGTCATTAAGAATGGAAGCTCATCTCCAAGGTAGAATTTTATATGGTTATGTTTTTGGAGATGAAGTTATGCCAAGTTTCAGGAACAAAAGTCAACCAACACAAAAAGAGCAAGAACATAGCCTTCTTCTCTTCAAGTATCAAAGCTAGGAAGCATCAACTATGGCTGGATTTCACAACTCTCAAGAAGGCTCCCAAACAAAATGTGACTGATTTTGTTACAAAGCTCAAGGACATAGCAGATCAGTTGGGAAGCATTGGAGAGGTAATAGATGAATAGCAAATTGTAAGGCAGGTCATTAATGGCTTGAAGGCAGATGACCAGTGGGAAGCATTCACCACAGCTATGGATTTGTACATGGACATGCATGTACCTGATTTCAATACACTCATTGGACAACTACTTACTCAAGAGGCAAAGCTTATCGAAAATGGAGAAAGCTCTAAAGGTAATCAATCTTCAGCTTTATACACTGATAAAAGCAAGTCCAAAGATAACAAAGGAAAGGCAAAGAAAGTGGATGATGAAGCAGGTACATATCAAGCTAACTATGCAGGTAGAGGAAGACATGGCGGAGGTAGAGGAAGAGGAGGTAGACAAGGCAGGGGGAGATACCAAGACTCCAACTCATGTTCTATTTGTGGATTAACCAATCATACAACTGAAAATTGCTTTAGAAATTCCACGAATCAAAGAGGCAGATGATACAATAGAGGAAGTTATGGCTACTCAAGAGGAAGGTTCAACAATTATCATGGCAACTACAACAACTACAATCATTCAAACTATCAAGGAGGCTACAAAGGAAGGAGAGACTTCAATAACTACACAGAAGACTCAAACAAAGAGGATTCATTATTGATCATGAACATGGCTATGCCAGAATGTAAATCTGATGAGCATGTTTTCTACATAGATTCAGGTTGTTCAAATCATGTGGCAAGAAATGTGGCACTCCTATCAGATTTAGAAGATCCAAGGAACAAGCATGAGGTACAAACAGAAGATGATACAAGACATCTTATGGAGAAAATAGGCAATGTCAAAGCACGTGATGGAAACATCAACCTACTCAGTAAGGTATTTGATAAGTGTTGGGCAGATAGTAGAGAAAGGGTTGCAAGTCAGGTTCACAAAAGCAGGAGCATTTGTTGAAGATCCAACTCAAGGATTCAGAAGAATTGCAAAAGGTGAAAAGACAGGTAGATTGTTCACATTTGAATTACAAGACACTAGAAACATTGCTCTCTTTAATTATGGTAGTCAGACACTCAAAGAATTGGAAGTATGGCACAAAAGGTTAGCACATATTGATGAAAGGTCATGCAAGCAAATTTGCAGGGACCAAAGTGTACTTGGACTCCCTAATTTGTCGAAACAACATATGATTTATAAGTGTAGTGCATGTCAATTTGGAAAGTCTCAAAGGTTACCATTCATGAAGAAAGGTTATATGCATGGAGATCTCTTGGAGTTGGTTCATACAGATGTATGGGGACCTAGCAAGGAAGCTTCAATATCTGGATCAAGGTATTATGTCTCCTTTATTCATGATTGCAGTAGATGGACTATCCTATTCTTTATTAAACACAAAGATGAAGTTTTTTCATGTTTCAAAAGATATTTGGCTCTTGTGGAGAATCAAACAGGTAAATCACTAAAAAGGCTAAGGTCAGATGGAGGGGGAGAATACTTCTCCCATGAGTTTAATTCTTTTCTTCAAGAAAGACGAATCAAAAGAGAGGTAACTACAAGGTGCACTCCTGAGCAAAATGGAGTGGCAGAAAGGAGAATAGGACAATTGTTGAAGCTGCAAGGTCCATGTTAAATGAAAAGCATTTGCCTAATTATCTATGGGCAGAGGCTGTATCTACAACCACTTACTTGATTAACAGGTTGCCTTCAAAATCCCTTGATGGGATGACTCCATATGCGGCTTGGAATGGAAGACGACCAAGCTTAGATCATTGTAGTCACCCTTGTAGAGCAGGGAAACGAGGAAGTCCAATTGTAAAAGAGACCATATAGCAAGACCATGATATAAGAAAGGGTCTCACAATTCTAGCTACACCCATAGAAACATATCTTGCACCTCTCAAGTTAATCATGCCAAAGAAGACCCTTTCCCTTACAACCCTAGTAGATTCAAGAGCCTCCTCATGTTTCATCCATGAAGGATTGTTTAAGAAACATGGAATTCCTGTACTTCAAAAGAACAAACCAGTAGTAGCTGAAGTAATAGATGGATGACCCCTAGCATCTGGGAATATAACCATGGAAACCACACCATTGAGAGTATACCTTGTGAACCATGAATCCCACATGTAATATCGAGCCCAATACATCTAGTTATCATTGGAATGCGTTGGTTAAAGAAGCATAATCTAGACATCAATTGGGAAAAGAATAAAATAACCCATCGAGATATCTAGAAGAACCCAACATATGTCGAAGCCAAGGCTTTCATACATGCAGTAAGGAAGGAACTAACATATATGATCTATGCCATACGAACTCAAGAATCCAAGAAGGATGATCCAATGTAGCTACCTAGCTAGTACAAAGGCTTTGAAGGTGTTTTTGAAAAGAAGAAGGTAGATATCCTCCCAGAGCATAACCCTTATGATTCTCACATAGATCTTCAAGAGGGAGCACAACCACCCTTTGTCATGGACAAAGGAAACCATCCTGAACCTTAGATTCCACGTGAACCCTGTATCTCATGATTGGTTCAGAATTAGGAGAAACCAATGCTTCCATTGCATCCGGAACGTGCCAAAACCCTAAGATCGACTGTCTACTTGCCTGATTCGGATATCCAGAGCTCATGTTTCGAATTGATGACATCATCGATGACATCATCAATTCGTAACCGCCTTTCATGAACCGCCCTTGAAAACCTATATAAGGAGGAGTTGGCCACATTCATAATCAGTCTTGCCAATACCAGTCTTGGGAGCTCAAGGAGTCGTGGCCACCAAGTAAGTACTCTTCAAGTTCCAGTTCTAATTCTTGTCTTGTTCCTTGTTCTAGTCTAGTTCTTGGACATCCTATCTTGTCCCCTTGTAATCTCGTAGTACGAGATCCTGTCAAGTTCTTTCGTGTATCCAGTTCATCTCCCAGAAGGGAGTTCTTGTAATCCAGATATCTTGTCTCATACTTACGATCCCGGGTTGTGGGATCTCCTGTATCCTCTCTAGTCGATTTTTCCATACCTATTGGTCCCGGGTTGTGGGACATCTTGTATTAGTCACATATTCTTGTATCATTTTCCCTATGTGGGTGTTCTTGTAATCATAAGTGTATTTCGGAAATCTTGTCTACTGTAGTCAGAGAGCACAACCTAGTGCTCCCCTGACATTTTGGCAAGACTATCTTCTATCCAAGACCAAGCATCATGGAGAACGCTTATGAACAGATCGTAGCATCACTCAAGTCTCCAACAACAAGTCAAAGACCTAAGTCATCGACAGACTCAAGTCCAGATGGGACATCCAATGCATGTAGGTGCACTCCTCCAAGAATTACAAGAACGAATCGGGAGTCTTCAAGCAAATCAAGGGAGTATTCAAGTGAATCAATGGCCTAGTACATCATTTATGAAGGAACCCAAGATTTGCATGCCAGAAAAGTTCGATGGGGATCACACAAAGTTTCGTGGATTTCTCCAGCAAGTTAAATTGTACATCTGTATGCAACCTGATAGATACTCTGAAGAGACATCCAAGGTCGGGTTTATTGGAACCTTGCTCTGTGGCCAAGCATTATCATGGTTTGCGCCAATCTTGGAGAAGAACATGGCAGTACTTCAGGACTATGAGGGATTTCTTCAAGAACTCTCTGCCATATTTGGAGATGCAGCTACAAGTCGAGTAGCAGAAACAAAACTTTGGAAGCTACGTCAAGGTAACCGCCCTGCCTCTACCTATGCATCTGAATTTAGGCAGTTGATATGTGATCTCACTTGGCATGAAGATTATTTCATAAGCCAATTCAGATGGGGTTTAAGAGATGATGTGAAGGACTTGTTGCTCACGATGCCAGAGGTTAAAACATTGAATGAATATATCATGCAAGCTATTCAATGTGATAACCGATTTTTTCAAAGGAAACAAGAAAAACAAGTAGAAGGAAGACCTCGCCAGTGGAAACCTTTCCAACCGACTACTAAAGATGAGTCCATGCCTGAACCTATGCAAATAGATGTAACTAGGTTTCAGCCTTTAACACTAGAAGAGAAACATAGAAGGAGAGTTAATAAGTTATGTCTCTACTGTGGAAACCCTGGACATATTGCAATTAATTGTCCAAACAAGAGAACAAAATCCAGAGTAGCAGCCACCCTTGTAGAGCAGGGAAACGAGGAAGTCCAGTTGTAAAAGAGACCCTCTAGCCCGACGATGATATAAGAAAGAGTCTCATAAGTCCAGCTACACCCATAGAAACATGTCTTGCACCCGTCAAGTTAATCATGCCCAAGAAGACCCTTTCCCTTACAACCCTAGTAGATTCAAGAGCCTCCTCATGTTTCATCGATGAAGGATTGGTTAAGAAACATGGAATTGCTGTACTTTGGAAGAACAAACCAGTAGTAGCCGAAGTAGTAGATGGACGACCTCTAGCATCTGGGAATATAACCATGGAAATCACACCATTAAGAGTACACCTTGGTGACCATGAATCCCATATATGTTTCAATGTAATATCGAGCCCCGTACATCTAGTTATCATTGGAATCCCCTGGTTAAAGAAGCATAATCCAGATATTAATTCGGAAAAGAATAAAATCACCCGTCGAGATATCCAGAAGAACCCAATATATGTCGGAGCCAAAGCCTTCATACATGCAGTAAGGAAGG
This sequence comes from Ceratopteris richardii, assembly GCA_020310875.1. Taxonomy (NCBI): domain Eukaryota; kingdom Viridiplantae; phylum Streptophyta; class Polypodiopsida; order Polypodiales; family Pteridaceae; genus Ceratopteris; species Ceratopteris richardii. The sequence goes on from CM035441.1 coordinate 10,117,378, forward strand.
AACCTACATATATGATCTATGCCATACCAGCTCAAGAATCCAAGAAAGATGATCCAGTACAGCTACCCGATCAGTACAAAGGATTTGAAGATGTTTTTGAAAAGAAGAATGTAGATATCCTCCCAGAGCATAGACCTTATGATTGCCCGATATATCTTCAAGAGGGGGCACAACCACCCTTTGGACCAATCTACAGACTATCCCCAGAAGAACTTACAATACTACGCAAGAACATTTATGAGTATCTAGCAAAGGGGTTTATCAAACTCTCCAAGTCTCCAGCAGGAGCTCCTATTCTACTTGTAAAGAAGAAGGATGGGACTCTCCGGATGTGTGTGGACTATCATGGATTGAACAAAGTCATTATAAAAAACAGATACCCTCTACCACTCATATCAGAGCTCTTGGAATGCCTTGGAAAAGCAAAATTCTTCACGAAAATTGATCTTCGAGGAGCTTACAATCTTGTCAGGATCAGAGAGGGAGACGAATGGAAGACAACATTTCGAACAGGGTATGGGCATTTTGAATATGTAGTTATGACATTCGGTCTTACAAATGATCCAGTTGTCTTCCAACATATGATGAATGATATCTTTCGAGAATATTTAGATGATTTTGTTGTAATATACCTTGATGATATCTTGATATTCTCCAAAAATCTTGAGGATCATGAATGTCATGTAAAGATAGTCCTAGAGAAACTAAGAGAAAAAGGATTATATGCGAAATTGGAGAAGTGCTCTTTCCATAAGACATAAGTGGAATTTTTAGGGTACATTGTATCAGATAAAGGAATTTTTATGGACCCTAAGAAGGTTCAAACAATCCTTGATTGGCAACCACCTTCATGTGTTCGAGATATACAATGTTTTCTGGGTTTTTCCAACTTCTATAGGATATTCATCAAAGATTACTCCAAGATCTTACAGGGAACTCCAAATTCTCATGGACCAAAGAAGCAGAAAAAGCATTTCAGACCTTGAAATCAGCATTCACTACTGCTCCAATTCTAGTTCATCCTGATTCAACCAAGCCCTTCTTCCTAGAGATAGATGCATCAGACTTTGCCCTAGGGCCATTCTCTCACAATATGGAGATGATGGACACCTACATCCAGTTGCATATAATTCAAGGAAATTTTCTCCTCCATAAATTAATTATGAAATTAATGATAAAGAACTTCTTGCCATAGTGGATGCATTTGATACTTGGCGTCACCATCTAGAAGGAGCAGCTCATAAAGTTATTGTGTATACAGATCACAAGAACCTAGAGTATTTTATGACCACCCGCATCCTCAACAGAAGGCAATCTCGATGGAGTAACTTTTTATCGAGGTTCGACTTTGTCATCACATATCGTCCAGGACGACAACAGTGTCAGTCAGATGGCTTGTCAAGAAGATCTTACCTTGCACCAAAGAAGGGTGAAGAGGCCTTTGATCAACAAGAGAGTGTATTACTCAAGGCTGAGCATCTCCAGTGAGCAACTATCTCTTCAACCCATCCTGAAGATTCAGCCTTGAATCATTTGATCTGTGAGAATCTACCACAAGATGAATTATTTTGTAATGTTAAGCAAAAAACTCAAGAAGGAAAAATCCAAGCAGTAAATGAATTCCAGGAAAAGGACGGGTTACTATTCTATAAGAACCTATTATATGTCCCTCCAAGAAAGCCCAAGATCCAAGTACTTCAACAACGTCATGACAACCGTGCAGCAAGACATTTTGGAGTAAATAAAACAATAGAACTCATATCTAGGGATTTTTGGTGGCCTCAAATGTGGAAGGAAGTCAAAGAATATATCCGAACCTGTGACACTTGCAATAGATCTAAGGTACCACGACATAAGCCTCATGGCCCCTTGCAATCTTTACCTATTCCAGAAAGGCCATGGGCTTCATTATCTATGGATTTCATCAGAGATCTACCAAAGTCAAATAAGTATGATGCCATTCTTGTTATTGTGGATAGATTCACAAAGATGGCACACTTCATTCCAACTACAAAGGCAATCACAGGTGCAGCCACTGCTAGACTCTTTCTCAGATACATCTTTAGGCTTCATGGATTGCCTCATGATATTGTCAGTGATCGAGGTCCACAGTTCGTATCCAGTTTTTGGAACAGTCTTTGCAAGCTCCTTAGTATTCAAGTTAAATTATCTACAGCAAATCATCCACAGACTGATGGACAAACAGAACGGGTGAATCAAGTCCTAGAGCAATATCTCCGTTGCACTAGCAACTATCACCAAAATGATTGGTTTGAGTTGTTACCCTTTGCAGAGTTTGCCTATAACAATAGTATTCATGCATCTACTAAGCAAACTCCCTTCTTTGCAAACTATGGACAACATCCAAGGATGGATATACAACTCTCTAATCATGTCAAGAACCCACCTGCCAAAGACAAGGCCCAGTACCTGATGGACATTCACAAAGAACTCAAGGAAGAGATCCATAAAGCTCAACAATAATATAAGTACTATGTAGATCAACATCGTGTCCAGAATCCATCGTATCAAATTGGGGATAAAGTATGATTACTCAGAAACAATTTGCAAACTTCAAGGCCTTGTGCAAAGTTAGATCATCAAAGATTTGGTCCATTTACCATCATGGCCAAGATTAATCTAGTCACCTTCAAGCTCTAGTTACCAAGTACTATGAGAATACATCCAGTTTTCCATGTATCCCTCTTGGAACCATATCAGATTTCACCATTGAGGTGGGAGAGACCTAGTCCTTCACCACCTATCAAGATTGAGGATCATGAAGAATTTGAAGTCGAGCATGTCCTAGATTCCAGAATATCCTGAGGAAGATTGGAATACCTGACTCATTGGAAAGGGTATGACATCAGTGATCGTACTTGGGAACCTGTAGAAAACCTTCAGAGAGCACCAATCAAAGTTCGAGAATTCCACAAGAGAAATCCAACAAAGCGAAGACCAGATAACATGAGCGCTCCTCTTGGAACTCGTCGCTTGAGGGGGAGGTAATATCATGGACAAAGGAAACCATCCTGAACCTTAGATTCCATGTGAACCCTGTATCTCATGATTGGTTTAGAATCGGGAGAAACCAATTCTTCCATTGCGTTCAAAACGTGCCAAAACCCTAAGATCGACTATCTACTTGCCTGATTCGGATATCCAAAGCTCATGTTTCGAATTGATGACATCATCGATGACATCATCAATTCGTAACCGCCTTTCATGAACTGCCCTTGAAAACCTATATAAGGAGGAGTTGGCCACATTCATAACCAGTCTTGGGAGCTCAAGGAGTCGTGGCCGCCAAGTAAGTACTCTTCAAGTTCCAGCTCTAGTTCTTGGATTGTTCCATGTTCTAGTCTAGTTCTTGGACATCCTATCTTGTCCCCTTGTAATCTCATAGTACGAGATCCTGTCGAGTTCTTTCGTGTATCCAGTTCATCTCCTAGAAGGGAGTTCTTGTAATCCAGATATCTTGTCTCATACTTACGATCTCGGGTTGTGGGATCTCCTGTATCATCTCTAGTCCAGTTTTCCATACCTATTGGTCCCGGGTTGTGGGACATCTTGTATTAGTCACATATTCTTGTATCATTTTCCCTACGTGGGTGTTCTTATAATCATAAGTGTATTTCGGAAATCTTATCTACTGTAGTCAGAGAGCACAATCTAGTGCTCCCCTGACACCCTTTGGCCCAATCTACACACTATCCCCAGATGAACATTGTTGAGAATATAACAAAGAGATTTATCAAACACTCGAAGTCTCCAGCAGGAGCTCCAATTTTATTTGTAAAGAAGAAGGATGGGACTCTCAAGATCTGTATAGACTATCGTGGACTGAATAAAGTAACTATAAAGAATAGATACCCTCTACCACTCATATCAAAGCTCTTGGAATGCCTTGAAAAAGAAAAATTCTTCACAAAGATTGATCTTTGAGGAGCTTACAACCTTGTCAGGATCAGAGAAGGAGACGAATGGAAGACAACATTTCGAACAAGGTATGACCATTTTGAATATGTAGTTATGCCATTTGGTCTTACAAACGCTCCAACCGTCTTCCAACATATGATGAATGATATCTTTCGAGAATATTTAGATGATTTTATTGTAATATACCTTGAGGATATCTTGTTATTGTCCAAAAATCGAAAGGATCATGAATGCCATGTGAAGATAGTCCTAGAGAAACTAAGAGAAAAAGAATTACATGCAAAATTGGAGAAGTGATCGTTCCATAAGACAGAAGTTAAATTTTTGCAGATCAATGGCATCAAAAGAAAATTTACATGCACGTATATCCCTCAACAAAACGGGATAGCAAAGAGAAAGAATATATACATAGCAGAGGTAAAAGGGTGTATGCTCGATGAAATGAATATGCCACATTGTTATTGTGGAGAGGCTACATATATAGCCACATACATCATGAATAGATATCCTAGATTAGGTATATATCATCTAACCCCTGAAGAAGCATCGGGTTGAAGAAAACCTTGCATTCTTAGAATCTTTGGTTTTATATGCTATGCACATGTACCTCAAGAGTTGAGGTCAACGTTAGATGCCAAATCTGAAAGGTGTATTTTTTTGGGACATTCCATGGAACAAAAGGGGTATAAATGCTATAATCCCATCACCGAGGAGCTAAAGGTAAGTAGGGATTTTCTCTATGATGTGTTGAAGCCTTGGTATGCACGCACGAGTCCATTGCAGATTAAAGAGATAAGTGAGACATATAAGAAGAGTGATGAAGAAAGCATGGATTTAAGTGGCCCAAGAAACTCATCCAAGGATGCATTCTAGCACAACCCATAGATAAGGGAAATATGGACTTCCCCCTTGCATATTCTTGTCGAAAAATCATCCCAATGAAACACTATTATACCACTATTGAGAGAGAGGGCCTATGAATGGTCTGTGTAGTAAAGAAGTTTAGACACTACTTTCTGGCACATATATTTAAGATCTTTGTAGACCATCAAGATTTGTTATATCTTGTGAACAATCTGTGTGCTACTACTAGATTAGCAAGGTAGTTCTTCTTGTTGATGGAATAAGATTTTGAGGTGGTAATAAAAAATGGTAGTACACATATGAGAGTTGAAGATTTGTCAAGAATCAAAAGCACTGACCCTAAGGAAGCTATTAATGATGAGTTATTGGACACTTACTATTGACGATCGGTTCTCGCAGAGCACATATATATGCAGATAATAGAAAGAGACAAGAGACCAAAAGAGACGACACAAGATTGGGTGCAATCTTCCCCCACATGCTCTCATGTACAACTCTATGAGAGCATGCGTATTTATAGGTAATTCATATTATGTCGTGAATTGAAGATACATGAGGGCCACATTAAAAATAGCATGCTTTTGCTTTATTTACAAAAATAGCTAAAAATAACTATCTTCTAAGAATAACTTTCTTCCAAAAATATTCTTCCAAATATCTCCAATAGTATTTGAATAAATCCATGTACGTTCACACCCTCATGGACCTTCACCTGCTAAATCGAAACACAACACACATTAAAATCCTCAAGGCATTAAACCTTCATTCCAAATATTTCATAAAGTATAACATGCCCCCGAGTTGTTGAGCAACTGACCTCAGTTGATAATAATAAAATAGACATGGATAGTCTGTCACATGTCCCATCATTGAACAATCATAAGCATGTTCCATGTAAAAACACATGCATGGAATTGAAAAACTGGAATTTAATATGAATGTGAATGATAAGTAGGATTTAATTCTAAATGCAATTCAAAAGTGATTACAAAAATGAATATCTCAATATGATAAAATAAAAATGGATTTTCTAATCATGGATTTATACTTGAATGCATGTGCATAGGAATTTTGTAAAAAATTGGGCAGCATAATGATGTAATTTTGAAAAACAAAAAATTCCGACAAAAAATTTCCATGATATTGGTGCCGACAGGCACAATCTAGCCACAAAAAGATCAAAAGGGAATTACACACCTTGAAAAATATATATATTTTCTCCTCGCTAACCTGCAAGAAAATACTTTCCTCTGGCTGCAAGAAAAATACATGTACCACACAAGACAAACCATATCTAGAATATGCATATAGTCGAATTACTATGCAAAACTTGCATATTCTATACGTAATATGATGCAAAAGGAGAACAATCATGCATATAAATTGATAGGAAACTTATCTAGAGGTTCGAAAAGTAATTTGCAAGTGTGTGTAAGTGTTGAAGATGGTCTACACTCCGTCGGAATAGTATGCCAAATCTCTTCTAAAAGTTGATGCTTCAAAACGATGATCAAAAGAGGTTTGTTGGAAACGTATGGCGAATTTCAAAATTCTAATGATGATGGGAAGTGAAGCCAAAATATGGTTTATGAACAGTCAATGAAAAGAGCTTTGAAAGACCTTTCTAGACCAACAAAAAACGCAGAAATCGGACATCGTATGCCAAAGTTATGGCAAAATTAATGGAAGAAAGTCGTTGATACGAGTTAAAAAAACAAAAAAAAAAAAAGTAAAAATATAACTTCTGTTTGAGAAAATTCGAAGTAAATCTCTTAGTGCCTCTCTGCTTCCTTCAGAAGCGTGCGTGGCGTCAATGCATATCCCATATGTCATGTTAGCCACAGCTTAATTTATCAGGCTGACCTTCCGACGATATCAAACGTGTGAGCGCGGGATGAGGAAGCCGAAAACGTGTACTGCGTGGACCGGGAAATTCGGATGGACGGTCTGGAGACGCCATGTGCGGCAGGATACAAGCTCCGTCAGCCTGTCATGAGAAAGCATAAGCCAACAATAACATATACAAAAAAAAATATAGATCGCGTTCCTGTAATAGCAAAAAGGAATCTCTCCCAGTCTCTCTGCACGGGCAGCACTCTCGAGGACACAAGGAAACTACGAAGTTCGCAGGCCTTGAGACGATTGTGTCAAGTCCCGAGCACTGAAAAACGCAAATGCAATAACGCCCGATGATGATGGCAAGAAAGACTACGATGAAATCATGCTCTGCAGACGTCCAGTCTTTGAAACCACTATTTTTTTTTTTTTTTTTGAGATAAACAAGAAGTATAAAATTGATGCTAACCAAAAAGTACAAACTCAAGATAGGCTCAAACCAGAGCCCACATCAGCAACAGGGCTGACTCACAATAGGATAGAGTCTACATAATCACTAAGAAACCACTATTGATGATGGTTCCCGTAAAGCACATACATATGCAGATAATAGAAAAAGACAAGAGCACAAGATTGGGTGCAATCTCCCCCCACATGCTCGCATGCTTATTTATAGATAATTCATATTATGTCCTGAATTGAAGATACATGAGGGCCACGTTAAAAATAGCATGCTTTTGCTTTATTTACAAAAATAGCTAAAAATAACTATCTTCTAAGAATAACTTTCTTCCAAAAATATTTTTCCAAATATCTCCAAAAGTATTTAAATAAATACATGTACGTTCACACCCTCATGGCTCTTCACCTGCTAAATCAAAACACAGCACACATTAAAATCCTCAAAGCATTAAACCTTCATTTGAAATATTCCATAAAGTATAACACTTTCAAAGTCAAAATGATACAAAAATAGGCTAAGCCAGCTATTCTATTTGTACCCTTTGGGCGAGTCCACCCACATGTACAATTCAATAAAGAGGAGGTAATGAATGCCGAGAACTTGCACATCAGTGTTGGCTTCTTATACCACAGAGAAGTGTATGTGATCCTTTTCTGCTGTCAGGGATTTTTGTGTCTAGGGGGTGCACATAGGATGCTAAGAAAAGGTGGCCTTGACTTAAGCCCAATCAATGCATGACCACTCGGTTTGCTCTATCTGCTCTAGCTCATTATGATAATTATGATCAAAATACACATATGTATTGAGCCATTTGGCTATCACTAAAGGATAGATATGTATTATTATGCATTAAAGTGATGGAAATTGGCATATGAATATTTACAAGATATTTGACCTCAAATAATCCTAAAAGAGGCAAGTTCAAGTGAAGTGAGTACTCAAAGTTGCTTTGGCATTGTTCTCTTCATCTTGTTTTTAGGACCCATTGATTTGGGCACATACACAAATCTAGAATCATGAACCAAATCCACACTAGGTGGAAAGCTTATTATCCAATTGTGGGGTTGATTTCTCTCGATCACTCACGTATAACAACACCTTTTCCTCAATTTCTCTTCTTCTCTTTTTCTATTGAAGATCAACACACTTTTTCCACGGGAACAGATGCTCATATCATGATACAAATGGTAAACACATGAGTTCATATTTTGCCTTCCTGTAAATATTGCCCTCATTCCATAACCAAAAGCAAGAGCTAGATTCACAAATGAGTTAGCTTCCTTCGAGTCGGAGTTGCAATGGCTTTTCCTTTCCATGGACATTTCCACTTAGTTGAACAGCCCGCTCTTATGTTAAAACCTTCAAAGTGAAATTCTAGATCATTTGGCTCTAGGAAGAAATTTTCACTTCTTCGAGGGTGTAGGTTGTAAAAAAACTTTTGTATAGCTCAGTATACGGATGGAGTAGCTTTGCTGAAAAGCTATTCCTGAATTCCATACACCCTTTTGCATACATTGCTTATCAAATACACAGCCTTTCTTGTGTGCTCCACCTCTTCCAAATGCAGATTCCCTTTCATCCAAATTTGATGAAGACTATCCTTGACTTGTTGCATATGCCAAAGATCCTCTCTGTTCGAAGCCCTCCACCCCAGCGTGCCCACTACCCTCTCATCCCATCTCAAATTGATGCGCATCCCATAATCTCTTCCTCCGTACTGTCCTATTGTCCTCCAGAGTGAACCTCCATTGTTACTACCTTCAGATGCATCGAAGAATGAAGACCCATGCCTCCCTCCTCTCTATATTCGATCGCAATGTCTGGATGAATGAATTAAAGAACTCATTAGTGAGCCCGTCTGGCCCGGTCTTTTACCACAAGGGAGGGCATCAATGACTTCAATGATTTCCTCTTTCGATATAGGGGCATCAAGCAGAGAACGAAGGTTGTGTGGGATCCTATGAGAGGATACCCTAGATATGGCTACTATACAGTCCCCTCTATGGTGGGAGAGGGAGGTCGAGATCCCCAAGAGTCTCGTAAAGTGCCCTTCAATGATCCTGAAATTTTCTTCTTCCATATTGCATACGTGTATATGCGAACATTCAGCGAGCTATTGTCTGATGGCTTGAAAGCAAAAGGACTTAGGACAATTCAATTACGTCCATATTCAAGTCTAAATCTGAGTTTGCACAGTGGATAATGCAGTACACGTATATAATTATGTGTTTGTCTATCTGATAACGATGCTTCTATTTGCATCTCTCATCGCACTTCTTAGATCAATAGATCAATCGCCAGTCTAATATCTTTTGATGGTGAATTCGCCCTCACAAACCATTGCTCACACCCATTCATTCAATTCGTTGTGAACTGAAGTAGAGCATATGATTAGAGCTTGATTTTCATCTGAATTGTGAATTTTGCATACGCATCGCGTGATGATCGTTTGCCATTTTTTTAAAGGAAGTTCCGCCTAGGCCTAATCTCCCGGAATTTGATTAAAAAAAGAAACAACAAGATACAAGTGAATGGGACTAGTGCCCTTGGGACCCCCCCCCCCCCCCCCCCCCCCGAATCCCACAAATTAGGGGTAGAACTTGCGGGTCTAGAGAGCACTACAAAGGAGATGAACAACCCTCTTGTCCTCCTCATGTGGGGCCCACTTGAGTTTAAGCTTATTGTTCTCCATGAGAAACACTTTATGATGCCTACAAGGTGGGGACCTCTTACAGTTAGAGATTCTTTTGCATAGGAGGAATAGGGACTTCTCGAACACTCTTTAGGAAGCTGTCCAAAATTGCTTGCACACTGCTCCCTCCAAATCTTTCAGAGGGTTTCCCCTCTTATAGCATTCCACAATGCCACTAAGAAGCTAATCGCTTTGCCAAGGACTTCTTGCTTCTAGGTGATTTATGCCTATAGTCTCAAAATATTCTCGATGGTCTGCAAGAGCAGCAACGACTTGGGGCAAGCGAAGAAGATGTAAACCAAATCCTCGATGCTGCGATGGCATTGCTTGCACCATGGTGGAGCCCCACAAGTTTTGTTAGCCTTTAGGTTGGTCGAGATACCACAGTGGAGAATTTGCCACATGAGAACCGACTTTTTGATCTCGATGAGGGGATGCCAGATACACATGAACTTCAAAAGCTAACATAGCCTTGTCCAATCCAAGAACCACTTCTTGTTAAGCATGATATGATAGTCTATGTTCGCCTTGATTCTAGGAATTATGGACAGGTCATTGCCATTGTGCCACATAAGACCCTCAGGGCATGGCGGATCTCTCCCAAAGATAACTCCGGTTTTTGAACATTCCCAAGTGATTGCTCTGAAGGAGAGTCCATTCCTCGTAGTTTACTCTTATTTCAAGGCCTATGTCCTCAAATCTGATCCACTCATGAGTTTCTTGTTTCCAGAGACATTTCCACTATCTAAAACCCTTTTCCGAGATCCTCTTAGCATTTTGGAGATTCTAGGAAGCCACACCCTTGATGCCCGATATCGAAAACGATATTGAGTCCTTTTGTCTCATATTGGCTGCCCATTTCCAATCGTCTCTCACTCTAACAAATTGTTTGAATTTGTTCCAACTCTTCCACAATAAGCACACAAGATTTGTGCCTTTAGGGGAAATCGGAATTGGGGAGAATAAAATGGTAAGGAGGTCCAAGTCCTTCCAGCTAGGGAGGCCCACCAAGGTAAGCATGTTCTTGTTCTTGAAAACGAGCTTGGCCCAAGAGCTCTCACAATTGCACCAAGTCTTGTTCATCCATTTGCCGCCAACTTGTGAGCCATGCCTTCATATCCATAATGCCTAGACCCCCACAATTGTTTTGGCTAATGCAGGTAGACCATTTAATTTTGGGAAGCCCTCTTCTATTGTGGTCCCCCCATCCAAAGAAAGTTCCTACAGATTCTTTCTAATTTGCTAATCTCTTGATCTTTCGATCTTCAACAAGAGAAAAAGTAAATGGTGGAGGGGATGAGGAAGGTATTAATTACCATGGCATGGCCCATGAGGTTGATTTGCATGTCCTTCCAATATGCTAACTTGTTGTCAACTTTGGAAAGGACCCAGTTCCACTGCTTCTCCATCGAGACCCCAAAGCCCATCGGGATACCAAGTAGGTGGAAGACTTGACCCCTAGGGATAATTTGGTAGCCATAGTCAACCAGTATTTGGGGTGGAGGACTGATGATGGCCTGGCAAGTGGTTTTGAAGTGGTTGATTTTGGAACCAGGCACCTCATAGAATGTGCCAAGGCATCCCCAAAAGGCTTCAATGTTGGTCACATCATTATGGACAAAAGCATTCATAACATCTGCAAAAATTCTCATGATCATTTGACCATGGTTGAGAGGTAGAGAGAGACCTTTAATCATGTCCATTTCCATGTGATGTTGCACGAGACGGCTGAGCCTTTCCATGGAAACAACAAACAGCAGAGGTGCCAATGGGCATCCTTGCCTAATAGATCGTTTTAATTTGATAGCCTTCAATAACTAGCCATTGACATTTATTTGCATCGATGCGTTCCCCAGCAAAGTAGCGATCATCTTAGTGAATTTTTGACTATAGCCGAGGTCTTTAAGAGATTCGAGAACAAAGTCCCATTCTAGGTTGTCGTAGGCTTTGTAAAAGTTGATTTCAAAGAATACTACATCTTACTTGGACTCTTCAACAAAATCGAGACCGTCCCAAATATCCATAATAACTTCTAGTTATTGATCTACCGTTGATTACTCATCTTTGGTCCTCACTAAGCCACCTCTTCAAGTGATAAGAAATTCTGTTCGTGATTACTTTCGCAAGAATCTTGTACCTTATTTGAAGCATCGTGATTGGGTATCAGTTTCGAACCCTATTGTTGTTACCTTTTTTATGGATCAGCTTGATGACACCATTATTTAGGCATTTTGGAAGGGCACCAAAAGCTAAAGCCTCTTTCCAAACTAAGTGCAATGGGGTGGCCACCACCTATCTGAAAGACTTAAAAAATTCATTTGTGAGGCCCTTAGGACCCGAGATTTTCCCATTCAGGAGTGTATCGATAACTTTGAGAATTTCATTATTTGAAATGGGTGCATCAAGGAGAGACTTCAAGTTATGCGGTATTCTCAAGGGAGACACTCTCAAGATGGTCGCGATGCAATCCCTCTTGTGGGGAGAAAGAGACGTCGAAACCCCCAAGAGTTGAGTAAAATGGTCGACAATAATAGCATTGTTTTCTTCTCCCATTTTGCATTCGATCCCATCGCTATCTATCAAGGAGGGAATAGAGTCTCTAGTTTGCTTCCTCTTGAGGATGCCACACACCTCTTTAGTTGGTTTGTCAGCCTTGCCCGCCCACCAATCTTTAAAGTATACTTGCAGGTTTTTCCTTTGGATTTCTTCCTTGTATCTCAACAAGACTCTGATTTTCCATAGTCCCATCTGGTATAGGTAGTTCCCTTTGTTCACTTCCTCCTCAAGGCACGAGAGCCTCCGATAGAGTTTCTCTCTCTGCCTCCGCCAAACATTGCGAAGCATCTTGTTGGTCTTGGCCACAATTTGACAAGTCTTCTCAACTGCAACCCTGCAACATTTGGCCGGCGACATGCCATTGGTGAAAGCCAAGTTCCATACCAAGGTAATTTCCTGATGGACAGAGGGAAGGGAGAAAGATGTCCGGTAAGCATGAAACCAAGGTGCTTTTTTGAATTTGGCAATCGGCTTGAAAGTGAGCATAATAGGGTAGTGGTCTAATATGGGGAGGTGAATGTGTTGTGAGATGTCAGGCAGGCCCCACTAACAGATAATATTGTAAGAAATATAGCTTCTATCAAGTCTTGCTTTCCTCAAGTCATCCCCAAATTGGAGGTCCGACAAGAGAAGCCATTCGTATCTTTAATCTTCACTAAGTTCAAGTGGAGCTTAATTTTGTTCTAGATATCTTTCTCCTTACCATCAATGGTACACCCCTTGTTGTCTCATTGATCTAAAGGGTCTTCCACCATGTTGAAGTCCCCATAGAGCATCATGTTTTAAGAAAGTGAGTCAAAAGAGACCTAAGTGTCAATCCACTCTGATTCCCTATTTGGAGCATACATGGAGACCACAGTGAACTGGAAGGGGCCATCGAATGCGGTAGCTAACCAAAGATGTTTTTTATCCTCACAGGAGCTTACTAGTCTACCAAACCAAAAGTTATTTATTCCAATAGTGTGCAACGCGACCCCCTTGGGTGAGGTGGTAACCCAGAAATGGGTCGAAGAGATGTGTTTCAGTGGTTTTTGAAGGTCCTCTCCATTGATTTCAATCTCTTCAATACATATGAAATCTAGGTTTAGGCTATTATCACGAAACCATTGTCCGATGATAGCCACTCTCAAGGGGACAGTCAACCCCCTTGGCGTTAAATGATATGATAATCATTATTTGTGGTTCCCCTCTTAACAGAGAAGGGTCTTGTCTTTTTTCTTCTTGGTTTCGTCTTTTTTCCTCAAACACGAGTATTCCTGTCCACAAATCTTACCCTTAAGGGGGCACTTCCAATGGTTGTTTCCCCTTATGCACTACAACATATCAGGCATATATTGAGGCTTCTACCGAGGAAAATGAATGGGCACAATTTTCCCCGACATCGGTGTAAAGGTCGGTGTAGGTTTCAGAAACAAAGCGCCAGTATAAGCCTCGGTATGAGTGTCAGTATAAGCATCGATATATGCATCGGTATAAGCATCGGTATAAGCATCAGTATAAGCATCGGTATAAGCATCGATATAAGCGTCCGTATAAGAGACTGTATAAGCAACGGTATAAGTGTCGGTATAAGCCATGGTATGCCCTGGGAAAAATAGTCGGTATAAGCATCGGTATGTGCTTGGGGATATCGATGCTTATATCGACGACCATATCTGCAAAATTGTTTTTGGGCAGAGTGTGTTGTCTCTTGCTACAGCAACATTCCCATGCTGTTGTGTAGCAAAAGATAATACATTCTACCCAAGAAAAACCGGAGTACATGTGACATGTATGACAGGCAACAAGAACATGACTTGATAAAGCAAAACTGTCAAATACAAAAGACATGAGCAAATTGAATCATGAACCATGTACAAAGAAATGAGATACATTGACATGATATTTATAAACAACAACTAGAGCACATGTATATGTGTGAATGCCTATGTATATACATGTGTATGTGTATATGTAGTATGTGTGTATATTTGTATATGTGTAAATATTTGTATGCATGTGTAAAAACCCTAAAACCCTAATCCTAAAGACCTAGACCTAAAACATGTGTATGTGTGTATTCTTGTGTATATATATGTGTATGTGAATATATATATATATACACACACATATATATATATATATATGTGTGTGTGTGTATGCATATGTGTATCTATGTAAAAACCCTAAACCCTAATCCTGAAGACCTAGACCTAAAACATGTATATGTGTGTATGTGTGTATGCATGTGTATATATATGTGTATGTGTATATGGGTTATCTGTTTATATGTGTATATGTGTGTATGCATGTGTGTATATATGTAAAAGCCAAAAACCCTAATCCTAAAACCCTAACCCTAAAACATGCATATGTGTGTATGTATATGTCACATGTGTGTATGTGTGTATGCATGTCTCTCTCTCTCTCTCTCTCTCTCTCTCTCTCTCTATATATATATATATATATATATATATATATATATATATATATATATATATATATATATATATATATATATATATATATATATATATATATATATATATATATATATATATATATATATATATATATGTATGTGTGTGTGTGAATGTGTGTGTGTATGTATGTATGTGTGTATGTGTGTATGCATGTGTATATATATGTGTATGTGTATATGTATTATGTGTTTATATATTGTGTATATGTGTGTATGCATGTGTGTATATATGTAAAAGTGAAAAACCCTAATCCTAAAATCCTAGCCCTAAAACATGCATATGTGTGTATGTATATGTATATATATGTATATGTGTATATGTATTATGTGTTTATATGTGTATATGTATGTATCCATGTGTGTATATCTGTAAAAGTGAAACACCCTATATATATGTATATATGTAAAAGTGAAACTCTCTCTCTCTCTCTCTCTCTCTCTCTCTCTCTCTCTCTCTCTATATATATATATATATATATATATATATATATATATATATATATATATATATATATATATATATATATATATATATATATATATATATATATATATATATATGTGTGTGTGTGTGTGTGTGTGTGTGTGTGTATGTGTGTATGCATGTGTATATATATGTGTATGTGTATATGTATTATGTGTTTATATGTGTATATGTGTGTATGCATGTGTGTATATATGTAAACGTGAAAAACCCTAATCCTAAAATCCTAACCCTAAAACAATCATATGTGTGTATGTATATGTCACATGTGTGTATGTGTGTATCCATGTGTGTATGTGTGTGTGTGTGTATGTATGTATGTATGTATCTATGTATGTATGTATGTATGTATGTATGTATGTATGTATGTATGTATGTATTGTAAGACAATAGTTACGCAATATAACAAAGGAGCAGTAGCAGAGAAGATAACAGATATAGGAGAATCTCAACAATTTTCTACTAACACCAAGTACAAAGATGATGGCATTGTCCACCCGTGCGCTCTCAAGGTAGAGCTTAAATGGTGATCTAGACAACTCTAGATAGGGAGATACAAGGTAGAGGTATGCTGGCTCAATGTGATGTCTCAGGTAGTGCAGAACTCATGTATATATAGGGTCATGGGTGGCCTTCCGTGGACGGCTATACATGGGCAGTAGAGCATGGGCGGCCACCGCCCGCGTAATTGTCATACACAGCTTAGACCGGTTGAACCATCCTAACAAATATAAATGATTTCTGACTCTGACAGGGAATATTCTATGGAATATTCCCTTTACCGTCGCGCCGGGGGTGCTGCCCCCGGACCCCCACCAGGGGGCCTGTTGGCCCCCTGGGACCCCCCAGCCAGGGGGCCCGCTGGCCCCCTTAGACCCCCCAGCCGGGGCTACTCGCCGCTGCCCCGGACCCCCCAATTGGTGACCCTGGTAACTCCCTTTCCTTGCAATACCTTACATGGTCCAATATGACCTTCATCCAACATGCAAGTTGGGATTCCCATCAATTGGGTAATGCACGCTTGGCTTCTCCTCATAACGGGGGCCTTACAAAATGTGCATACAATCATGAGGGGTAGACATTGATCATATACTAACACCCGCCCTCAACGTTTACCGATGAAAAATCAAGTAGGTTTCGGTCCTATGCCCATCTGTTGAAGATGTCTGTTGAGCTGCTCTCATCCAAGTGCTTTAGTGAATATGTCAGCACAATTTGCCTCTGTTGGGCAATATTCTAGCTCCACAATTTCATCTTCAATTAGCTCACGAATGTAATGGTACTGTACTTCTATGTGCTTGGTGCGGGCATGAAATACTTGGTTCTTTGCAATAGCCATACAACTTTGATTATCACACTTGAGTACAGTCGCCATATTTGATGGAAAGCCTAGATCTGCAAGAATTCTCCTTAACCAAACTGCCTCACAAGAAGCAAAACAAACTGCTTTGTACTCTGCTTCAGTGGAGGAGACTGCGAGAGTTGGTTGCTTTCTACTTACCCAAGAAAATATTCCTGAACCAAGTGAGAAACAATATCTAGAAACTGATTTTCTAGAATCACAATCTCCAGCACAATCTGAATCACAATATCCTTGGAGTGTATCACTTGTGGTATAAAAAATACCAAAATCCAAGGTTCCTACAATGTACCTTAGAATTCGCATTCCAGCATTCTAGTGACTCTCCTTAGGTTTGTTGGAAAACCTGCTTAATACTCCAACAGCATAGCAAATGTCTGGTCTAGTGTTGCACAGAAAAATAAGACTTCCAACGAGCTTCCTATACTTCTTAGCATCTACATCAGGCATGTTATCATCCATAGATAGCTTATGATTTACCTCCATAGGTGTGCTAGTTGGCTTGCAGTCTATCATTCCAAATGCCTTGAGAATCTCTTTGGCATATTTTTGTTGTGAGATGAAAATGCCATCCTTCCTTTGCCATACTTCAATTCCCATACAAAAATGGAGTAGACCTAAGTCTGTCATTTCAAACTCAGTTCCCAAGCTGATCCGAGGTTGATTGATGAGTTCCTGATGATCTCCTGTAATGATCAAATCATCTACATATACAATGACAACAACTAGCTTGCTATCCCTTTTCGTTACATACAAGTTAGCATCAGAAGTACTTCTTTCAAAATCCATATTTTTGGAAAAATGATCTATTCGTTGGTACCAAGCCCGTGGAGCTTGCTTAAGTCCATACAAAGCTTTCTTCAACCTGCAAACTTTATTTTCTGAATTGGGCACCTCAAAACCTGGTGGTAGATACATATACCTCCTCCTTGAGGTGACCATTCAAAAATGAAGATTTGACATCCATCTGGAAAATAGGCCAGGCCTTTTGTGCAGCTACTGCAAGTACCGTTCGAATAGTTGTCATGTGTGCTGTTGGTGCAAAAGTTTCTTGAACATCAAATCCTTCGATCTGTGAAAAACCCTGTGCAACTAATCTTGCCTTATACTTTTCTAATGTTCCATCTGCTTTATACTTAGCTTTCCAAATCCATTTAGTACCTATTACCTTCTTCTTTGGTGGCAAGTCGACTAGATCCAATGTATCATTTTTGAGTATACTATCATACTCCGACTGCATTGCCGCTCTCCAACTTGGATCATCAAGGGCTTCTTCAATGGTGGTAGGTTCCTTTATCGAGCCCATGATATCTGCCATTAGAGCCATGTTAACAATGTGTACTGAGGCTCTTCTTTGCTCCTCTATTCTCTTTGATCTTCGTAATCCATCCGATGATGATTCTGGTACATCTACATGCATGTGGATTGTGATCATCAAAGAGCTATGTGCCCACTTCGGTAGTGGCTTACGCTGTGCAGCTACAACTTGCCTCAGGATCCCACAACCTATATGCTTTAGACTCTTCACTATATCCTAGGAAGACACAGTTTTTGCTTTTTGAATCCAACTTTGATCTTGTTGAATCAGGAATATGTGCATAACAGAAACAACCAAAAATTTTGAAATGCAAAACTGAAGGCTTTTTACCAGAATATGCTTCTTGAGGAGTCATCCCCTTCAGAGCTTTTGTGTAGCTTCGATTGAGGATGTAGACTGCTGTATTGACTGCTTCTGCCCAGAATGAATCAGGCATGTCTTGGGCCTTTAACATACAACGAGCCATTTCAACTACTGTCCTGTTCCTGTGCTCAACAATGCCATTTTGTTGAGGTGTATGAGCTGTGGTAAGTTGCCTTTTCACACCATACTCCTTACAGTAATTGTTGAATTCTGTTGACAAGAATTCACCTCCTCTATCTGTTCTAAATTTCTTTAGTTTTCTTCCGGATTCATTTTCTACATACTTATGCCACACTTTAAATTTTTCAAAAGCATCAGCCTTCTCTCGAATGAAATAAACCCACATCTTTCTACTATAATCGTCGACTAATAGCAAGAAGTAGAAAGATCCTCCTAAAGCAGGTGTAGACATTTTACCGCAGAGATCAGCCTGTACCAACTCTAGAGGAGCTTGAGATCGATTGCTGGTCTCTCTTGGAAACACCTTTCGTTTTTGCTTGCCCATCATACAAGCTTCACAAGGTTCCTGCAACTCTGAAAATGCAGGCAAATGAGCAACCATCCCTGTTCTTTGCATCTCCTTCAAAACTGCAAATCCGAGATGCCCAAATCGTTGGTGCCATAACCTGCTTACATCTTTATCTTCTGTAGCAGTTAAAGCACTTAAACTCATACAAGTTATCCCGTCGTATGCCTTTACCTACAACATTACCTGATGAATCCATGATCTCTGCACCACTCTTATTGAAGTGAACTTCTGCAGAAACTGACAACAAATTTCTTTTGAGTGTAGGTACATAGAGAACATCAGATAACTTTTTCTCAACACCTGGAGAAGTGATAAAAGAGATGGTTCCAGTTCCTTCGGCTGGACACTTGGAGTCATTTCCCACTACTACATTGATGGATTCCCGCAGAGGCACTTGGGAACTATACCAATCCTTTTTACTGGTCATATGGCGAGAAGCTCCACTATCTAAAATCCATGGTTCATCAACATGAGCTTGACTCTTCAATAGCTACCCAAAGTTCCAGCTCTGTTTGTTCTTCCATGATGATTTTACAGTCCCATTCCGTTCATCAGCTTGCTTCTTTCTGCAATCCTTGATGGCATGGCCTTTCTTTTCACAATAGAAGCAACTTCCTGTGAACTTTTTCTTCCTTGGCTTCTTCTTTGATCCCTCAGAAGAGCCTTTACCTTTTGCATTTGCTGAGAATGTAGCATCAGTTGTACTTTGCCGATTCTTCAGCCGCATCTCTTCTTCTAAAAGCATCGCACAAAACTCTTCAAATGTAAGAGGAGTTGGCCTTACCTGAGTGTTAAGGCCTGTTACTAATCCATCATACTTTACTGGAAGAACACGTACAGATCTTCGAGCCAGCTCTTCTGGTGTTATAACAACACCAACTGCAGCCAATTGATCTTGAAGATGCTTTATCCGTTTGATAAAATCTTCAGCCTTTTCAGAATCAGAATGCTTTTCATTTTCCAACTGATTTTCTAAATTCTGCATCCTAGTGTGGTTCTTCGTCTCATATTGTCGAGCCAATATGCCCCAAGCCTCATGTGCTTTAGTAGTATGTTGAACTAAAGTAAGCACAAAATCACTTACACTAGTGACAATCGCACATAATGCATCAGCATTCCCCCTCTTCCAAGCTCGTAGAAGATCTGGATCTGGCTGAATCATCAATCTTGAATTTGTTGGGTCTTCAACTGATATAGGCTCTGGATCCAATCCCATTGGTCCCATGACAGTGTCAAGTAATTCATAGGAGTCCAAAATTGCAAAAATTTTGAACTTTCAGAGTGTATAGTTGGTTCCATCCAGCTTCCCTTCAGTGAATGCAGGTGGACGAATTTGAATAGGTGCGGCATTTACATTAGATGAAGCACCAAGACTAGTGTTCGACGATGAAGCCATCATGTAATCACTCGAATACTCTACTGATATTCTAGTCTGCTAGTAGGCTAAAATATTGATACTTCTCAAGCTATTCGAACCTTACAGCTCTGATACCATGTAAAACAATAGTTACGCAATATAACAAAGGAGCAGTAGCAGAGAAGATAACAGATATAGGAGAATCTCAACAATTTTCTACTAACAGCAAGTACAAAGATCATGGCGTTGTCCACCCGTGCACTCTCAAGGTAGAGCTTAAATGGTGATCTAGACAACTCTAGATAGGGAGATACAAGGTAGAGGTATGCTGGCTCAATGTGATGTCTCAGGTAGTGCGTAACTCATGTATATATAGGATCATGGGTGGCCTTCCATAGATGGCTATACATGGGTGGTAGAGCATGGGCGGCCACCGACCGCGTAATTGTCATACACGCCTTAGACCGGTTGAACCATCCTAACAAATATAAATGATTTCTGACTCCGATAGGGAATATTCTATGGAATATTCCCTTTGCCGTCACGTCGGGGGCGCTGCCCCCAAACCCCACCAGGGGGCCTGCTGGCCCCCTGGGACCCCCCAGCCAAGGGGCCCGCTGGCCCCCTTGGACCCCCCAGCCGGGGCTGCTCGCCGCTGCCCCGGACCCCCCAATTGGGGACCCTGGTAACTCCCTTTCCTTACAATACCTTACATGGTCCAATATTACCTTCATCCAATTTGCAAGTTGGGATTCCCATGAATTGGGTAATGCATGCTTGGCTTCTCCTCATAACGGGGGCCTTACAAAATGTGCATACAATCATGAGGGGTAGACATTGATCATATACTAACATGTATGTATGTATGTATGAAGGCATGTGTGTGTGTATGTGTGTATGCATGTGTATATATATGTGTATGTGTATATGTATTATGTGTTTATATGTGTATATGTGTGTATGCATGTGTGTGTTTCTATATATATATATATATATATATATATATATATATATATATATATATATATATATATATATATATATATATATATATATATATATATATATATATGTATATATATATATATATATATATATATATATATACATATATATATATATATATACACATATATATATATATAGAAATATATATATATATATATATATATATATATATATATATATATATATATATATATATATATATATATATATATATATATATATATATATATAGAGAGAGAGAGAGAGAGAGAGAGAGAGAGAGAGAGAGAGAGAGACACACACACACACACACACACACACACATATATATATATATATATATATATATATATATATATATATATATATATATATATATATATATATATATATATATATATATATATATATATGTGTGTGTGTGTATGTATGTATGCATGTGTATATATATGTGTACATGTGTGTATGCATGTGTGTATATATGTTAAAGCCAAAAACCCTAAAACATATACCTCCTCCTTGAGGTGACCCTAAAACCCTTACCCTAAAACATTCATATGTGTGTATGTATATGTGATGTTTGTGTATGTGTATGTGTATGTATGTATGCATGTGTATATGTGTGCATGTGTGTATGTATTATGTGCATATATGTGTAAAAGTCAAAAACCCTAATCCTAAAATCCTAACCCTAAAACATGTATATATGTGTGTGTATGTATGCATATGCATATGCATATGTGTATGTAATATGTATGCATGTGTGTATGTATCTCTATGTCTCTATCTTTCTCTCTATCTATATCTCTCTCTTTAGCTCTCTCTCTCTATCTTTCATCTCTCTCTCCTTCTTTCTCTCTCTCTTATTCTCTCTCTCTTTCATCTCTCTCTCTCTCTCTCCATCTATGAGGATGTAATATGAATGCATGTGTGTCTATCTCTATGTCTCTCTCTTTCTCTCTATTTATATCTCTCTCTTTATCTCTCTCTCTCTCTCTCGAGTCTCTTTCATCTCTCTCTCCCTCTTTCTCCCTCTCTTATTATCTCTCTCTATCTCTATTTATAATAAAGAAAAAACAATCACTTACATTGATGTAATTCTTTTGATCGCTCTCGTCAAAGCCCAATTGACGTCGTCTCTTGCCAAATTTCAAAGAATCGATGCCAAAAAATGCTTGCAAAACAAAAGAAAAGAGAAATTAAAAAAGAGAAGACATAGAGAAAGAGAGAGAGTGAAAGAGTACACACATCACTTACCAAGATGAGAGAGAGAGATGTGTGTGTAGAGAGAGAGAGAGAGAAAGAGATGTGTGTAGGGAGGGAGGGAGGGAGAGAGAGAGAGAGAGAGAGAGAGAGAGAGAGAGAGAGAGAGAGAGAGAGAGAGAGAGAGAGAGAGAGAGAGAGAGAGAGAGAGAGAGAGAGAGAGAGAGAGAGAGAGATGTGTGTATGCATGTGTATATGTGTGCATGTGTGTATGTATTGTGTGTATATGTGTAAAAGTCAAAAACCATAATCCTAAAACCCTAACCCTAAAACATGTATATGTGTGTATATATATATATGATGTGTGTGTATGTGTTTGTGCATGTATGCATGTGTGTCTATACATATGTGAGTGTGTATATATATGTGTGTGTGTGTATGTATGTATGTACATGCATATGTGTGTGTATGTATGTATGCATATGCATGTGTGTATGCACATATGTGTGTGTATACATATGTGAGTGTGTATGTATATGTGCATGTGTATGTATGTATGTGTGTGTACATGAAAATATGTGTATATGTATGTATGCATATGCATGTGTGTATGTATACATGTGTGTGTACATGTATGTATGTATATGTGTGTGTACATGTATGTATGTGAGTATGAGTATGCGTATGTGTGTGTGTATGTATATGCATGTGTGTATGTAATATGCATGTATGTATGTATATGTGTGTATGCATATGCATGTGAGTATGTAATATGTATGTGTGTGTATATGCATGTGTGTATGTAATATGTTGTGAGTGTGTATGTAATATGCCGCATGTGTGTATGTAACATGTATGTGAGTATGTGTATGCATATGCGTGTGTATGTATGTATGCATCTCTCTCTCTATCTCATTCTCTTTAGATTTCATATCTCTCTCTCTTTCATCTGTATCTCTTTCACTCTCTCTCTATCTCTCCCTTTCATCTCTCTCTCTTCCACTCTCTCTCTTTCTCTTTGTCTCTCTCTCTCTCACTCTTTATGTTTCTCTAGATCTCTCTCTTTCTTTCATCTCTCTCTCTCTCTCTGTCTCTCTCTCTCTATCTCATACTATATCAATCAAAAACAAAACAATCACTTACCTCGATGTAATTGTTTGGAGCATTGTCGTCAAATTCCACTTAATGTTGTCCTTTGTCAAATTCCAAAGAACGCATGACAAAAAGCTCCTACAAAACTAAAGATAAGAGAAATTAGAAATGGGAAAACACAAAGAAAGAGAAAGGGTGCTACAGAAAGGGTGCTAGAGTGTGTAGAGAGAGAGAGAGATGTGTACACAATATGCTCAGAATGTAGTTCACACGTGCAAACTCGACAGTAGCAGACTTTCATTCAAAACGCGAGCAAATGTCGAATTTTGGCTCTCGAATCTGGTTAAAACGTTGCGTTTGTATAAGCGTCGGTATGAGCACCGGTGTAAGCGTTGGTATAAGCGTCCATAATTTCCAGTAAATTACAGATGCCTATATCGATGCTCATACCGTCGGTATTACATCTGTGGTTTCTCAAGCATTTTCAATAGTCATACCGACGATGAGGTATGTCCGTCGGTATGGACAATGTCGATATGCCCCTCATATGTTGTAGTGTGAGTCACCTTCTGTGGAAATGAATTTAGCACTTTTTTTGGGAGTGTTGATCCAATGATAGAGCTCTCACTATCCGGGTTGTCTTCATTCCTAGTTGTGAAACCCTCCTCTTTACTAGTGGTATAGCCCTCTTGGTTCTCCTCTTGGTTATCTTCTTTGTTGTTTGTAGTCTCCAAGATTTTACCTTCTCTGTTTACTTCATAGGCATTCCGTCCTGGAAATTCCAACTCATTAATGTCCTTTTCGAGGTTGCAGTACAAGTTATTTAGAGGAGCCAACACCATGATGTTCCTCTCAAATGACCCCCAAGGTCTTCTTTTCCTTCTATGTCTAACTTCCATGAACCCTTGTGAGTCTCTCTCTGAATCTCTAGTGACTCTCTCTTCCTTAGTGATAGGCGGGCGAGCTTGTGCCCTAGAGCTTGTCTGATCTTCTTTGGCAGCTTTTTGGTTCTATTTATTTTTAGAGGTGTTCTATTTTTTAGGAGACTCTTTAATCCTATGTCCTTGAAGTCCACGGTGAAAGCATGCATTTGGGAGATCCTTATATGTGATTTTCTATTCGGAGACTTCCCGTTCCCCTAAATCAATGGAAATCTTTGAGGGGAGAGCTTTGTTAAAATCTGTCTCGACAGAGATCTACAGATGCCATTGCGCATTGCCATTGCGCATTGAAAGAATATTTCTCTCCTTCGTAGATGCTATCATCATTTGCCTTTTTTTGTGATATGAATGCTATCATCTTATCAATTTCGAACGAAATGAGTTGAATTGAACGTCCCTTCTACTTCCATTGTTCATTATAGATGGCATAGTGTATGATACTTTGTTTGCTCAAATATTGAGTTCCGCATCCCGTAAAGTATGAAGTAGTTCTTGTATACACTGATATCATTTCCGACATGATCTTTTACCCCATCTTTGACAAAAATCTTGAAACTAGAAACTCGTTAATATAGTCTCATCAAAACAGATATGCGCCTATGAGCATGTAGACCTATTGATTCGATTCGTTGCGATCTTACTATCCACTGTTCATACTTTTAATTTTCCTTGGAATTTCCTTATGAGTATCACATAATTTATTCCTTGGATTGAACAAATAACACATCGAACGTGTACTAACAAGGCAACACTCAATTTACTAAGGATCATTAAGACGGGTGACATATTAGAGAAATTTATATGTGAAGATCGTACTTGTGTGATGATTTTGCTTAACTACATGGTCTACTCATTTGTCTACACGCACCAAGCGAGAGCACTTAATATTTGTGTCCTTCTATGAATAGGATAGGACGATTGCACAATACAAAGAAGATTGGTTTGTTGTTCCTTGTTGGCTATTTCTATTGCGAAAAGTTATGCTCTTTGTACATGTGAATCATGGTTTCAAGAATTGTAAGAGAATTGGTTTCGTAAGAAAATCTAGTTCTTCTTTTTGAGGTTCTAGCATCTTAAAATTTATTCTCTCACTTGAGCCACCAACAAGCACCTTGCATGTGCTGTGTAACCAACGGTTGACCTGATCCACCAACCCAATTGTTCATGTTGACAAAAGGTGAACCCGATGTGAAAATCCACAGCCATCGGTGACTCAAGTGACATCTTTGAGTTCACTTTGATCTTCCATTTGCGTTGAATTTGAGCTCACTTTGAAGTTCACGTTGAGATGGCCTTTAGAGAAAGAGACTTGAGGTTGAGAGTTTGAGAGTAAATATTAACTTTGAGGCTTTGAGTTTTTACCAAGAATTTATTGAAATATAGGCCTTAGGCCTAGATCCGAGAACCTTGAGAGGCTCACTTCAAGTGTCGACTGAAAGCTAAAGCATTCCCACAAATAGTGATGGAGTGATGAGAGGCCTAGAGGCAATTTCTTAAGAATATTATTTCTTTGATGACTGAGATGTAAGCAATTTTTTGCAAGTCTATGACACCAAAATGGAATTTTTGGAGTATCTACTTCTATGAAGCTTGGTGAATTTGCAAGGATTGTAATGCCCGGTGTTAAACACATTAATACTCTTCAAGAGAAACCCCATATATGAAGTGAATATAAATATTTGCTTAGAGAAGAGTATTACCTAGAGGACTTAGCGGTGCCCACATGACATGAATTTAGAGAGTGGGTGGCTACTCCAAATAAAGACCTTGAGGTGACAAAGATACTTCAAGAATTTAAAGAGGGATTTTCTAAATTGAGCCATAATGACCAAGGTGCTTTGCAACATGAAAATGTAGATCTCTTCATTAAGAGTGTAGACCTTGATTTGTCCCTTGAGCTAGGTAACTTGTTGGAGGATTTCATTGCACCAATAGGATTGACCTGAGAATGGAGTAGAGTGCATAAGGCCACATCAATACTCTTGAGATGAAAGAGATGGAGGTCACATATAGTGCAAGATAGATCTGAGTATACTCAGACTTTACCAATGCCTACTCTAAGACCTTTAGTTTATATGAATGAGATTATGAAGGGAAAAAATGACATTAGTCAACCTTGTGTCCCTTAACCAATCACGTCAATTTAGAGTGGATGGAGAGCATAAAAGAGTTGAAAATGAGATGATAACAAAGGATTTGAGTGAGGAGTAAGTGTGAAGAAACTATTTCCATTTCTAGAGACGAACAAATATATCACTATGAGATCAGTGAAGATGATGAAAAATTAGAAAGCGAGCTTGATGATGCAGTTTTGGTGTGCATGCATCAAATTAATAGAGATGATGAAAAAGTGCAAGATGGTGAGTTGATTGAAGAGCAAAAGGATGTCTCAAAAGAAACTTCAAGTAAGTCACATGATGAGGCAACCTTGAGTGATTTTGAGAGGCTTCATGACTTGAGTTTTGAAGTAGTTCATGAAGCAAGTGTCAAGGCTTTGCACGATGAGGAAGATGGGGCATTGGTCACTAACACTTCACGAGATGAGGATATTCTCGTGATTTGTCCTCAAAAAGTATGAGGGGGTGAGAGATATGGGATTGATTTAGAGAAGAATGTAAATTATGATGAATTTTCTCCCAAGCATATTGTTTTGTATGATAAAGGTTTAGACATAAGTTTTGTAGCTCAAAATGATATTGTTGGTTGATGTATGCGAGTTTGGATTTGCATGATTTTGAGTATGCATAGCTATATGGATTGAATGAATCATCTTCACAGGATGAGTATACTATGGAAGAGAATTGTGAAATGAACCCAATTCAAATAGATGCACCTAGTGTTCAAATGAATGAACTTTTCTCAAATGATGTTATTGAATATGATGTTCTTGATACCTCTTATGCGTTTATGAGTATAGGTGTTGATCAGGACTCAATTGAAGATTTTGAGTTTGAAAGGATCATACAAAGAGCCACTATCTTTGAGTTGTTTGTACGTGCTTGATTAAAGATAGATATTCATGAAATTCTTTCATGGAATTCATATGTACATAATGTTATTTTGATCTAATGTTTCTCACCATTTGTTTAGGTTTCATGAGTGTAGGACTTAATCGTGTGATGATGATGGAGAAGATAACCAAAGCATGGAGTTGAGAAAGTTTTCTTCATTAGCTATCTTGCTTTAACCTTGATCTTTTTTTTGCACCATTTTTAGTTGCATTGCTTATAAAGTATGGATATTTTAAGTTGAAACAAGCACATGTTTTAATTCCCATAGGTGCACAACCATTTTCACAATAGGTAGATATGTAAATACCATGAGAAATAGTAAGTCGAGGCTTGATTGAAAATAAGAGAAGAGTTGTGAACAAAGACGAGAGTGATTGCATTCATGAGAAGAATTGTGAGTGGTGAGATCTTTGTTTAGAATCCATGAAAGCCATTCCAATGTTTGCACCATAATTGACAATGATTGCACCTATAGTATGCACGATGGAATTTTAAGTGCAGGTGGGCTTGCAAACCCATCGGTGCACGTCCAATCGCATGTTAAATAAGTTGTAAATACATGAAAAAATATCATCCTCGAATAGCACAAACCCTTTTTTTAATTATTATCGCACCATGATGTTTGTCAAAGCATGTATAGTATGCATATGATAGGGCCCACTACACGGCCCTAATAGGCACATTTGTTTGACAACCAATGCACTTCATTTTGTTCACCATACTTGATTCATTATATGCATTGCGGAGAAATGAATAGTAATGGTGTGTCTGGAGGTCAGAGTGGTTTGGAGGGGATGGATGTTGTGGAGATTTTATCTCCACTAATTCACTCTCAAGTTCATAAGAATTTACTTATCGTGGTTTTACTCTTTAATGTATGTGAACTAATGTCAAATGGAAATTTGTGGAGGAAGGAACCTCAAAAGGAAAAGTCGCATGTGAATCTTCCAAATGAAAGGGGTAATGATTTCGGAAATTTACTATGCTCAATGAAGCAACTACACACTACTGGTGGCATCCACACACAAGGAACCATGTGAAGAGGGGAACAAATACGGAAAGGAAGCTGGATGGAAGCGTCGTGTTGCATTTTTCTTAGCATGTTTTGATTCCGAGAAGAAAAGAGGATTCTCGGGAGGATGGATGGAGGAGGGGGGAGAATCTTCTCAATGTCTGGTCGCGTAATCTATAGCCAAGAGATCTTAGCGAGGGGGGTTCCTTTACCACAATATGGGGGGTTCCTTTACCACAATATGAAGTTCAAGTGTTAGAGGTCTTCAATGTATCTTGATGTTCATTTCATATTTTTGTCAGAGGTGTTGAGCTTCTAGAAGCAAACTCGATAATCAAAGTCAGCTATGAAGTTTAGCATATGGAAGATAGGTAGATTTGTGATTATATTTTCAAATTATTATTTGTTGGCAGTTGATATGGGCAGTTTTTTTTTTGCACACTCTCTGATTGTGTTCTTCCATTTTTATCGTGTACTTGTTCGGGTGTGTATGTGAATATTCATTGAGCTATGGTCTGATGGCTTGAAAGCACATGGACTTAGGACAATTGAAATATTCCTTCCATGTTCAAGTCTAAATCTGAGTTTGCACAGTGGATAATGCAGTACACTGTATAGGGGTATCAAGCAGGGAACGAAGGTTGTGTGGGATCCTATGAGATAACGATGCTTCTATTTGCATCTCTCATCGCACTTCTTTGATCAATAGATCAAACGCCAGTCTAACATCTTGTTGATGGTGAAGTCGCACTCACAAACAACTGCTCATACCCATGGATTCAATTCGTTGTGAACTGAAGCAGAGCATATGATTAGAGCTTGATTTTCATCTGAAGTGTGAATTACATATATGTGTAGAGTGATGACCGTTTGTTTTTTATAGTGATACGAATGCTATCATCTTATCAATTTTGAATCAAATGAGTTGAATTGAAGGTCCCTTCTACTCCATTGTTCATTATAGATGGCATTAGGGTATGATATTTTGTTTGCTTAATTGTTGAGTTTGGCATCCATTAAGCTATGAAGTAGTTTTTGTATACATTGGTATCATTTGAGGCATGATCTTTTACCCAATCTTTGCCAAAAAACGTGAACCTCGAAACTCAGTATGATCAAAACAAATATGAGCCTATGAGCTTGGATGCTTATTGATTGGATTCGTTGTGATCTTCATTAGGAAAAAAGGTGAACCCTCCATGGGCCTTGTAAGGATCCCTAATTTTTAGGGATTAAGCCTAATTCTATTGTTGTCTAAGGGGACAAAGTGCATTTAATAGGGCACTTTTTAGTAGGATGGAGTAGGCTTTTTTTAAGGCTTACTAGGCTCCTCTCTCTCTTTTATTAGAGAGAGAGAGAAAGGGAATCTACTTTCCACATCAGCAAACTCGAGCATGTATGGGAATAAAAAAAGTTTTTTTTTCAAAGTCTCAATTTCAGCGTTTACGTACTTGAAAGGGCTCATTTTTTAATATATATGTTAGTTTAGTTTTTAATTTTCCTTTTGGAAAAGTAATATTTTTAAAATCCCTCCAAAAGTAGAGTGCCACATCATCAAATCCGTAACTACTCTTCACCCAAAAAATGACTTTTTCAAAATTTCATCATTTTTGGCTATTCTCAGTGGAAAAACACACTGTGACCCATCCACATCCAAGAAAATAAAATTTTCGTGAGAAAATCATGCTCTAGCATCTCTTCCAAACAAATTTCTAGTCTCTTTCTCAGTATTGTTTAATTGTTGGAAAAGATGGTGTTGACACCTATCACAAACCTCACATTAGGACGTCCTCATGCCCCAGCATCAACAAGTATCCATGTTTGTGTGCCGAGAGAGTTTGCTCCAAATACACAGTGCAACAATGATGTGAACTCTCAAAATGAGCGTCGTGAAGCTGGAGAAAAGAATATTGATCTTTGGACTCATGGTTCATTATACCCTCCTGATCCAATGTCTTCTTACCATCCAACATTCCATAACCTCTCAACTTTACTTCAGTTCATCAGTGCCGATAAATCTGGGCTCTTAGGTTATTGTCAACGATTATCTACACATTCAACTGTCATTACTAAGTATTGGATTCAAAAATATCAAAAGCATATGGAAGAAAAGGAGAGAACAATTGAGAAATTAAAAAACACTGTCCAACACTTGAGAGAGACTCCACTTGGCATGCGGCATAGGAGACGATCATTAACATCCTTTGACTCTATTTCAATTGGTGGTGGAGCACGCAAACGATGAGTTTTTGCGATAACATTTGGCTTGTATTTGTTTCTCTTTTTGGAAGACTTATATATATATATATATATATATATATATATATATATATATATATATATATATATATATATATATATATATATATATATATATATATATATATATTTGTTATGTAGGTCATTCGTTGAAGATGTTAGTGCGTCATCAACAACAGAGGATCAATTCAAGTTATTAAATTCTTGTTTGACCAACAAGCAGGTGGTTAGTATTTTGGAGTCACGGATAGGAAACCTTATCAAGAAGCAAGTGATTAAAGATTTCACAAAAAAGTTACAAGATATTATCACTCCTAGAGATGTGCAGATGGTATGTGACGAAGCAGGAATTAATACTAAAGGATACAGTGCATTGTACAACCTTTTGAAGCATTCATTACAAAGAGAAGGTATTTTGCGGAATATGTTTCCATCTCCTTACAAGGTATCGCTAACGAAGTCAATGTCCAATGAAGATATAGCTAGTATTCTTGGAAACTACTTATATATAGAGGATATTATGCCTATGTCTATTTATCATTTATCTACATCCAAAATAGAGTTGAAAAGCACAGCTGGAAATGGATTTCCTTACACAAAGTACAACAACATATTCATGGATTTGGAGAGGCTTCAACAGGCAATGGTTCCATTTTACAGATCTACTATACTAGGTATGTGCACTATTGTTACCTTGATATACATTGTATTTTGATGTTATAAAAATTTTGCTAATTTATGCAGATTGTAATACCAACTTACAGTTTATATTGAAGTTAGATGAATGCCTGATCATAAAGGGACGACGAATGGAGAGATTGAGTTTGACACTCATGAATGAAGCTATGACAAATGCCATATCTGATGAAAGTAGTAACTCTAGCTCTAACTCTACATATAGTGTTCAATCCGAGAAAGAAATATGGTGGTTAGGTGCTATTGAAGTACCTAAAGAATCCAATGATGTTCTTTCATGGATTTTTAGTAGGACCCCATGGATCACTAAAGTAATAGTTTCTCAAATTCATGGTGCAAAGCTCCACATAGAAAACTTTGGTGATTTTGAGATAGATTGGCACTTGGGTGGTGATTTAAAAACTATCAAATGCATGTTAGGTTGCAAACAAGGTGCATATGCTCATTATCCATGTCCATTTTGTACTCGAGGCTACAAA
This sequence comes from Ceratopteris richardii, assembly GCA_020310875.1. Classification (NCBI taxonomy): domain Eukaryota; kingdom Viridiplantae; phylum Streptophyta; class Polypodiopsida; order Polypodiales; family Pteridaceae; genus Ceratopteris; species Ceratopteris richardii. The sequence continues at coordinate 10,149,280 of CM035441.1, forward strand.
GTAACAAAGGGACAACAAAAAGTACTATCTAGCTTAGATGAATACATAGATGCACCTACTTCCATGGAATGGGATAGACCTTTGTTAAGGTGTCCAATGTTAGAAATACCTAACCGTGACACATTAGATAAAGATTGGAATCCCATTATTCCATTTCCATTAGTTAATGTTCACTTTTGCACATTGCATGCTTTCATGAGAATATTTGATCGATTATTGAAGCTCCACATAGAATATGCATTTTTCATGAAGCCAATTGATAAATCTGTACAAGCAATCAAAAAATTGGAAGAGTTACTTAATTCGATTGGTTGTCATGGTGGTAATGTAACTCTAGTTGTCAAAAAACCTAGTGAATCGTAAAATAGTTTGCAACAAGTGTCAATGACAGGGAAGAAGGCAAGAAAACTTTTCAGAACAGGTGTAAGCCCTAAGAAAAATGAATGCAGGGAGCTATGGAAAGACTTGTGCATGATCACCACTGATAATGATTCTCAAATTGACCTTAGTAATAGGCGAAAGAAGGTTTGGTCATGCTTAGATAAGTTGGTAGGCTTAATGAGTCTTAATAGCTCCAACAAAAATGACCGTCAGTTGTTTCAAGATACATTAATGGAGTTTGTAAAATGTTTCATCCTATCTTGGGGAGAGAGCAATATTACACATTACATTGTAAGTTTTCTTAATTTTTCAATTTTCTTGTTGATAAGATTGTGTTATATGTACTTATATCATTTCAGCATATTTTATTTGCACATGGAGCATTTTTTATGCATCGATATGGTTCATTGGAGATTTTTAGTACACAAGGAATGGAGAAGCCACATTACAAGGCTAGAGGTGTTTACTTCAAGAACACACGACATGGTGGTGGTGCAATGCAATCAAACTATATGGAAGAGATGTTTAATTGGTTTTATTGTACTGCATTTTCAAGGACATATGCAATGGAACGAGCCAAGGAGTCGAAAGTTGCAAAACTTGCAACATTTAATCAACACAACTTAGCTAGTGAAAAAATGGAAGTCATCATTGGGACCTTTACGTCATGCTCAATGGCGGGCTACAAGAACACGACAGGGTTCATCATGGAAGTGAAGTCATTTAATACATTCATTGCATTTTTTGAATAATTCATAAGGTTTGCTACACACTAATCTCTTGTTTGCAATTTTTTAAGGTAATTTTTAAATTTTTAACTATTTTTTGTCCATTTAGATGTGAACAGAACCTTTTTAAGTGAAACATTATAAAAAGGAGACTCATTGTCTCATTTCAACATTCTAGCACTATAGAGGATGGCACGAACAAAGCAAACTACAAGGAAGGATCCCATTAACTTTCCTACCTATGTGCAAGGCACTTAGAAGCCACCATCGATGAATCACCACAAAAGGCGACGTAGTGTCTCGCGCTCTGCATCCCATCGCAAAATAGGTGGTGGTCATACCTCTGGGAGTGAACAGTTGCATGGACAAGTGGAAGATGGGCAATCCAGGGAAGAGGCCGTAAATCAACCCCAATCACCACCATCATCATATGATGAGCCTCCATCACCAAAGAGACCAACAAAGACAAGGGTGAAGAAGCGTGCTCACAGACAGGTAGTTTTTGATGATGATTTTGATGAATCGCATGAGGATGTGTCTCGACAATGTTCACAATCAAGTGAGGAGAGTCAAACATTACCACCATGGGGTAACGAAGAAATACCTACAAATCATAGGGTTACTGTAGCGGGAAAGGCACTACCAACAAATCAAGGGGCCATACCCAATGATCAAGAGAGGGAGAAAAGCCAGCAACAACATCCTGAACAAGGAGAAAGCTCAAGACGCGTGCAACAGAAGAAGAAATTCTTTCAACCCCGTCCTAGACCACCCCAACCAAGACCACAAGAAAATGTCCAACGAAGACCACCACCACCACAAGCTAGAGCACCACAACGAAGAAGAAGATATATGAAGGCATTTGCAGAGATAAGGCACTATCAAAAGACAACTGAGCTTCTGATACCTAGAAGACCCTTTGCAAGGGTGGTTAAAGAAGAGTTAAAAAGGTATTGTGCAGGGTTAAGGATCCAAGCTCTAGCTTTAGAAGCTTTACAAGAGGTAGCTGAAGCATTTTTGATATCAACGCTAGAGGATTCCAACCTGTGCGCCATCCATGCTAAGCGAGTCACTATACAACCAAAGGACATACAGTTACCTAGGAGAATTAGGGGTGATCGTAGCTAAGTTTTGTAACTGATCTCTACAAACAAGAGATCTTTTGTAAATATTGCCATTTTCAATGAAACATTAGCAATTTTCCTCTATTATCTTTATAATATCATTATTTAGAATGAAACGTGAGCAGTCATTTTACATTTCCATGTGTTTTCTTGTGATAATCTCTCATATATCAGTGATTGTTTTCTTATCTTGTCATTTTGATCTAGTGATAATATCCATCTAGTGAAATTTCTTTCTCATTTAAGGTCATGTAGAGCATGTAGGGATTGGGAGGCCAAATAAAGCCCTGCCACAAAAACACAGGAGAAGGCCGTGCAAACGTTTTGCAGGACCTTCTCCCGCGTTTCTGTGGCAGGGCTTTATTTGGCCTCCCAATGCCCTACAAGACCTTAAATGTGAGTAAGAAGGTCCAAAAGAATGAGAGTAAAGAAGGATCATGAGGAGTAAAGCTAGTTGATGAGGAATGAACATGAACAAATTTTGACCTCCCTATACCTTTGAAACATATGAGCAGAGCATTTTGAAACTTAGAACATTTGCATTCTTAAAAATATCCATCTAGTGAAGTTTCACTCTCATGTAAGGTCACCTAGGGCATTTGCATTCTTGATAATATCCATCTAGTGAAATTTTTTTCTCATTTAAGGTCATGTAGGGCATTGGGAGGCCAAATAAAGCCTTGCCACAGAAACGCGGGAGAAGGCCCTGCAAACATTTTGTAGGGCCTTCTCCCACGTTTCTGTGGCAAGGCTTTATTTGGCCTCCCAATGCCCTAAAAGACCTTTAATGAAAGTAAGAAGGTCCAAAAGAATGAAAGTAAAGAACCTCCCAATGCCTCCCATGTTGGTGTAAATCACAAGCCTACACATTTGGCTTGAAAGATATCTTGAAGATCTTACATATGTTAAGAAGCATAGGAACCATGGCTAGTGGTTAATTACCACTTTACCTCATTGTAAAAGTCAAATTGACTTGGAATCTCTTGTAATCACCTACCAAACAGATTCGTGGAAAAATTAGTTGTTTGATTGAAAGAATATCTCCAAGCATTTAGGATCTTGATTATAGGGAGCCAAAAGTTTGAATTTGAATTCAAATTTTTACCCATCTCTTATAAAAATGGACATGAAAAAGTCGCGGGTAAGAGAGAGCACTCCCGAGCCTAGCATTAGTGTTTTTTTAGTGTGTGTGAGGTCTACACTCTAGCCCACACCTCTCTACACCATTTGGCAATGATACTCATGCCAATGGAGTTGTATACAAATGTTTATTAATACATACATTCACATTGTCCATCTCTGAGTTCTCTGTTAGTCTACTCAAAAGTTTGTCAACTTGTCAAGGGCATATCTAGGTCAATTCTTCACCAAATTCAGAGATTCAAAGTTTTTTGGATTCAGCTTGACGTAATCTACATGATACCAAAGTTTGAAGACATTCTATTCAGCCATGTTGGAGAAATCTGCGTCGAGGTGATCTCTGGTCATTTTTTGCTACAGTCCTAGAAAGTCGGGGGTATAGCTTAACTTGCTAAATTGATTTCTCTTAGCATAGTCTAATATTTTACAATTCTACTTGGAAAAGGTAGCTTACTACGCTAATTAGATACCCCTAAAAGGAATTTTTCCAATTCCTACTGTGCTGGTTATACTGAGCAAAATATCTAGCAGGTGTTAAGACATAAATAGAAGGTTTTCTTGAGTTTGTGACTTCCAAAATTATCTGTTCTGATTCAATCATTACACACATCACTTCCAAAGTACATAGGACATTTTATGGTGTCATTGGGAAGCTATGAAGTTCTAGTTATCAACTTTGAAGCAAAAAAGGGCTGGTACAAAGTAGGTTTTAGCAGTACCTACTCAGTCTCTTGGTGCATCCATCCATCTTTCCCAACAGTGGTATCAGAGCAAACTAAGGTAAAATGGGAGATGGTTTTCCTTCATTCATTAATAAATTGGATAGGAACAACTATCAAGCATGGTCTCTAAGGATGAAGACCTATCTACAAGGAAGAAGTCTCTATGGATACATCTCAGGAGATGAGGAATTGCCCTCATTCAAAATAAGAGGAAGAACATGAAAGGCTCAACACATGGTGTGCTAAGGATGCATTGGCAAGGTCCTATTTACTCAACTCTATATCTGATTTTCTTTTGCCACATATTAGAAATTGTAAGACATCCCAAGAGACTTGGGAAACCTTGTCATCATATTTTTCCTCCAACACAAGGGCTAGGAAAAATCAGTTGTGGATTGAATTCACAACATTAAGGAAGCAACCTAAGCAAGCTGTTTCAGAATTTGTGACCAAGATTAAAGATGTAGCAGATCAGTTAGCAAGCATAGGAGAAGAGATTGAAGAAGAACAGATTGTAAGGCAAGTGATCAATGGGATCAAGCCTGATGACAAATGGGAAATCTTCACCACAACTATGGATCTTTACATGGACATGCACACTCCAGATCTTAGAACTCTCATGGGACAATTGTTTACTCATGAAGCAAAGCTCAACAAGAATGGAGATACATCCAAAGGTAATAACTCTTTTGCCCTATACACTGATAAGAAGTCTAAAGATAAAGGCAAAAGCAAGAAAGTGGAAGATGAAGGTTCAACCTCTCAAGCCAACTATGCAAGAAGAGGTAGATCATCAAGAGGAAGGGGCAGAGGAGGTAAGCAAGGTAGGGGGAGATCTTATAACTCCGCACCATGCAACATTTGTGGTCTATCAAATCATACTACAGATGAGTGTTTCAGGAATTACAAGAATCAGAGAGGAAGAGGATATCAAAGAGGTGGCTACTCACAGTCAAGAGGTAGATTCAACCATCACCAAGGCTACAACAATAACTACAACAACAACTACAACAATAATTACAATGGCAACTACCAAGGACGATTCAAATCCAGGAAGGATTACAACAACTACACAGAGGAGCATGATGACTCTCTTCTAATCATGAACATGACTTCAAAATCAGGTACAAATGATGACCACCTATTCTACATTGACTCAGGATGTTCAAATCATGTGGCTGGCAATGTAGCATTACTCTCTGATCTTGAGGAACCAAAAGGTAAGCATCAAGTCCAAACAGGTGATGACACAAAGCATTCTGTAGTTAAAGTTGGAAATGTTAAGACTTGTGATGGAAATGAGAATTTGTTGAGCAGGGTACTCTATGTACCAACCATTACCAAAAATTTGATGAGTGTTGGTCAGATTGTGGAGAAAGGTTTGCAGGTCAGATTCAACCAATATGGAGCATATGTGGAGGATCCAAGACATGGGTTCAAGAGGATTGCTAAAGGAGAAAAATCAGGTAGACTTTTCACTTTTGAGTTAGAAGATACAAAGAACATTGCACTATACAGTTATAAAGATCAGACACTTTCAGAGCTTGAGATTTGGCATAAAAGGTTAGGGCACATAGGAGAGAGAACCTTGAAACAAATGTGCAGGGACCAATGTGTGCTTGGGATACCTAATGTATCCAAGCAATATATGATTTATAAGTGTGGTGCTTGTCAATTTGGGAAGTCTCACAGGTTACCCTTCTCAAGGAAAGGATACATGCATGAAGACTACCTAGAGCTTGTCCACACAGATGTATGGGGACCAAGCAAAGATCCCTCAGTCTCAGGTTCAAGGTACTATGTATCTTTCATTGATGATTATAGGAGATGGACTATATTGTACTGCATGAAGCACAAGGATGAGGTATTTAATTGCTTTAAAAAATATCTTGCATTAGTTGAAAACCAGACAGGAAGGAATTTGAAGAGGCTAAGGTCAGATGGAGGAGGTGAATACTTCTCCAATGAATTTGAAAACTTCTTGCAGGACAGAGGCATCAAAAGAGAGATAACCACAAGGTATTCTCCTGAACAGAATGGGGTAGCTGAGAGAAGAAATAGATTAATTGTTGAGACAGCTAGATCTATGCTTAATGAGAAAAGGTTACCTAACTATCTATGGGCAGAGAGTGTTTCCACTACCACTTATCTCATAAACAGGTTACCATCTAAGTCTCTTGATGGCATGACACCCTATGAAGCATGGCATGGTAAGAGACCCTCACTTGACAATTGTAAAATATTTGGATGTGTAGCATATGTACACATTCCTTCTTAGATAAGAGGTAAGCTAGACCCAAAGGCTGAAAAATGCATCTTTATTGGGTATGATTTAAATCTGAAAGGTTATAGGTTTTATAATCCTATCAATAAGGGATTCATGGTAAGCAGAGATGTTGTCTTTGATGAAAATGATTCTTGGTATGAGAATGAATGCAGGAAGGTCAAGTTACCCTATGATTTGGAAGAGGAATTTCCAAGTCTTATAAAGGAGGAACCTACTCAGAATGAAGCCTCAAGTTCAGATGATGAAAATACTATCAACCTTGAAGAATTCAAAGCATGGAAGTCCAAAGGCAAAATGAAGATGAAGAAGCTTGAAGACATACCTGAATCTTCAACTCAACCATTTAGAAGATCACAAAGAGAAAGCAAAAAACCTATCAGATATGGGTATGATACATCTCTTGTTACTAAATATTCTGTTTATCTTGCCAAAGATTTGTCAAATGAGGAACCAGGGTCATATGAAGAAGCAATAACCAAATCAAAATGGAAAGAAGCTATGGATGAGGAGATTGAAGCACTCAAAGAGAGTGACACATGGGAGTTAGTACCTAAGAAGGACTCAATGAAGGTAATAGGATCCAGATGGATCTACAAACTTAAAAGAAATTCTGATGGCACAATTAATAGGTACAAAGCTAGATTGGTAGCCAAAGGTTTTGCACAAACCCAAGGCATTGACTATGAGGAGACATCCTCACCTGTGGCCAAGATGCCAACAATCAGAGTGCTGGTAAGTGTGGCTGCATCAAAAAATTGGAATATGTACCAATTGGATGTCAAGAATGCTTTCTTGAATGGATGGATTTCAGAGGAGGTATATATGTCACAACCTCCTGGCTATGAGGACCCTAAGAAGGTAACATATGTTTGCAAATTAAAAAAGGCTTTATATGGATTGAAGCAGGCACCTAGGGCATGGAATTACAAGTTAACTACATATCCCCAAGACCAAGGATTTATCATGAGCAAGGCAGATACTTCTCTGTTCGTCAAGAGAAGTAATTCAGAGGTAATATACCTTTGTGTTTATGTTGATGACATCATCATTATAGGTAATGATGTCAATGGAATCAGATATATCAAAAGTCAAATGATGAAGGAGTTCAAGATCAATGATCTTGGTCTATTGAAATATTTTTTTGGGACTTGAATTAGTCTACACTAATTCAGGGATATATATTACTCAAAAAAAATATATACAGGACATGTTGAAGAAGTTTCACTTGCAGGATGCCCTAGTAGCAAGCACTCCAATGGAGGTAACACTAAAGCTAAGTGCCCATGAAGGTGATGAAGTCAAAGACATTACAGGTTATCAAAGTCTGGTGGGTAGTTTGAACTATGCTACCTTAACAAGGATAGATATTGCATATGGAGTTAGTGTGCTAAGTCAATTTATGCACAAACCAAGGATACCTCACTTAGAGGCTGCCAAGAGAATCCTAAAGTATCTCAAGGGTACATAGAACCATGGTTTGTATTTCCCTTACACTTCAGATATTGATATCAAAATTTATTCAGATGCAGATTGGGTAGGATGCAAGGATGATAGGAGGAGCACTTCTGGATATATTTCTTTTGCAGGTGACAAACCAATTTCATGGTCTTCAAAGAAGCAACCTACTGTTGCTTTGTCTTCTATAGAGGCAGAGTATAGAGGACTAGCTAATGCCACACAAGAAGCAATATGGATTAAGATTTTCTATACAGAATTGGGATTATACACTAGATCACCAATTATCTTTGGAGATAATACAAGTTCTCTTCACCTTGCAGCTAATCCTATTTATCATGCTAGGACCAAACACATAGAGGTCCATTACCATTATGTGAGAGAGAAGTTGATAAGAAAATAAATTCAACTAACCTATGTTTCAACCAACATGCAATGTGCAGATTTGTTGACTAAAGCTTTGGATGGAACCAAACTTTGCAGGTTCAAATCCATGATTGGATTGCAGGATATACTTGAAGATTGAAGATGAAGACTTAAGCCAAAATGTTTGGCTTGAGGGGGAGCTGTTGGTGTAAATCACAAGCCTACACATTTGGCTTGAAAGATATCTTGAAGATCTTACATATGTGAAGAAGCATAGGAACCATGGCTAGTGGTTAATTACCACTTTACCTCATTGTAAAAGTCAAATTGACTTGGAATCTCTTGTACTCACCTACCAAACAGGTTCGTGGAAAAATTAGTTGTTTGATTGAAAGAATACCTCCAAGCATTTAGGAGCTTGATTATGGGGAGCCAAAAGTTTGAATTTGAATTCAAATTTTTACCCATCTCTTATAAGAATGGACATGAAAAAGTCGTCGGTAAGAGAGAGCACTCCCGAGCCTAGCACTACTATTTTTTGAGTGTGTGTGAGGTCTAAACTCTAGCCCATACCTCTCTACACCATTTGGCAAAGATATTCATGCCAATGGAGTTGTATACAAATGTTTATTAATACATACATTCACATTGTCCATCTCTGAGTTCTCTATTAGTCTACTCAAAAGTCTGTCAACTTGTCAAGGGCATATCTCGGTCCATTCTTCACCCAATTCAGAGATTCAAAGTTTTTTGGATTCAGCTTGAAGTAATCTACATGCTATCAAAGTTTGAAGACATTCTATTCAGCCATTTTGGAGAAATCTACGTCGAGGTGATCTCTGGTCATTTTCTGCTACAGTCCGAAAAAGTGAGGGGTATAGCTTAACTTGCTAAATTGATTTCTCTTAGCATAGTTTATTATTTTACATCATTCCACTTGGAATAGGTAGCTTACTAAGCTAATTAGATACCCCTAAAAGGAATTTTTCCAACTCCTACACTGCTGGTCATACTGAGCAAAATATCCAGCAGGTGTCAAGACATAAATAGAAGGTTTTCTTGAGTTTGTGACTTCCAAAGTTATCTGTTTTGATTCAATCATTACACACATCACTTCCAAAGTACATAGGACATTTTATGGTGTCATTGGGAAGCTAAGGAGGTCTAGTTATCAACTTTGAAGCAAAAGAGGGCTGGTACAAAGGAGGTTTTAGCAGTACCTACTCAGTCTCTTGGTGCATCCATCCATCTTTCCCAACATCCCAATGCCCTACATGACCTCAATACATCACATGCAAGTCCAAAAGAATTTTAGATAAAATACTCAAAAAGAAAGACTTGAGACAATTGTAAATAAAGCAAAGTGAAAATTTGATATTAATTCAATTGTTTACATCAATTGGCTTTGAGTTTCTTAATGATTCTCTTTCGACGCTCCAAGGCCATGGGTAGGGTGTAAGTCAAAATTGAAGTTGCTATTTCATCAACATTTCTAACTCCTAGACCTAGATATATATCTATTTGACCTAAGACCTTTCGACGGAAGTTGGAACCTAAGGTTGTAGTTATAAGGGATTTCTTAACTAAAAAGATACAATTACTCCCCTGTGTAATGGTTGATAAACAAAGCAATTTACTTAAGGCCTTTAGACACCATGTTATGAAGTGGCCATGTGGACTGAACTCTTTATGGATAATTATAAAATGTTCTTTGTGAAGTTTCCCAATGTACTTTGCAAGGGATGAGCCACCTCCACGAGCCACTCGATCACCTCCACTCCTTGCTGCAAACTTGTCGACTTCAATCACCTCCTACACAAAGTTTTATGATTAGTAGCTGCATGTGTTTGTAAGAATGAATGGCATGAATTGAAGATACTTACATCTTGAACTCTATCTTCTTCTTCTCCTCTCTCTTGAAGATGTAAATTAATGCTGGAGTGGGACATCCCACTCTGCTCGATTACTGGTGAGGCAGGAACTTCTGATTCCAATATCCTTTCTTGTGCACTACTAAATTTTTCTTCTATGATATGTTGATGTTCACTTGTAAGTATGTCATTGCAAACCAGTTTTATTGTGTCGGACACTGAGTCACCAAATGGCAAACACTTTTCCTCCAACAAGTCAGAGGTACTATCCAAAGGACACTCTGACAAAGTACAAAACAAACTTAGGCATTCATCCAGCCGTATCCCAAATGCCTTCTCTACAAGAACCACTGAAAAAGTTTCAATCTCCACCTCTGGAATAGTTGCTTCTGGCTCCGAAGAGGTGGATGGCTTAGGCACTTCTTTCAACTTATCATCCACACCAAGAGGATAAGTTTTCTCAATAGCTTCTCTCTCTAATAGGAGATTCAAGGGTTCTTGAGGTGGTTCCTTTTTATCCTCGACAAAACCACCTGTAAGAAGATGAGGGATCTCATGAGGAATTGGTTCTGGTTCCTCATTCACAAAGAAAATTGTGGCAACAATGAATGAAAGATATTTTGCACCCACCTTGCGTTTCCTATTCAATCTCCTTATAAGTGGCACAGTTTCATCAAGAAGGTGCCCTGCTTCCTCTGCAATTACCTGGAACCGTTTCAATCATTTTGCAAATGCCTCATCACCTTTGTGAATGTAGGTGAGAAGGTCACATGGAACCCCAGGTTCCATCATATGGTGGTATTTCGATGGAGAAACGCAATATATGAACTTGCATATATTGAAGTAGCTCCTCCAAAGCATCGGCATTCATTTGCACGGTTCCATGGAGGTCAGGAACCTTGGAGAGAAGATCATATAGGTCATGTTGACCTTTATAATCTGAATCCTCCAAAAATTCTAGAAACTTGTGGCATGCACTCTTAGTAGGTACAGAGGTGGAAGCCATAGCTTGCAAATGCAGACTGCTCTAACACTCAATGTAGTTGCAAAAGTGAGAAATGAGGAGAGAGGACTCCTATTTATAACTTTTCTAGAATTTTTAAGTGATGGGTCCCACTTTTTCATAGAAGTGACTTTTCCTTAAATTAAAACATAAGAGTCTTGGAAAGGAAAACTTTGACATTTGAGATCACATCAAAGAGAATAAACAATAAGAATGCTCTTTCAAGAAAAACCTTGAGAATGTACAGATACAAGTAGAATGTGGCCAAAATATCCTTGAAGCAAATGTGAAAAATTTTTCATTGCAAAAATAGGTTTGTTTATAGGTTTCACAGTATCTTTACAAAAAAGAGTTATGACAATGAAATTTCAGTTCCATCCATGCTCCAATCTGCAAGAACCTTGATTTTGTCTTCCAATCTCTTTCCAATATGTGGACAATTCATAAAAGAGTAAAACATTTTCAAATCATGAACAATAGTGATAGAATAATATATATATATATATATATATATATATATATATATATATATATATATATATATATATATATATATATATATATATATATATATATATATATATATATATATATGGAATACAACTCTTACCTTGTTCCTGCGTATTCGAAATTTGAAATCATGAAGATCATCATATCCCATGATAAGTAAGTGCTCTCTCAAGTTGGCCAATTTCCGATGTTGATTAACTAAAACCACCTCCATATCATTGTTTGGTAATTTCACATTAATTTCAAATGAAGCTAAAGATCCCTCCGAGCTTTGCAAAGGTATCCACTCTCCTAGTTTACACATCCAACAATCATAATAAAATCTGATGTACAATGAGGTGCGATGTTTTAAATAGCGAAACCCTATACCTGTGTCACCAATTCTACAACGATATCTATCCCCTTTTGACAATCCTTCTACATAACCCCAGTTTTCCCCTAACAATCCTTCTACTACTTCGTATGTAATATCTTTACATACGAACATTGTAGGAGTTTCTACAAAAGGAATGCCTTGAAATATCAAAACAAAGCAATGGATTGGTAGAGTCCAATGAAGACCTATTGATCTAGACACTCGTGTGAATTTCAAAGAGTTATGTATGTCCATCACCATCTTACGCTTGAAAGATGATATGGACCAAAAATCAGGTTTTGGCCACTCTAAACTAAGAAGAGAGTCAACTTTGATAATCTCCAACCTTCCATATTCACCATCTATGGAAGGAACAATGTACTTGTGAGTGTAAAAGAAGATCCTTTCACGAATAATTTCAGCAAGAGGTACATCTGGAAACACTAATGCCCCAATGTCTGCATGTAATGCTTTGAAAGTTCCTGTAAGACTATGAAGTGGTTGCTCTTCCACTAAACTAGAAGGAAATATGACTGTAGCAATGAAAAACATATGAGATGAGTAATTAAGACATTTAACACCATGAAGCATTGAAAAAATAGAAATACTCACAATGGATTGAATATCTAATTCTATTGGAGTTTTCTAACTTCATGGTCAAAACTGTGAAGACATGTTGTACAATAGCAACCATCCCACCATGTGTTTGCTGCTTGAAGCCTAAGAGCTTACCTTTAAAATGAAGATACAAATTTCCACGATCTCGAACACGATGAGAACCAAGTCCAGATGCCTGCATGTACACCCATGCACCTTTGCTAAACTCTTGTGGTAGCCAACTTCCTTCCATTGTTTTGATGTTGTGGCATGTCATTGTGTGAACTTCGTCTTTTGGTCTCCTACGAGCTCTGGAGCTTTCCATGGGAGTAAGAGTTGTTGTCATTGCTGCACAAGTTGGGAGAATGGTAGGAGGAGAAACAACGCTTCTGTTGTATGGTATGGAGGGAATAGAGGTGAAAAATATGACTTTTTGGGTTTTGGGTATGAAAATGGGAGTTTGAAGAGGGAAAATAGAGTTTTTTGAGTTATTTTGAAAAAAGTCACTTTTTTAGTTCAAAAACATGCACGGATTTTGAATTAGAAGTCAAAAATAGCACTTTTGACCCTGAAAAGTGATATGGAGGTCATTTAATGGTATTATGATGAGTTTTACAACTTTTAAAAAAATTTGAATTTTTGGGCCCAGCCAAATTACGAGATTTCTTCTCTCTCTAGAAGACAACCCTGAACATAGAGGAATCTTGTCCCCTCTCCCCCCTTCAGCCTAGTATTTTATAGGGTATAGACTATGGCCACCACCCTCTTCTGATTGGTCCATCACTAATCACTCCTTAAGCTAAAAGGCCCATCCAGGGTTCACCTTTTTTCCTAATGTACTATCCACTATTCATACTCTTAATGTTCCTTGGAATTTCCTGATGAGTATCACATAATTTATTCCTTGGATTGAACAAATAACACATTATCACACGTGTATTATCAAGACAACATTCAATTTACTAAGGATCCTACAAAGACTAGGGTGACATATTATAGAAATTTATGTGTGAAGATCATACTTGTGTGATGATTTTGCTTAGCTACACGGTCTACTCATTTGTCTACATGCACCAAGTGAGAGCAGTTAATATTTGTGTCCTTCTACGAATAGGAATTGATGATTGCACAATACAAAGAAGATTGGTTTGTTGTTCCGTGTCGGCTATTTCTATCGCAAAAAGCTATGCTCTTTGTGCATTGTGAATTATGTTTCCAAAGATTGTAAGATGATTTAGTTTTGTAATTGATGTAATTCTTATTCTTGAGGTTCTAGCATCTTAAAAGTTATACTCTCTCACTTGAGCCACCAATAAGCACCATGGGTGTGCCATATAGCTAGTGGTTGACCTGATCCACCAACCCAGCCATTTGCATGGACAAAAGGTGAACCCGACATAAAAATCCACAGCCCTCGATAGCTCAAGTGATTGCTTTGAGTTCATTTTGATCTTCAATTCGATTTGATTTTGAATTCACTTTGAAGTTGAGCTTGAGATGGCCTTTAGAGCAAGAGCCTTGAGGTAGAGATTTAGAGAGTAAATATTGACTTTGATTGAGGCTTTGAGTTTTTATCAAGAATTGAATGAAATGTAAACCTTAGGCCAAGATCCGAGAACCTTGAGAGGTTTACTTGAAGTGTTGAATGAATCCCAGAGGATTGCCACAATAATGATGGAGTGATGCGAGCCCTAGAGGCAATTTCTAAATAATATAAATTCTTTAATTGCCAAGATGTAACCAAGTTTTTGCAATTCTATGACACCAAAATGGACTTTTATGGAGTATCTGCTTCTATGAAGCTTAGTGAATTTGCAAGGATTGTAATGCCTGGTGCTAAACCTAGCATTCATACCCGTGAAGAGGAATCCCATAAATGGAGTGAATTTAAGAATCTTCTTATAGAAGAGTATTACCTAGAGGACTTAGCCGTGCCCTTATGACATGCACTTAGAGAGTGGGTCACTACTCCAAATAAAGGCCTTGAGGTGACTAAGCTACTTTGAGAATTTGAAGAGAGATTTGATCAATTGAACCATAATGAGAAAGGTGCTTTCGAACATGAAAATGTAGAGCTCTTCATTAAGATTGTAGACCCTGATTTGGCCTTTGAGCTAGGTGACTTATTGTAGGATTTGATTGAGCCAACATAATTGACGAGAGAATAGAGCAGAGTGCATAAGTCTGTATCAATAATCTTGAGATGCAAGAGATGGAGGTCACATGTAGTGCAAGATAGATCTGAGTATACTCAAACTTTACCAATGCCTACTTTAAGACCTCTAGTTTATATAAATGAGATTGTAAAGGGTGAAAATAACCATGGAGTCAACCTTATGTCTTCTTAACCAATCACATCAGTTTAAAGTGGATCCCGAGTATACAATAATCAAAGATGAGATATTAAGAAAGGCGTTGAGTGAGTATTTGTGTGAAGAAACCATTTCCATTTCTAAAGATGAAGACATATATCATGGTCAGATTAGTGAAGATGATGAAAAATTACAAATTGAGTTTGATGATGTAGTTTTGGTGTGCATGCATAAAATTAATTGAGATGATAAAAGTGAAAGATGTTGAGTTGATTGAAGAGCAAAAGGATGTATGGGAAGAAAATTCAAGTAATTCATATGATGATTCAAGATTGAGTGATGTTGAGAGCCTTACTGACTTGAGTTTTGAAGTAGTTGCTGAAGCAGGTGTCAAGGCTTCCAACAATGAGCAAGATGGGGCATTGTTCACTAACACTTCACGAGTTGAGGATATTCCCACCAATTCTCCTCAGAAAGTAGGAGGGGGTGAATGACATGAGATTGATTCAGAGAATAATAAAAATTATAATGAATTTTCTCCCAAGCCTAATCTTTGGTATGATAAAGGGTTAAACATAAGTGAACAAGTGTGTAATGATGATAAGTATGATGAATGATTGAGTTTGATTGATTGTGAAGAGTTTTCTTCAATGGGTGTGCATGATAATGTTTTAGCTCAAGCTGATTTTTTTTATTTGATGTATGCCAATTTGGATTTGGATGATTTTGAGTGTGCATAGTTATATCGATTGAATGAATCATCTTCACATGATGAGTGTATTGTGGAAGAGAATTGTGAAATCAACCCAATTCAAATCGATGCACCTAGTGCTCAAATTAATGAAATTTTCTCAAATGATGTTATTGAATATGATGTTCCTAATACCTCTTATGAGTTTATGAGTACAGGTGCTGATCAAGACTCAATTGAAGATTTTGAGTTTGAATGAATCATACAAATGGTGACAATCTTTGAGTTGTTTGTAAATGTTTTATTAAAGATAGACTTTTTTGAAATTCTTTCATGGACTACATATGTACATAATGTTAGTTTGATCTAATATTTCACACCATTCTTTTAGGTTTCATGAGTGCACGACTTGATGGAGTGATGATTATGGAGAAGGTAACCAAAGCATGGAGTTGAGAAAGCCTTCTTCATTAGTTATCTTGCTTTAACCTTGATCTTTTTGCACCTTTTTTAGTTGCATTGCATATAAAGAATGTATATTTTCAATTTATACAAGCACATGTTTTAATCCCATAGGTGCACAAACACTTGTACAATAGGTAGACATGTAAACACCATGAGAAATAATAAGTCGAGCCTTGAGTAAAAATAAGAGAACAGTTGTGAGTAAAGATGAGAGTGATTGTATTTGTGAGGAGAATTGTGGGTGGTGAGATCCTTTGTTTAGAAACCATGAAAACCATTTCAATGTTTCCACCATAATTGAGAATGATTGCACCTATAGTATACATGATTGAATTGTGAGTGCATGTGTGCTTTCAAACCCAGAGGTGCATGTCCAATTTCACATTAAATAAGTTTTAAATACATGAAGAAATCTTGAGTTCTAGAATGAGTGAGAAATCTTGTCATCAAATAGCACACAATCCTTTTTTTATTATTGCACCATGATGTTTATCGATGCATGTAAAGTACGCATATGATAGGGCCCTACATGGTCGTGCATAGGCACATATGTTTGATAACCTATGCACTTAATTTTGTTCACCATAATTGATTCATTATATGAGTTGCAGAGAAATGATTATTGGTGGTGTGTTTGGAGGTCACACAGGTTTGGAGGGGGTGGATGTCATCGAGATTTTTTCTCCACTAATGCAGTCTCAAGTTCATAAGAATTTACTTATCATGCTTTTACTCTTTAATGTATGTGAAAAAATTCCAAATGGAAATTCATTGAGGAAGGAATCTCTAAAGGAAAACTCACATGTGAATCTTCAAAATGCAAGAGGCAATGATTTTGGAAATTCTGTATGGTCAATGAAGCAACTACACACTATTTGTTTTTGAAAGAAGAGGAAAATTGGAATTACTGATGGAAGTGCAGATGTATAGAGGGAAGGAACCCCCACTTAAGGATTACAATACCTCATAAAAGAGGGGGGTCCAATAAAAGATAGAGAACAAAAGAGCTAGTCAGAGGGCAATACAACCAGAAGGATAGGACCAAAACAACCAGTAGGACTAAGTACAAAGTTGGACCATCATAAATCCAGTACTAGAATAGATCTGGAGCAGGGGTTCTCTCCACTTGTTGGGAGGGGTAACTCTAAGGTGGGAAGAGAGCTGAAAGTTGTCAAGGGAGCATCTTTGGTAGCAATCAGACATTGCAGGCTTAAATACCTGAATCCTTTGAAGAAGGCTAGATGAAGAGAGTTGAAGTTCCTGTTGAAGACTCTTTGGCATGTGTATTTCCAGATGAACCATAAAATTTGGCCCCTCCACAGATTCTAGAGTACAAAATCCAAGTTGTGGTAGGTGCCAAGGAGAGCATCTTTGTAGCTCAATGTGATCTTTAGTCCTTGACACATGGGTAAAAAGACATTCCAAAAGGAGAGAGCATGCTTGCATCGTGGAGGATCAACCACATAAGAAAAGAGTGCTTGATGTTGTTTGGAATGCTCCAAAGGCTTAAGAACCTATGCTACCATTGCTGAGCATTCTAAGAGACCTTCCACCTGGAGTTCAATCTGTGGAGAATAAGGTTCACATATCCTCTGCACTTCTTAAATTTACACAGCATGTACTATGAAATGTTCTTCAATTTGACAGGTCTTCTCTAAGTGCACTTATCAACTCTTTGGATCATCATTTCCTTGTGGTGAAACAAAACCTGTAAAGAAGCACCAAACAAATCAAAGCTCATAGTGATTTGATCATCAGACATAATTCCTCACTAGCATATGATGGAGAGTGTTAATCTCCAAAAGAACAACCTACTCTTGTGATTAGAGCACCTCTATACCAAGAGTAAGTCAAAACCTTCACTAAATTAGAGGTCCAATCTCCAAATTATCAAAATTGAGAAAATCTGTGAAAAAGATAAAACACAGAAAAGTCTGCTGCACTATTTCTCCACATTGACCTATCAAACATGTAAAGTTTTTGATGAAACTTTGTATGAATCATCTCCTAGAGATTGCGCATCTCCTCCAAGTTGAATTACTTCAAAAGCCTTAGTATAACTTGAGAAATTTACTTCTCAAGTTACCTATGTCCAAATCTGTACTTCTGAGAAGTCGATTTGACACCCCTAACTTCTTAACTTTGGTTCTCACAATGTCGAACCCGTTTTACAAAATGCTTCTAGCCATAAGTAGCTTATCTTTCAACTTAAAGATTAAGCCCTCACTCATGCAAAACTTTAAACTGTGCTAGGAGAAATGATCAAAACAATAACTTCAAAATCTGCGCCTGTTTTAGGAACCTGTGAACACACTTCACATATGAATGTTCCTGCACTTAATTCTCTAAGCCTGATTGCAATTGGAAGCTAAAACTTTGTACAGAGGTCAAGCACCTTCCAACTTAGACTTGTACAAAAGCATTTCACAATTGATCTACTGTAGAAGGAGAACACGCAGAAACATCGGGCGCAAGATTTTCAATTACTCAGAAAAGTTTACAACTGAGTGATGAGAGCTAACTCAACTAACTTTTTCTCTATCTCATGACTTCTAACTTCCTCAATCTTGGCTTCTAGCTATTGTCACATATGCTCTCATGCATGCCCCGACTTTTCTCAAAGTATTTATAGATAATTTGTACAAGATTCTTACTCAAACAAAGATCTAAGTCACCTATGACTATACTAATGTACATATGTGTACACTTCTCTTATCCTCTGAATATGTCTTTCTTCCAAGCTTCAATAGTTGATCCTTCCTTCACTCTTTAACCTTCCAAGCCTTCAATTGGTGATTGGTCTGCATCAACAGCTCCCCCTCAATCATCAATTGAGGTCTTCACTATCTTCTTTATACCTGCCATGTCTTTGAACCTTTGTAACTTTGGTCCATCCAAGCCTTTTGTAAGCATATCAGCTATCTGATCTTTTGTTGAAGTATGGATTACTTCAATCTCTTTATCCATCACCTTCTCTCTTAGAAAGTGATACTGAATCTCAATGTGTTTGGTCCTGGCATGAAAAACAGGATTAGCAGCTAAATACAATGAACTCATGTTATCTCCATATATAATTGGTACCCCATGCATAATGTCAAGACTCTTCATCAAGGTCTTGAGCCAAATCACTTCCTTTGCAGCTTCAACCATGCCTTTATACTCAGCTTCTGTAGAAGACAAAGCAACTGTATGTTGCTTCTTAGAACACCATGAGATTAACTTATCTCCCACATAACACATGTATCCATAGGTTGATCTTCTATCATCTGGATTACCTGCCTAATCTGCATCACTATAAACTTTGATATTTGTATCTGAGGTAAACCCATAATACAAACCTTCATTGAGTGTACCCTTAATGTACCTCAACACCCTTTGTCCTGCAATCCAATGTTCTTTCCTTGGGCAATGCATAAATTGAGACAAAACCCCTACTGCATATGATAAATCAGGTCTAGTTAGAGTAGCATATATAAGACTACCAACCAAACTCTGATATTGTCTCATGTCCTTGAATTCTTCACCTCCATACTTACTCAATTTGTGATTCACCTCCATTGGTGTAGGTGCTACCCTGCAATCATCCATTTTAAACTTGATTAACAAGTTCTTCAAATACCTTTCTTGGGTCACAAATACTCCATGTTGAGTATATGTAATCTCCATGCCCAAGAAGTATGATAAGTCTCCCAAGTCACTTATCTTGAACTCCTTTTCCATTTGCCTCTTAAGCTTTTGTATTCCTTCTTCATCTGTACCTGTAAGAATTATATCATCAACATATATGCACATGTATATGAAACCATTTTCACTTGCCTTGACAAGCAAGCTACTATCTGCTTTAGACACCTGAAAACCAAGTTCTTTTAGGAACTTCACAAGTCTATAGTTCCATGCCCTTGGGGCCTGCTTCAAGCCATACAAAGCTCTCTTGAGCTTGCACACATGATTTGGATACCTTTTATCTCTGAACCCTTGAGGTTGCTCCATGAATACATCATCTGAAATGTAACCATTCAAAAAAGCATTTTTCACATCAAGTTGACATAGCTTCCAACCTTTACATGCAGCAATAGCAATAAGTGTCCTGATAGTTGTCATCTTTGCCACAGGACTATAAGTCTCATCATAATCAATACCATATGTTTGAGCAAAGCCTTTGACAACAAGTCTAGCTTTGTATCTAGACACACTTCCATCTGCAAACCTTTTTGTCTTGTAGACCCACTTGCATCCAATAATCTTCTGACTATTTGGTTTAGGAACCAAATCCCAAGTTTGATTCTCCAATAGTGCATCATATTCCTCCTGCATAGCATTCTCCCATTTTTCCTTACCTTTTGCCTCTTCATATGTAGAAGGGTCTTCATCTGTATTCACCATATAAGCATAATCTTTTGTGGCTAGAAATGAAGTATCATAACTATACCTTGTAGGTTGCCACCTATTTCTTGTTGACCTTCTGAGTTCTCCACTCCTTGAGGTTTCTGGCTCTTCACATTCAGGATCAAATCTTGGTGTCTCTTCCACTTCAACCTGCACTTCATTATTCTCTTGCTCATCAAATATTTGAACTTTTGATTTACCTTTTCTTTGACTCACTTCTTCTTCATCACCTGTATTGATATTGATTGTACCTGCATACCAAGTGCTTTGTTCATCAAATGTAACATCCTTAGAAACCATAAATTGCTTTGTTGATGGACTCCACAATCTATAGCCCATCTGCTTATCATCATAGCCAATGAAAACATACTTTTCAGCTTTAGGCTCCAACTTGTGCCTTAATTGTGATGGCACATATGCATATGCCACACACCCAAAAACTCTGCAATGATCCAAGGTAGGTCTTTTACCCCACCAAGCCTCATATGGTGTCATACCCTGCAAGGCTTTACATGGTAGCCTATTGACCAAATAAGTGGCTGTATTTACAGCTTCAGCCCACAAATAATTAGGGCAATTTTTCTCCTTCATCATGGATCTTGCAAACTCAACAATTGTTCTATTTCTCCTTTCTGCAACACCATTTTGTTGAGGAGAGTACCTGCAAGTAATTTCCCTTTTTATACCTGCATTCCATAAGTAATCACTGAACTCATTTGAGAAATACTCTCCCCCTCCATCTGACCTTAGTCTTTTCAACTTATGACCTGTAATTCTTTCTGCATATGCATGATAGTGTTTAAATGTATTAAACACTTCTGACTTATCTTTGATCACATAGATAGTGATCCACCTAGTAGCATCATCAACATAAATCACATAATACCTTGATCCATTTATACTGAAATCTTTTGATGGTCCCCACACATCTATGTGTACCAACTCAAGCTTCTCTGAGTACATAAAACCATGCTTGGAATAGGAATGTTTATGAGCCTTACCTAATTGACATGCCTCACATTTGTATGTCATATGTTGACCTGCAACATTAGGCAACCCAAGCACTGAACCATTGTTAACCATATCTTTAATACCTCTTTCATTGAAATGTCCAAGCCTCTTGTGCCAAAGATCTAACTCAGAGATCTTATGACCTCCATATGTGAACATAGCATGACCAATGTTGCCTTGAATCTTCAATGTAAATAATCTTCCTTCCTTTTTTCTTGAAACAATCTGTTTATACCCTTGGCTAGGGTCTTCCACATATACTCCATCATTAGTGAACCTTACTTCATATCCCTTTTCAACAATTTGACCTACACTTATCAAATTCTTAGGGATTGTAGGAACATACAAAACCTTACTCAATAAGGTGCTTCCATCCTTGGCCTTCACTGATCCAATTGACTTCACATTGTGCTTTGTGTTGTCACCTGTTTGAACAACATGATTAAAAACTTTACTTTCCAAATCAATCATCAAAGATATGTTACCACTCAGGTGATTGCTACACCCTGAGTCAATGTAGAAGACTCTTTGATCTTCACTCTGCCTTTCACAAGTTGCATTCATTATCAATGTTGAATCTTCCTTTTGATCTGAAGCATAATTGTAGTAGGTGTTGTTGTATTGTTGACTTTGGAATCCTCTACCTGCATTTTTTCCAAAGTAATTCCTTCCACCTCTACCTCTGTAATTACCTCTTTGATTTCTGCCACCTCTTCCTCTTGAATTATAATTTTGATTGTATCCATCATTATTCTGATTATTATGCCAACAATCATTAGCTAAGTGATTTGTCTTACCACAAATCCAGCAAGCTTTGCCTCCATCTTTGTTGTTCCTGCCTCTTCCTCTACCTTTGCCACCTCCTCTTCCCCTTAGGAAGTTGGCTTGAGTAGTTGTTCCTTCATCTTCACCTGCTTGTTGTTTTCCTTTGCTATTCTTCTTCTTGTCCTTTGAGTACATTGCATGTCCTGTACTCTTGTCACCATCTCCTTTAACATCCTGCTCAAATGTTAGCATATGACCTAACAATTGATTTAAATCAGGAGTGAAATGGTCAAGTGATAGTTCTGTAGACAAAATAAATGGCTTCCATTTGTCATCACCTCTCAACCCTGTAAGGATTTGCCTTACCAATTTATCCTCCTCAATGTCTTCATCAACAGCTCCTAAAGCATCTGCAATATCTTTCATCCTTGTTACATAGTCTGAGATGGATTGAGAGGCCTTCTTCTTAAAGGTAGTAAACTCTGCCCATAAGGATGCCTTCCTTGACTTTGTAGTGTTCTGGAAATGCTCCTCCAAATCATTCCATATGTCAGTTGCACTTTCAAGACCTCTAATATGAGGTAACAAGTAATCATTGACTCCCATATATATAATGCTCCTAGCTTGAGCATCTTTCTTCATCCAATTTTTCAAATCTGCTAACTCTTCTCTAGTTGGAACACTAGGATCTCTGAACTGTGGCTTCTCTTCTTCTCCTGTGATGTAAGCAATTAAATCTTTGCTCATAAGATGAGCTTCCATCCTCATTGACCATGCAGGATAGTTTTCCCTATCCAATTTCTCTATCTGTAGAGCATCTCCCATCTTGTATCCACCTGTATATTGAAATCTTCAAGTTTTACAAACAATGTATGTACCTTTACTTCGAATTAGACTCCTTTTGCCTTTCTTGATGTCGAGTAGTCTTCTCCTCAGGCTTTTGACTCCAAGCTTTCACTTCTTAGTTCTTCAAATGTTGAACTTCTTGAATCTGCAGCAGTCGGGACCTTCCTTTCCTTGATTTTGATGTCTCCTGCTCTGATACCACTGATGGAGAGTGTTAATCTCCAAAAGAACAACCTACTCTTGTGATTAGAGCACCTCTATACCAAGAGTAAGTCAAAACCTTCACTAAATTAGAGGTCCAATCTCCAAATTATCAAAATTGAGAAAATCTGTGAAAAAGATAAAACACAGAAAAGTCTGCTGCACTATTTCTCCACATTGACCTATCAAACATGTAAAGTTTTTGATGAAACTTTGTATGAATCATCTCCTAGAGATTGCGCATCTCCTCCAAGTTGAATTACTTCAAAAGCCTTAGTATAACTTGAGAAATTTACTTCTCAAGTTACCTATGTCCAAATCTGTACTTCTGAGAAGTCGATTTGACACCCCTAACTTCTTAACTTTGGTTCTCACAATGTCGAACCCGTTTTACAAAATGCTTCTAGCCATAAGTAGCTTATCTTTCAACTTAAAGATTAAGCCCTCACTCATGCAAAACTTTAAACTGTGCTAGGAGAAATGATCAAAACAATAACTTCGAAATCTGCGCCTGTTTTAGGAACCTGTGAACACACTTCACATATGAATGTTCCTGCACTTAATTCTCTAAGCCTGATTGCAATTGGAAGCTAAAACTTTGTACAGAGGTCAAGCACCTTCCAACTTAGACTTGTACAAAAGCATTTCACAATTGATCTACTGTAGAAGGAGAACACGCAGAAACATCGGGCGCAAGATTTTCAATTACTCAGAAAAGTTTACAACTGAGTGATGAGAGCTAACTCAACTAACTTTTTCTCTATCTCATGACTTCTAACTTCCTCAATCTTGGCTTCTAACTATTGTCACATATGCTCTCATGCATGCCCCGACTTTTCTCAAAGTATTTATAGATAATTTGTACAAGATTCTTACTCAAACAAAGATCTAAGTCACCTATGACTATACTAATGTACATATGTGTACACTTCTCTTATCCTCTGAATATGTCTTTCTTCCAAGCTTCAATAGTTGATCCTTCCTTCACTCTTTAACCTTCCAAGCCTTCAATTGGTGATTGGTCTGCATCAACAGCATAAAGATCAACCCAATTAGAGAAACCCTATTTGCAACATTTATGCTCTTTAATACCCAAATTACCATTGCACCACACAAAAATCCAACCTATCCATATACGTTTTTGCATTAAAAAATCACATTGAAAGAAGAACTTGTCATTAGGCATACATATTTTTAACCTTCATCCAAGAGAGCCATAACCTGCAAGTAAGAGAAGTGCCAACAAGGGAGTAAGAGTGAGGGGAAGCAATAATATCCCAAAGGCTATGGTGTTTCCAAAACTTGTACTAAGCTAAACAGATATCAACATTTATGTTAACAAGCATAGCCCAAAAGTCATTGGAATCTATGGATCTGACAATCCATTCGGTAACCAAATTAGTGGCCATTTTAATGGGACAATAGATTCCCAGCCCACCTTCTTTTTTAGGCAGGCAACAAATACTCCATGCAACTTTAGGGATTGTGTTATGCTAGAGGTTACCACCCCATACGAATATCCTAGCCAAGGCAAAAACCTTGTTGAAGTGTCTTTTGTTGGGCATCTAGCAAGAGAGGAAGTAGATCACGGAAGGAAGAACATAATGGTTGAGGAAAAAAAACATGTGAGAGAGGGAGGACTGAGAAGCATATGAGTGGAAGATCTTTCTCCTGAATGTATTCAGAACCCATTCCCACCTTTGGCTGATGGAGACCTTTAAAGCCATGGGAATGCCTAAAAGTCTAAAACTTTCACCGTCTTTGATGAACTCACACCCCAAGGAGGTAATACAATGACGGACAAAGCGATTGGAAGATTTGAAGGTAGTTTTTTGGTGATTGATATGGGAGCCATTGGCCAAGCAGAAGTTATTCAAACAATCAAGGACACATTTGGTAGATTTATCATCAACTTTGACAATGATGTTGGTATCATTAGAAAAGGCCTGCAAGCAAAGTTGGTTATCACTTTCGAGAACGAAGATACCTTCCATTTCCATATTATTCAAGGCATCTTTGATGAGCCAACCAAGGGCATCACTAGCTATGGGAAAAAGAAGGGGGGCAAGAGGGAAGCCCTGTTTGATGGACCTCCTTAGCCTAAAAGGAGAGGAGAAGGAACCATTCAAGGAAATTTTGGAGTGATCATGACCAAAAGGGTGCTGAAAGCTTGGATAAAGGACTTTCTAGCCTAATATCATTAAGGGATTGGAGGACAAAATCCCACTCGATCCTATCATAAGCTTTGTCAAAATTGATTTTCAGGAAATAGTAAGGCTGATTCGAGTCTTGAGCATAATCCATCCCTTCCCAAAGAGAGATGATGGTATCAAGAATGAATCTACCTTTTATAAAACCTTTTTGTTCAGGAAGGATGATGTCCTTCATGAGAGGGCTAAGTCTTCTAGCAAGCGTGGAAGCAAAGATCTTATAAATAGTGTTCAAGCAAGTCCAATTATTCAGGTCTTTTTTAGATCCCCATTTATGAACCAACTTTATGACCCTAGTGTTGATTTCAATAGGAAGAGTGCCTTTACTAAACGATTCTTTCCAAATCAAGAGAATGAAGGGAGTGAGAAAGTCATCAAGAATAATGAAAAACTCATTTGGAAGGCCATCAAGGTCAAGAGTTTTGCAAGGTTTCAATTTACCTATTGTTTTGTTAATCTCACCGGTAGTGAGGGGCAGGTCGAGTAGGAAAACCAGGATAGTAGGAATAGTTTTAGTTCTTTTAAGAGTGATAGTGGCTCTAGCGCTGCGGATATCCTCCCCCCCACTTGGGAGAACTAGAGAAAACATCAGTAAAGAAGCAAGTGGCCTCTTGCGAATTCTCCTCAACGCTGATAGCATAACCACCTGACTTTTTCATCAACAATGGAATGAAGTCCTTACTCTTCTTCTTTTTGAGCATAGAGAACATGTGCTTATTAGGTATGTCCAAGTTCCGCACCCAAAATTCTCTTGAAGCAGAGAGAATACCACTAGCCTCAAGGTACTCTTCATATTTCAATCTATCATGAAGAGATAAAATCTTATCCATTTTATTAGGATCTTGGGAAGATTGAAGCATATCCATCTCTCTAGCAATGGAGTGTCTTCTTCTAGCTCTGAAGTTTCTCTTAAGGTTTCTATAATAGGTGAAGAGGGCTTGAACTTCCCTAATAGACCTAGACCAAGCCACAGTCGGGCTTCTGCAAGAAGTAAAGGAGTGCTTGAATATAGATTTGGCTTTGTGAACAACAGAAGGCATGTGCAGAAGAGAAGGGTCAAGATGAGGCCAACCTGATCTGAAGTAGTGACTATCATTCTTGAGGTTAATAATCAAAGGAAAGTGATCAGAAATACTAATGGAATGATCTATTTTTGCTGAGGTTTCCCAAAACTATTGGGAATAATGGATGTTCAAGTGGCATCTATCAAGCCGCGAAGCTAGGAAGTTAGACTGCCTCTGCTTGTTGTTCCAAGTTAAACCGGACTGGGTAGAAAGATCAAGCAAGTCATGGGTAGAAACCAAGTTTAGCCACGAAAGCCATTCTTGAGCAGAGGGAATGCTCCCTTTTTTGTTAAACCTTTCACCAAGGGAGGTAACCATGTTGAAATCTCTCACAATATAGATGGCACCATCCATACGAATAAGCTCCTCCCAGCATTTAGTTCTAAGGGAAGAAATGTTAGAGGCATACAAGCAAATAACTTAGTGCAATCAAAAGGTTTCTTGATTGTCACACCAATCCACTAATGGGAGGGGCTAGACTTAGTTTCCTAGACCAAGTGGGAAATGGAGTGAGCAACACCTATAGTAGCACCCCCACGACCTTGAGGGTGCTGGCTAGAGAACCAAGCATGGTTCTTGGACACTAAATTAAGATGGGTCTTAAGTTTAAAATCTAAGACTTTCAATTCTTGAAGACAAATAATGTCGGGCATAAGGGAAAAATCATAAAGCCACTTGGAGAAAAACTTGGCTTGAACAGGGTCAGACAAACATTTAATATTATAAGAAGTTAGAATGATGTTTTTAGACATGATGAGACATAGAATAAAAACCTTAATCAAAAGCAGCATCATTTTCTTATATTCTTGGTTAGCTTGTTCAAAGAAATAGAGTTTCTCAAAATTTCTTTTCTCTTGAGTTTAGAGAAAATTTCCTTTCTCTTGGCTTTGGAAACATGTTGACCTGATGGGGCAACATTTTCCTTCTGCTTAGACAGCAGCCCCTCACCTATAAGTCCAGCCTACTGTAAAAAATGAATTTCAGATTCATCAAAGTTAGAGAGCTCATTAGCAAATATGTTGTCATCAAAGGAAGGGAGACTGTTAGTACAAAAGACAAGATTAATATTTTGAGTATCCATGTTCCATTGTGAGTAGGAACATTCTTTTTCCTGTTAGTAACCATTGCCCATCCTTCATTGTGGTCTTGTTGTTGACTAGCTCCATTGGGGTTAGCAACATTTTCTCTTATGTCTTTTGGAGAGTGGGGAGACTCCTAGACGCAATCTTCATTAATGGGATGTCTCTCATGAATTGTCGAATCACCTGCAAGGGGATTGAAGACATCCTCCAACAAAGCATCAAAAGCATTAGACCAATTTTTAGCTTTTTTCTTTTGCTTGACTTGAAGTTCTTTTTTTAGTTGCTAATAGGGATGACACCTTTTACCCCTTGTTTCTGGTCTTGAGACTTAGGATAATGAGTCTCTTCCTTAAGAAAACGGCAGTCTCTAATTTAGTGCCCTTGATGGTAGCACTTGTAGCAAGTATTGGGTAGGTTATGATAGATTACCTTTTGTTCGTGCAAGCAAATACCATCAGAATCTTGAATTTTAAGAGATGTTCTAATAGGTTTACTAATATCAATTTCAACAAGAACTTGAGGGTCCCATTTTGGATTAATATTACCTCAAGACTTCTGACCAAGGACTTTACCCAATAGGGAGCATAGCCTATCTATCCAAGGGTAGAATTCGAGCAGGAGGTCAGGGAATTGTACCGAGACAGGGACTTTGATAGGCTTAGGGCCCCTCATATTAAATTCGGGGTACCACCTGAAGAACACAATTGTGGATTTGATAATCCATTGCCCCTCAGTTATGACTCTCAACGCACTCTTTAAATCATCGAGAAAAAGGAAATATCCATTGGGAAGGTACTGAATTTGTTTCACATGTAAACCTCAATTTTTCTAGGTTTTTTTAATCCAGTACCCTAAGGGTTTCCAAGGGGGGTCTCCGTCCATGGCTCAGGGCTATGACAACCCTATGAAAGAGCTGAGTTTTCCACTATTTAAATGCAGAGCTATCTATTATTAGGGTGGAATCATCCGTGAAACTACCTTTTCTATTGTTTTCCTTAACATAACAATCAGGAATAATACCTAGCGACACCTTGACCTTGAAAAGCACAACATACCTGGCAGGTTGAGAAACCAAGAAGAACCATTGTTACTAGAAAGTACCTCAGCGAATGAACGAAGGTGATTAGTAGCAGGGTGTCGTCCGGTTTGATTGGAGTGCTAGGGACTTGCAACAGATGCCATATAACATTCTGTCCTGTAGCTTCAGGAGGCACTATTAGGTTGCCTGACGAGTCCATATCTCCCCTCCTTTAGGGGGAGAGCGACTTACCCCCGCCGTGATGGAGGAGGCCAGCACTGATGAGTGCTTCGAGCTGATAGAGATGGACAATGAAAGAACACTGTACGTGCATGAAGGGAGCATGAAAAGATGCCAAGAAAAAACCCTAGCCACAATGCTACAATATAGTGGCATCCACGAAAACAAAAGAAACCATGTGAAGAGAGAAACAAATATGGAAAGCAAAGCTGGATGGATGCATGCTATTGCATTTTGTTTAGCACGTCGTGATTCCGAGAAGAAAAGGGGATTGTGGAGGATGGATGGCATGGGGGGGGGGGGATCTTCTCGATGTATGGTCGCATATTTTGCAGCCAACAGATCTCAGCAAGGGGGTTCCTTTAACACAATACGGAGGAAGAATACTGCGGTAGGGGGGGGGGGGGGATCACGTAGAAGGCAGATACGCGAAATTCCATCATATGGAATGTACAAGGTTGATTTTATTGTATGATGTATAGTTCTTTCTTCGGAATCATTTGTCAACTCTCAAAGATAACATAGCGAAAGTGCGTTATAGATGATCTTATGAATGGGTTCTCTCTCCAAGGACATACAACCCCCAAGCATAAGAATATACCATACTATTTTTCACATTGAACAGATGATGTAGAGAAATGGGAATTACAATATTTTTTTTAGGAAAAGCATGATCAGAGAGGTGTAGTAGTCAGGATGTTGAGGGAAAAGAATTGCAGGTAGCAAGAAAGAGTGACTCTCAGTTAATGAAGACTGTATAAGATCGGATACCCTATGAAGATTGTTGCACCATGCTTCTGAAGCTCAAATGTGAGAGATCTTCAACGTATCATATTTTTGTAAGAGGTGCTGAACGTCTAGAAGCAAACTCGATAACCAAAGTCAGCTGTGTCGAAGTTTAGCAGATGGACGATAGTTTCTCATCGAAAATGGAAGCTGTGGTCTGCTTAATTGAAGAGTTCTGCGCAGGCAGCGATTGATGGAACACAGAGAGGAATATATGAAGATGCTTTGAAATATATGCAATGGTGATTAGTAACCTGGAGAAATAGGACTGCATACTTGAGCTGCCAACAAGCACCCTCTGTGTGTGGTATAATCGACGGTTGACCTGAGCCACCAACCAAGTCATTCATGCCGATAATGCATGGTGTTGTGCTTTTAGTTCAGGTGTCTAAGGTGAAGTGGAGAGAACTCTAAACTAACTGAAGATGCACATGCAAATACAATCAACAAATTAACAGAGATAATGTATTACAAATTCTTTTAGATAAAGTAAGTTCTAATCGAAATCAAAAGCTTATACAATCATAAATATCTATGAACTAGTGTTTTCCTTTTTCCTTGCATTGCAAACATGTTTGTAAACAACTATACGTGGCAACAGAATACAAAAATCTAGAGGGGGTATACATAGCAAGTTTTTTCTTCTAATGCAAGTTTTAATTAAAGTAGAGCGTTTAATCAATCATAAATATCTGTGAACTACTCTTTCGATTTTTTCTTAGAGTGCAAACATCTTCACAAACAACTATATGTGGCAACAAAATAGAAAAATCTAGAGGGGGTATACATACTAAGTTCTTTTTTTTCTAACGTGAATTTTAATTAAAGTAAAGATTTTATACTATCATAAATATCTATGAACTAGTCTTTTGATTTTTTCAACTAGTCTTTTGATTTTTTCGTCGAGTGGAAACATCTTCATAAACAACTATACATGGCAAGATAATAGCAAAATCTGAAGGGGATATAAATGGTGTGTCCAATACCTTGTAGGTGGGAGTGGATGAACTACAGGTGCAGTATCACACTTTAGACTTGAATCAACTGAGCTACAATCTTCAAACTTCTCAATGGTCTCTAAAACACACATAAAAAAACATAAGTACACTTGGTTTACAGAAAATACCCTATTCTAATTTTATTTTATTTGTTTTCTCTTTTTGTTATTTTCTTATTTTTCCTAGTCCGTTATTTTATCGTTCCCTTGCAAAAGCATCATATAGAAGGCGTCTCCTTTCATCTTTTTAAAGAGTTAGGTTGTTTCGCTTGTCTCCTCTCGCAATATGGGGTTTGCCTTTAATGATGAGCTTTGGGAGCATTTAGGGTCTTACGCAATATCTTCCACAGTCTGTAGCTTGATGTATGGAGAAATAACAAAGTAATCAATCTCTTTTGCTTTCATATTATGCAAGCTAAGGAGTACGAGTCTTGAATTTGGATGCATGTATATTCTCCCAGATTGGATGCATGTATATCATACTGACATTGGTTTTTTATTTTTTTAATGAGGGCATGGATAAGCCTCCTGACCATATATATCATCTCAGAATGTTTTATTGCACTTTACAGCTTCTTTTAAGTCTACAGCCTATGGTTATCTGCTAATGGAAATGCATGACTTCCTCTTCCGTTTAGAACTCTGCATGCATAGATTATTCGGCATACCACAAAATAAATGGACACTTATATCATTTCTCCACCTCAAGGGACTACATAGCCTCTGTGCAGAAGCTCATAGTCATAGTTAATCATCAGTGTAGAGTCGATACATCCAATTGCATCCATTCATATATGATTCTTTTTTAGCTTTTTTGCCCAAATTTTAGGAGGTTTCCTTGCATAGATCTGTGATATGACTCATGATCAGCTTGGGTTGGTAGCATAATCCCTCCGAAATATTCCAATGCTAGGGATGAAGAGAGAAAAAGAACATACTATTTTCTTTCCACTTCTATATTGTGACTTCAGATTTGATATGTGGGCCCTCTTAGCTTTCCAATGACACCATAAAAGTGCCTATGTACTTTGGAAATGATGTATGAAAAGATTGAAATCGAAACAGACTACTTCCAAATAGAAGACTCAATGAAAACCTTCTATTTTTTATCATACACCTGCTGCTTGTAATGCTCAGTGCTACCAATACAGTAGGAATTAGAAACATTCCCTTTAGAGCTATCTAATTAACTTAGTAAACTAATGATTCCAAGTGGAATCACTTCAAATGATGCAATATACACAAAATAATCAATTTAGCAAATAAATCATTACCCCCGATTTTTTAGGACCTTTGCAAAGTTTGACTAGTGAGTGCTTCGACATGTTTTTCTCCCAATTAGCTAGAGGGATTTACTTCAAACCTTGTCAGCATGTAGATACCTTTGAGCGTATTCCAACAAGCTATAGATCATTGAAAGTGGTTGTGAAATGAGTGAGATATGAGCAGCACAAGTTGACAATTAAGTTTGACTATACAGAGAGATCATAGATGAACAATGTAGATGTATTGTATTAATGAACAATGTTGTACAAGATCATAGGCTTGGTAATCATAGCCATATGATGGAGAGTAGTGTAGGCTACAATGTAGGCCTTTCACACATATAAAATGGCAATGGAGAGCTCGGATGATGAAGCTATTGACAGTGACTTTTTCAAGTGAATTTATATAAGTGTTGTATTCAAATTTGAATTTGAATTCAATTTTTGGCTCTCTAAAAGTGATCCTTCATTCTAGGAGATATTCCCTCAATGAAGTAGTTACTTCTATAACTAACATATCCACGAGTTTTTGGTAGGTGATTACAAAGATTCTCTCAAGTCAAATGAATGACTTTTACAAATGTAAAAGAATAAATTTCCACTAGAAATGGTTTCCATGGAACTTCATATCTTTATGAACCTCAAGCCAAATGTGTGGGCTTGGAATTTGCAGCAAAAGCTCCCCCTCAAGCCGAACATTTTGGCTTGGTCTTAATCTTCAATCTTCATGAATGTTGTGCAATCCAATCATTCATTTAAACCTGCAAAGTTTTGTACCATCTAATGTTTTTGTCAACAAGTCTACACATTGCATATTAGTTGATACATATGCCAACTGAATATCTTTGCTCAATAACTTCTCTCTCACATAATGATAGTGGACCTCTATATGCTTGGTCCTAGCATGATAAATAGGATTAGCTACAAGGTGTAACGAACTTGTATTATCTCCAAATATCATTGGAGATGTAGTGTGCAAACCTAAATCTGTATACAATAATTTGTTCCATATAGCCTCTTGAGTAGCATTGGCTAATCCTCTATACTCTGCCTCTGTAGAAGATAAAGCAACAGTAGGTTGCTTCTTTGATGACCATGATATTGGCTTATCACCTCCAAATGATAAGTATCCTAAGGTACTCCTCCTATCGTCTTTGCATCCTACCCAATCTGCATCTGAATAGATCTTGATGTCCAAGTCAGATGTATAAGGGAAATACAAACCATGATGTTGAGTACCCTGAAGGTACTTCAAGATCGTTTTGGTAGCCTCCAAGTGAGGTGCCCTAGGCTTGTGCATAAACTGACTTAGCACACTTACTCCATAAGCAATGTCAATCCTTGTCAAGGTAGCATAATTCAAGCTTCCCACTATGCTTTGGTAACCTCCAATGTTCTCAAGTATGACACCTTCATGAGCACTTAGTTTTAGGTTTACCTCCATTGGAGTACTTGCAACTTTGGCATCCTGCAAATGAAACTTCTTCAACATATCCTGTATATATTTCCTCTGAGTAATGTAAATTCTAGAGTTAGTATAGACTAACTCAAGTCCAAGAAAATATCCAAGAAACGGGATTTATCTCATATACGAGTAGAAAGAACCTTTTTAGGAGTATAAGTAGATGAGGCTTCTCTTGTGCTCTCACATCTAGAGAAGGGGGGAGGAGAAGAAAAGGAGCATCTCTCTCTCTCTCTCTCTCTCTCTCTCCCCGTCCCTCTCTCTCTCTCTCTCTCTCTCCATCCCCCCTCTCTCTCTCTCTGTGAATGCGGGCGTTGTGGCTGTCCTCGTTTGACCACATGGGCACGTTGTCCCCTTTTGTGTGGGCTCCTCATCGTGTGTGCACATCCATTACTAACATCATCATTCTGCTTTGATACTAATCTTGTTTTTCTTTGGTGAAACCCCTTCACACAACTCTAGCTTGATTTCTGATGTGGTCGAATTGTCAAACACACAGAGATATTCATTTCAATGTTCCACCATGTTTGTGCAATTAAACCCAAGCCCACATACTTGGTTAACAAGATCATGCTTAACTTATTGGCATAACCTATGAAAGGCTTCATGTGATCAACCTCTTGTAAACGTACTTCACATTTATCCTTGTAAAAGTGGATTACACCCACGAGGAGTTAGGAAGCTCTAAATCACATATCACTTGGTTGTGGAGCAATGAGAGAATCTATCCTATATTTTAGCATTCACCTTTTAGGTAGAAGCTTGAATTTGAATTCAAACTTTGGCTCCCAGTTCAACTATAGGAAGAAGATCTAAACAACCCGCCTCCATCTTGAGGTTGAGAGATCATTTTGTAGTACAACCATTGTGAAGTTAGAGCTCACCTCATAGCTCATTCACCTCTCACACATTGAGCAATGTTTGATTGCCAATGACATTGTATTTGTACATGTTTAATACATATATGATCATTACATTCTCATCTTACTTCTCTCTCGTAACGCCAACAAAACAGTGATCTTCTCAGAGCTTGTTCTCAGTGTGTAGTTGATCAGTTGCAATTATTTAAAGCACGATAGATTTGATATACTGTCTATTAGAATCCTACAAAGTTTCATTAGCATTGCCTCTCGGGGTCCTCAGATATTAGC
Source organism: Ceratopteris richardii (assembly GCA_020310875.1). NCBI lineage: Eukaryota > Viridiplantae > Streptophyta > Polypodiopsida > Polypodiales > Pteridaceae > Ceratopteris > Ceratopteris richardii. The sequence goes on from CM035441.1 coordinate 10,183,771, forward strand.
ATATCTTTGCTCACTGGATTGATGACTGATCTCTATGACTTGGTAAACTTCTTTCTCTGCATGTAGTCCATCATTTTTTACAAAATCACTCATGATAGTTAGCTTACTAAGTTAATTATAGTTCTCCAAAAGGAATTAAATCAATTTTTGCTATGCTTAGAGAATTTTTCAAAACATTGAATAGGTGTAAGAACAAAATAGCAAGTTTTTTATCCTTGGATCAACTAAAACATATGTGTTTTGATCCATCAATCAGTTGATCATCTTTCGAGCTACATATATGATTATTTGTGCTCATCAGCAAGCTAAAGAGGCCCACTACACTCTCCAACCATCATTCTTAGTAGGTATCAAGCAAGATCTAGCTACACCACTTCATCTCTTGTGACTATCCACCATCTCCTCCATTAGTGGTATCAGAGCAACGACAATCAAGATGGGAGATGGATTTCCATCTTCATTGAAAAATTGGAACTACTCAGCATGGTCACTAAGGATGCAAGCCTACCTTCAAGGGAGAAGTGTATATGGATACATCTCAAGAGATGAAGAGATGCCAATATTCAGGAGCAAGCATCAACCTACAAAGGAAGAGCAAGAAAGGTTGACAACATGGTGTGCAAAGGATGCTCTTGCCAGGTCATATCTACTAAACTCAATCTCTGATTTCTTGTTGCCACATGTTAGGAATTGCAAGACCTCCCAACAGACTTGGAAGTAATCTCATCATATTTCTGTTATAAAATTATGGAATATGTTGAACAATGCATTGTTGGAGTGTTAATTTATTAATGTATTAGTTGAAGGTTCGTGAGGGCATCAAAGAATGAAAGGGAAAACATCAATAATCCGACTTTATGGCCGAAATAAATAAATCCAATTTATAATTTAGTTTGTAAATAAACTTGCATAGAAGGTTCTATTGTTAGAATTAGTTAGAAAAGTAGTAGACCATAATTTCTGATATTAAAAGCAAAGGCTTTCTACAAAAGTCACCAACTTTCACTTCCACACATAATGATATGATTTGGACAATAGTTGATAGGTTTAGTAAATATGCATATTTCATTCCATGTAGGAAAACTTTGTCTGCACCTCAGGCTGCAAAATTACTCATTAAATGCATTTTCCCACATCATGGATTTCTTAAAGTAATGTTATCTAATTGTCATGTTAGATTTTGTAATCATTTTTGGGTTGCCTTATTTCAACATTTTGGTTCTAAAATAGATTTTAGCTCTACATTTCATTTCGAAAGTAATGGACAAAGTGAGGCTACAAATAGTACTATTCTTGATTTATTATGTTGTTATTCATTAGATAGTCCCACTAACTAGGATGAAAAGTTTCAATCGCTTCAATTTGCTTACAATAACACCACACACACCACTACTAGTAGTGCACCTTTTGAAATTGTTTATGGTGAAAAGCTTCCCACTCCCATGTTACTCACCTCAACCGACATTCCAATGGTTGATTCTGCTCAAGATCACATTTCTATACTTCAGGATGTTCGTGAGCACATTAGGAAAAGTCAAGAGCGATACACACGTAATATCAATACAAAACCATTAGCTAAGGAATTCAAGGAAAATGATCTTGTGTGGTTGTGTATCATTAAAAGAAATCTCAAAAATATTTTGTAGCATCCTAAAATTAAACTTGCACCATGCTATTATGGACCGTTTTGCATTATACAAAAAAATAATGATAATTCATTTAGATTATATATACCATCTCATTGGAATATACATAGATCTTTTCATATTAGTTTAGTTAAACCATTTAAAGGAACTTTATCACTCACTCTTCTTGATGACCCTCCTTTGATTGAAGAACAATATGAAATCTTGGTTCTTAAGAAAAGAATTGATCATGATGTCACTACTACACATGCAAGTACTCAATACCAGCGATATTTAGTTAAGTACAAAAATCACTCTATTAAAGAATGTCAATGGATTCATAAAACACAATTAACACCTCATTATGACTAGTTAATTTTTGCATATCATACACAAACACATTAATGTAATTCCTCCATGAACATTTCCATGCATGTTTTTTTTTGTTTACATGGGACGTGCTTATTTTCATTCAGTGATGGAACATGTGACTGGCCATCCATGTTTATTTTTTCAACTGAGGTGAGTTGCTTTTTTAACTGAGGGGCATGTTATAAATTATGGAATATGTTGAACAATGCATTGTTGGAGTGTTAATTAATTAATGTATTAATGTGTTTTGGCGTTTTTGATATAGCAACTGAAGGTTCATGAGGGCATGAAAGCCTGAAATGGTAGACATCAATAATCTGACTTTAGGGCCGACATCAATAAATCCTATTTATAATTTAGCCTGTAAATAAACCCGTACTAGAAGGTTCTATTGTTAGAAATAGTTAGAAAAGTAGTAGACCGCAATTTCTGATATTAAAAGCAAAGGCTTTCAACAAAAGCCACCAGCTTTTACTTTCACACATGCTTTTCAAAGCCGCTCTCATGTAACCACTCTTTTTGATGTAATAAAAAATTCCTATAAATACATGCACTTTGTGGATTGTCAAAACAGAGTACATGGGGGGAGATTGCACCCAATACTGCATTCTGTCTCGTCTCTTGGCATCTCTAATTTTTTCTGTGTTTTCTGCATTCGTAACCTCTGTGTGCATGTGAGCAAGATCCTGATAACAATTTCTCCTCAAACACAAGATCTAGGAAGAATCAGTTGTGGATGGAATTTATAGCCCGAAAGAAACAACCAAAGCAAGTAGTGGCTGATTATGTAACCAAGATGAAAGATGTGGCTAATCGGCTTGCAAGCATTGGGTGGGTGATAGAAGAAGAACACATAGTGAGGTAGATCATTAATGGAATCAAAGCTGATGACAAGTGGGAGTCCTTGACCAGAGCAATGGACCTCTACATGGGTATGAAAATACCTGACCTTAGCATCTTGATGGGGCAACTCTTCACCCATGAGCTAAAGATCAACAAGAATGGTGACAACTCAAGAGGTAACCAATCTTTTTCCCTTTATACAGATAAGAATAAAGCTAAGGATAAAGGTAAAAGCAAGAAGAGTGAAGAAGAGGCTAGTACCTCTCAAGCTGCTAATTATGCAAGAACAGGAAGAGGTGCTAGACGAAGGGGCATAGGAGTAAAGCAAGGCAGGGGGAGACCCTACAACAACTCACCATGCAACATATGTGGTCTTCCAGGGGCAGATACAACAATGGTGGAGTCAACTACAACCATAACTACAATCAACGCTACAACAACAACAATTATCAAGGAGGCTTTAGAGGAATAAGGGACTACAACAACTATACTGAAGAGCAAAAGACTCTCTACTCATCATGAACATGACATCTAAGCAAGGTAAAGATGATGAGCATCTTTTCTACCTTGATGCAAGTTGCTCCAATCATGTGGTTGCAAATGTAGCTCTATTATCTGATCTTGAAGAACCCAAAGGGAAGCATGAAGTATAAACACATGATGATACTAAACACTCGGCCAAGAAAATTGGAAATGTCAAAATATATGATGGTAGCATGAACTTTTTGAGTAAATTTTTGTATGTGCCAATTATAAACAAAAACCTAATAAGTGTTGGGTAGATTGTTGAGAAAGTTTTATAGGTCAGATTCACTAAGCATGGAGCATAAGTGGAAGACGCCCAACAAGGCTTCAAAAGGATTGCCAAAGGTGAGAAGTTAGGTAGATTATTCACATTTGAAATTGAAGGCACAAGGAACATAACACTATTCAGTTATGGAGATCAAACCTTATCAGAGTTAGAAATATGGCACAAAAGGCTAGGACACATAGGAGAAAGAACTCTGAATCAAATGTGCAGGGATCAAAGTGTGCTTGGCATTCCCAATGTGACCAAGAAACATATGATATAGAAATGTGGAGCATGCCAATTTGACAAAGCTCACGGACAACCATTTAACAGGAGAGGATACATCCATGAAGACTATTGGGAGCTTGTACAAACTGATGTGTGGGGACCTAGCAAAGATCCATCCATCTCAAGTTCAAGGTACTATGTGTCATTTATTGATGATTACAGTAAATGGAAAATTCTTTATTTCATGAAACATAAGGATGATGTATTTAAATTCAGCAAGTACTTGGCACTAGTTGAAAACCAAACAGGAAGGAGCTTGAAGAGGATGAGATCTTTTGGAGGTGGTGAGTACTTTTCACATGAGTTTGATTCATTTCTACAGGACAGAGCCATAAAGAGGGAAGTAACAACCAGATACACGCCTGAATTGAATGGAGTGGCAGAGAGAAGGAACATGTTAATTGTTGAAGCTGCTAAGCCTATGTTAAAGGAGAAGAAGCTACCTAATTATCTATGGGCAAGATGCTATTTCCACAACCACCTACTTGGTCAATTGGCGTCCATCCAAATCATTGGATGGTATGACACCCTATGAAGCATGGAATGGTAGGAGACCCTCATTGGACCATTGCAAAATGCTTGGGTGCATTGCTTATGCCCACGTTCCCTCACAAATCAGAGAAAAACTTGACCCTAAAGCTGAGAAATGTATATTTATTGGGTATGATCAGAATCAAAAGGGGTATATGCTGTACGATCCCACTAATAAAGCATTTATGGTTAGTAGAGATGTAGTGTTAGATGAAAATAATTCATCGTTTGAAGATGATTGCAAGAAAGTCAAGTTACCATATGATTTGGAAAATGATTTTCAAGCCCTCACACAAGAAGATCAACCATTGGCAGAAGATAAAAACTCAGAAGATGAAGAGCAGATTGACTTCAAGGCTTGACAGTCAAGAGGCAAGGTCAAGCTCAAGCAACTAGAAGACATATTAGAGTCTTCAAATAAACCATAAAGGAGATCACAAAGAGAAAGTAAGAAGCCCATAAGGTATGGATATGATACTATTCAGTCACCAAGCACTCTCTGTATATCAAGAAGAAGTGGAAGCATTACAAGAAAATCACACTTGGGATCTAGTTCCCAAGAAGCCAGACATGAAGCTAATTGGTTCAAGGTAGATATACAAGATAGGAAAGAACTTAGACGGCTCTATAAACAGGTACAAGGCAAGGTTAGTGGCAAAAGGATTGCCCAAACTCATGAAGTAGACTATGAATAAACATTTCACCTCTGGCAAACATGCCAACAATTAGGGTTTTGGTAAGTCTTGCTACTTCTAAAACTTGGAATTTATATCAGTTAGATGTCAAGAATGCATTCTTCAATGGATGGATATCAAAAGAATTTTATATGGCACAACCAATAGGGTTTGAAGATGAAGATAAAGCAGGTTATGTATGCAAGCTTAGGAAGGCACTCTATGGTCTCAAGCAAGCTCCTAGAACTTGTGAACCATATACGTGTTACTTATTTGTAGGAGCAAGGCTTTGTGGAAAGCAAGGAAGATTCTTCTTTGTTTGTTAAGAAGAACAAATAAGAAGTTATCTACTTATGTTTCTATGTAGATGACATCATTATTAAAAGGAATGATGCTAATGGCATCAAGCAAGTCAAGGCTCAATTAATGAAGGAATAAAAAATGAGTGATCTTGGTTTATTAACCTACTTTCTTGGCTTAAAGCTTGTGTATATAGATTCTAGTATATTTATCATTCAAAGGAAGTACATACATGATGTGTTGGTAAGGTTTAAGATGGAGAACACTAAAATTGGAGATACTCCTATGGAGCTCAACCATGAATTGAGTTCATATGAAGGTGAACTACTTAATCATGTTATAGGTTATCAATAACTTGAAGGAAGCCTCAATTATGCTACTCTAACAAGAGTGGATATTGCCTATGCAGTAAGTACATTGAGTCAGTTTATGCATGCACCAAGGAAGCCTCATGCGAAAACTGCAAAGAGGGTGCTTAAGTATCTAAAGGGTACAATGAATGAAGGGTTGTTCTATCCCTTCATTTCTCACATAGATATAAAGATGTATTCTGATGTAGATTGGGCTCGATCCGAGGATGATAGGAGGAGCACTTCAGGGTACCTATCCTTTGCATGTTCAAAGCTTATATCTTGGTCATCCAAGAAGCAACCAACTATGGCCTTGTCTTCCAGAAAAGCAAAATATAGAGGTTTGGCAAATGCAACTCAAGAAGCTATGTGGCTAAAACAACTATATGTAGATTTGGAGATACATTCTTACACTCCAATAATCTTTGGAGACAATACTAGCTCACTTCATTTGGCTGCTAATCTTGTATATCATGCAAGGACTAAGAAAATGATGTGCACTATCATTATGTAAGGGGGAAATTGCTTAGCAAGGATATTCAAACTATCCTATGTATCAACTCATTTACAATGTCTAGATATACTCACAAAGGCATTGGATGGAACAAAGATGAACAAGTTCAAATTTATGATTGGTTTGTAGGAAATCAAGGAGCAATGAAGACCAAGCATGTTAGGCTTGAGGGGGAGCTATTGGTGCAATTAAACCCAAGCCCACATACTTGGTTAACTAGCTTATGCTTAACTTATTGGCATAACCTATGAAAGGCTTCATATGATCAACCTCTTGTAAAATTACTTCACATTTATCCTTGTAAAAGTGGATCACACCCATGAGGAGTTAGGAAAATCTAAATCATGTATCACTTGGTTTTTGAGAAATGAGAGAATCTATCCTATATGTTAGCATTCACCTTTTGAGTAGAAGTTTGAATTTGAATTCAAACTTTGGCTCCAAGTTAAACTCTAAGAAGAGGATCTAAAAGACCCGTGTGCATCTCGAGGTTGAGAGATCATTTTGTAGTACAACCATTTTGATGTGAGAGCTCACCTCATAGCTCATTCATCTCTCACACATTGAGCAATGTTTGATTGCCAACGACATTGTATTTGTAGATGTTTAATACATATATGATCATTAAATTCTCATCTTACGTCTCTATCATAACTCCATCAAAACAGTGATCTTGTAAGAGCTTGTTCTCCGTGTGTAGTTGATCCTTTGCAATGATTTAGACCATGATAGAATCAGCGTTCTATCTATTACAATCCCCCAAACTTTCATTAGCATTGCCTCGTGGCATCCTCCAGTATTAGCATATCTTTGCTCACTGGTCTGATGATTGTTGCAGCCCGTGAATGTTGGGATGGAGCTATGACTTGCTAAACTTCTTTCTCTACATGCAGTCCTTCATTTTTTATGAAATCACTCATGATTGTAAGCTTACTAAGTTAATTAGAGTTCCCCAAAAGGAATTAAGTCAATTGCTGCTGTGCTTAAAGAATTGTTCAAAACACTAAACATGTGTAAGAACAAAAATAGCAAGTTTTATGTTCTTGGTTCAAATCAAACATATCTATTTTGATCCATCAATTATTTGATCATCTTTCAAGCTACATATATGGTTATTTGTGCTCATTAGAAAGCTCAAGAGGCCCACTACACTATCCAGCCATCATTCTTAGCATGTGTGAAGCATGATCTAGCTACACCACTTCATCTCTTGTGACAATACACCACCTCCTCCAACACACCGAGCCGTGTATCCCTTCTCATTGATCCTCTCTCTCCCTAGATACCAAAAAAGCATTCCCCTACATGGCTTCACACATGGGGACCACATGGCTCTCATGCATGAGCCCCATCTAATTATAGCTAGGAGGTGGTTCAAAGAGGTGTATGTGTACGTGTACATTCATGTGCATGTGCATGTGTATGTGTATGTGTATGTGTATGTGTATGTGTATGTGTATGTGTATGTGTATGTGTATGTGTATGTGTATGTGTATGTGTATGTGGTATGTGTATATGTATGTGTATGTATGGTATATGTATGTGTGTGTATGTGTATGTGTATGGTATGCGTTATGTGTGTGTATGGTATGTGTATGTGTATGTGTATGTGTATGTTGTATGTGTATGTGTATGTGTATGTGTTATGTTGTATGTGGTATGTGTCTGTGTATGTGTATGTTGTATGTGTATGTGTATGTGTTATGTGTATGTGTGATGTGTATGTGTATGTGTATGTGTATGTGTATGTGTGTGTGTATGTGTATGTGTATGTGTATGTGTATGTGTATGTGTGTGTGTGTGTATGTGTATGTGTATGTGTATGTGTATGTGTATGTGTATGTGTATGTTTATGTGTATGTGTATGTGTATGTGTATGTGTATGTGTGTATGTGTGTGTGTATGTGTATGTGTATGTGTATGTGTATGTGTATGTGTATGTGTATGTGTATGTGTATGTGTATGTGTATGTGTATGTGTATGTGTATGTGTATGTGTATGTGTATGTGTATGTATGTGTATGTGTATGTGTATGTGTATGTGTATGTGTATGTGTATGTGTATGTGTATGTGTATGTGTATGTGTATGTGTATGTGTATGTGTATGTG
>CM035441.1:10194666-10209464 GCA_020310875.1 Ceratopteris richardii
TATGTGTGTGAATGTGCATGTATATGTGTGTGTATGTGTGTATTTGTGTATGTATGTATATGTGTGTGTTGTCTGTAGTATATGTATATGTGTATGTGTATGTGTGTGTGTGTGTGCATGTGCATGTATGTATGTGTATGTGTGCATATGTATGTATGTGTGTGTATGTCGATTTGGATGTGTGGTATTGTGTGTGTATGTGTGTCTATATGTGTGCATGTGTGTCTGCATATGTGTATGCATATGTGTATGTGCTTTTGTGTGTATGTCTGTGTATATGTGTGTATGTGTGTATGTGTATGCATATGCATCTGTGTATGTGTATGTGTATATGTATGTGTGTGTATGTTTGTGTGTTTTTATGTGTATGTATATGTGTATGTATGCTTGTGTATTTGTGCCTTTGTATTGTGTGTGTAGGTGTGTGTGTGTGTATGTGTTATGTGTGTGTGTATATTTGCCTATGTATGTGTATGTGTATGTATATGTATATGTTTTTATTATGTATGTGTATGTGTGTATGTGCATGTATGTGTGTATTTATCTATGTGTGTTTGTGTGTGTGTGTGTTTGTGTCTATGTGTGTTTTTGTGTGCCTATGTTGTTGGTGCAAATAACAAGCCTACACATTTGGCTAAAGTTTATGAACAATAGAAGTTCCATGGAAACCATTGCTAGAGAGTTTTTATCCTTTACCATTTGTAAAAGTCACTTTGACTTGGAAGAATCATTGTAACCACCACTAAAATTGTGGAGTTTATTAGTTGAAAAGAAACGACTCAAATTTGAGAGAATATCTTCTAGATGGAAGGAACACTTTTAGTGAGAGCCAATGAATAATTCAAATTCAAATTTGAAATCACTCATCTATAAAAAGATGTCAAAAAAGACACCGGTGTGTAACTCTATTCCCGAGTTCTCCATTACCACATTGTAAGAGAGTCAAGTCTAAATTGAAACCTACACTTCTCCTCATCATTAGGCTATGATTATCATGCCTATGATCCTGTACAACATTGTGTTCTAATACAATAGATCTACATTGTCTATCTATGATCTCTCTGTCATAGTCACTCATAACAATCAACTTGTACTGCTCAGATCTCAGTCATTTTCTACCATTTTCAATGTTCTATAGCTTGTTGGATTCAGCACCAAGTTTTCCACATGCTTACAAATTTGGAAGACATTCTCTGAAACCAATTTGGAGAAAAGTGCATTGAAGCACTCACTAGTCAAACTCTGTAGAGGTCCTAAAAAATCAGGGGTAATGATTCAATTGCTAAATTCATTGCTCTCTATATAGTGCATCATTTTACGTGATTCCACTTGGAATCATTAGCTCATTAAGCTAATTTGATACCTCTAAGAGGAAGTTTTCTAGTTCCTACTATAGTGGAGGCACTAAGCTTCACAAGCAACATGTGTGTGAACAAAAATAGAAGGTTTTTCATTTATCCCTCAACTTGGAAGTAGTCTATTTTCGTTCAATCATTTCTCACATCATTTCCAAAGTATATAGGCACTTATTTAGTGTCATTGGAAAGCTAAGAGGGCCTACAAGTTAACTCTGAAGCAAAAAGGGGCTTGTACAAAGCAGGATTTGGTGGTACCTACTCATCTCTCGGAGTGTCCATCCATCTTTCCCAATAGTGGTATCAGAGCAAAGCTAAGGTAAAATGGGAGATGGTTTTTCTTCTTTTATTGATAAGTTGGACAGGAACAACTATCAAACATGATCCTGAGGATGAAGACATACTTGCAAGGAAGGAGCCTCTATGGATACATCTTAGGAGATGAAGGGATGCCCATATTCAGAAGCAAAGGACAACCTACAAGAGAGGAGCATGAACGACTCAACGCATGGTGTGCCAAGGATGCATTAGCAAGGTCTTACTTACTTAACTCAAACTCTGATTTTCTTCTTCCACATATTAGAAACTGTAAGACATCCCAAGAGACTTGGGAAACATTTTCTTCCTATTTCTCTTCCAACACAAGGGCCAGGAAGAACCAACTATGGATTGAGTTTACCACTCAAAGAAAGCAACCTAAGCAAGGCATCTCAGAGTATGTGACCAAAGTCAAAGATGTAGCCGATGAATCGGAAAGCATAGGTGAACAAATTGAAGAAGAGCAGATTGTAAGCCATGGACTTGTACATGGACATGCAGATTCTAGAGCTTACCACTCTCATGGGGCAACTATTTACTCATGAAGCGAAGGTCAACAAGAATGGAGATTCATCAAGAGGTAACATCTTATCTGCCCTATACACTGATAAGAGTAAGTCCAAAGAGAAAGGGAAGAACAAGAAGATTGAGGATGAAGGAGCTACCTACCAAGCCAGCTATGGAGGGAGAGGTAGAACCTCAAGAGGAAGGGGTAGAGGAGGTAAGCAAAGGTAGAGGGAGACCTTATAACTCCTTAGCATGTAATATTTGTGGATTGTCAAATCATACTGCAGATGAGTGTTACAAGAACTTCAAGAGCACTTGTTGAGAACCAAATAGGAAGAAATCTAAAGAGACTAAGGTCAGATGGAGGAGGTGAGTACTTCTCAAATGAGTTTGATGCATTCTTGCAGGACAGAGGAATCAAGAGAGAAATTACAACAAGGTATACCCCTGAGCAAAATGGGGTGGCAGAGGAAGAAATAGATTAATTGTTGAAACAGGTAGGTCAATGTTAAATGAGAAAAAATTTCCTAATTGCTTGTGGGTAGAGAGTGTATCTACTGCCACTTACCTTGTAAACAGGTTTATATCCAAATCACTTGATGGTATGACCCCATATGAAGCATGGCATGGTAGAAGACCTTCACTTGATCATTACAGGATCTTTGGATGTGTTGCTTATGTGCATATCCCTTCTCAAATAAGAGGTAAGCTAGATCCTAAGGCAGAGAAGTGCATCTTCATAGGGTATGCCTTGAATCAGAAAGGATACAGGCTCTACAATCCTTCAAATAAAGGATTCATGGTCAGTAGAGATAATGTCTTTCATGAGAATGACTCTTGGTTTGAAAGTGAATGCAGGAAAGTAAAGCTACCATATGACTTGGAAGAGGAGTTTCCAAGCCTTACGAAGGAGGAACCTAATCAGATTGAAGACATCAACTCAGATGATGAGGACATCATCAACTTAGAGGAATTGAAGGCATGGAAGTCCAAAGGCAAAATCAAGATGAAGAAGTTGGAGCATATACCTCAATCATCCAACCAAGCAATCAGAAGATCACAAAGGGAGAGCAAGAAGCCAATCAGATATGGGTATGACACTTCCCTAGTTACTAAGCACTCTCTTTATCTTGCAAAAGACTTGTCATTTGAAGAGCCATCATCATATGAAGAGGCAAAGACCAAGGCGGAATGGAAGGAATCTATGGATGAGGAAATTGAAGCACTCAAGGAGAGTGATACTTGCGAACTAATACCAAAGAAGGATTCTATGAAGGTAACTGCTTCTAGATGGATCTATAAGATCAAAAGCGATTCTGACGGATCAATAAGCAGGTACAAAGCTAGACTTCTAGCTAAGGGTTTTGCACAAATCCAAGGAGTTGATTATGGAGAAACCTTCTCACCTATGGCCAAAATGCCAACATGCTGGATTTCAGAGGAGGTGTACATGTCCCAATCTCCTTGCTATGAGGACCCAAGCAAGGTAACATATGTATGTAAATTTAACAAAGCTCTTTATGGATTGAAGCAGGCACCTAGGGCATGGAACCATAGGTTGACTACATACCTTCAGGATCAAGGATTCATCATGAGTAAAGCAGATACATCTCTATTTATTAAGAGGAGAAACTCAGAGATAATATACCTATGTGTATATGTTGATGATATCATACTCATAGGTAATGATGCCAATGGCATCAAGTAGATCAATAATCAGATAATGCAGGAGCTCAAAATTAGTGACCTTGGATCACTAAAATATTTTCTTGGACTTGAGTTAGACTATACTAACTCTAGAATTTATATTACTCAGAGAATGTATATACAAGATATGTTAAAGAAGTCTCATTTCTAGGATGCCAAAGTAGCAAGTACTCCAATGGAGGTTAATCAAAAGTTAAGTGCTTATGAAGGTGATGTGCTTGAGAACATTGCAGGTTACCAAAGCATAGTGGGAAGCTTGAACTATGCTACATTGACAAGGATTGATATTTGTTATGGAGTAAGTGTTTTAAGTCAGTTTATGCACAAACCTAGGACACCTCATTTGGAAGCTGCCAAAAGGATTTTGAAGTACCTAAAGGGCACTCAAAATCAAGGTTTATATTTTCCTTATACCTCAAAAATCAAAATATATTCAGATGCAGATTGGGCAGGTTGCAAAGATGATAGAAGTACCTCAAGATACCTATCCTTTGCAAGTGATAAACCTATATCATGGTCTTCAAAGAAGCAACCTACTGTTGCTTTGTCTTCTATAGAGGCAGAGTATAGAGGATTGGCCAATGCTACTCAAGAGGCCATATGGATCAGATTACTATACATAGATTTGGGTTTGCATACTATATCTCGAATAATTTTTGTAGATAATACAAGCTCACTACATCTTGCAGAAAATCCTATTTATCATGCTAGGACCAAGCATATAGAAGTCAACTATCATTATGTGAGAGAGGAGCTATTGAGCAAAGAAATTCAGTTGGCCTATGTGTCTACTAATATCCAATGTGTAGACTTATTGACTAAAGCATTAGATGGTACAAAACTTTGCAGGTTTAAGTCTATGATTGGATTGCAGGACATTCAAGAAGATTGATGAAGAAGGTCAATCCAAGATTTTTGGCTTGAGGGGGAGCTGTTGGTGCAAATAAAAAGCCTACACATTTGGCTAAAGTTTACGAACAATAGAAGTTTCATGGAAACCATTGCTAGAGAGTTTTTATACTTTACCATTTCTAAAAGTCACTTTGAATTGGAAGAATGATTGTAACTACCACTAAACTCGTGGAGTTTATTAGTTGAAAATTCACGACTCAAATTTGAGAGAATATCTCCTAGATTGAAGGTTCATTTTTACTGAGAGCCAATGAACAATTCAAATTCAAATTTGAAATCACTCATCTATAAACGATGCCAAAAAACTCACAGGTGTGTGACTCTATTCCCGAGTTCTCCATTACCACATTGTAAGAGAGTGAGTTTACATTGTAACCTACACTTCTCCTCATCATCAGGCTATGATTATCATGCCTATGATCTTGTACAACATTGTCTTCTAATACAATAGATCTACATTGTCTATATATGATCTCTCTGTCATAGTCACTCATAACAGTCAACTTGTACTGCTCATATTGTAGTCATTTCTCTACCATTTTCAATGTTATATAGCTTGTTGGATTCAGCTCCAAGGTCTCTACATGATCACAAATATTTAAGACATTCTATTCAGCCAAGTTGGAGAAAATCATATCGAAGCACTCATTGGTCAAACTCCACAAAGGTCCTAAAAAATCGAGGGTAATGACTCAATTGCTAAATTGATTGCTCTGTGTATAATGCATCATTTTAAGTGATTCCACTTGGAATCATTAGCTCATTAAGAGACTTTGATGCCTCTAAGACGAAGTGCTCTAATTCCTACTGTACTGGATGCACTGAGCTTAACAAGTAGCACGTGTGTGAACAAAAATAGAAGGTTTTTATTAATCCTTCAACTTGGAAGTAGTCTTTTTTGGTTCAATCATTTCTCACATCATTTCCAAAGTACATAATCACTTATCTAGTGTCATTGGAAAGCTAAGAGGGCCTACAACTCAAATCTAAAGCAACAAGGGGCTGGTACAAAGCAGGATTTGGTAGTACCTACTCATTCCTTGGAGTGTCCATCCATCTTTCCCAATATATGTGTGTGTCTATGTTTAACTTATGTATTTATGTGTGTTTTTTTGTATATGTTATGTGTATTATTCTACGTACGTATATGTGTATGTATGCATAGTAATTTATTTATGTATTTGTTTATGTGTTATGTATGTGTGTGTGTCCGCCTACATGTTTGTGTTTTTGTGTGTATATGTGTGTATGGTGTGTATGAGTATGTGTGTGTGTGTGTTTATGTGTATCTGTATGTATTATGCATGTATATGTTAATTTATGATAAGAAACAATGTAAATAGTATACAATGAAAATTTTACTTACAATAATTAGCCATATACTTTTCTCGATGAACTTCTTCAATAACTCGAAATAGAGAGAGAGGGAAAGAGAGGAGACAAAGAGATGAGAGTGAGAGAGACAAAAATAGAGAGAGAGAGCGATAAATAAAGAGAGAGAGAGAGAGAGGATGAAAGATAGATAGAGCAAGATTGTATGTGCAATGTAGATATGAACATTGTCTTGCTCTTCAAACATAGATACCTAGAATGATGATCAAAGAGCAATGAACATTTTCGTTTGTCTTTAAAAGAAATGATCATTGCACAAGTGATGTTAACACATTGTATAAAAAAATGAACATGCATTGGTTATCAGGGTTGCATAAGTGATGGCAATATCATGACATAAGTGATGCTTACTACTAGTGTTGCATATGCGATGCAGTTGCATATGTGATGCTTTTTTAGCATCACATAAAGGACAGTGTCCCATAAGAGATGGTGTCGCATAAGAGATGGTTGTCGGGGAGCACTAGATTGTGCGCTCAATCTAGATTAGATATGATTTTGAAATAATAATTTTGATTATGAGATCACCCATGTAGGGGAAATAATACAAGAATATTTAGATGATACAAGAAGTTCCACAACCCGGGACTGATAGGTATGGATAAAGTGACTAGAGATGATACAAGAGATCCCATAACCCAGTATCATAGGTAGGAAACAAGATATTTGGATTACAAGAACTCCCTTGAGGGAGATGAACTAGATATAAGAATTAACTTGACAAGATCTTGTACTATGAGATTACAATAGGACACAATAAGATGTCTGAGATACTAGACTAGATAAAACTAGAACAAGACAAAAGACTAGGACTCAAACAGGAACTTGGAACTTACTACTTGGAGATCGCAAGTCCTTGAGCTCCCAAGAGTGGCATTGGCAACACTGAGGATGTATGTCCTTATATAGGTGTTCAAGGGAAGTTATCAAAAGCGTTTATGATCTAATGATGTCATTGATGATGTCAATAATTTGAATAAGACCTCTAGATGTCATACTTTAGCATCACGATATATAGAAAGTCACATGGAATCTAGGATTTAGGATGGTTTCCTTTTTCCATGACATCATCTACCCATCAAGCCACATGTTCCATGAGGAGTAGTCATGTTCCTTGGTTTTCTCTTTATGGATTTGCTGCAGTACTTGTGCATCCTCTTTCTCTATCATAACGTACTTCAAAGCTTCCTCCATATTCCTTTTCTGGTTGGCTCTATTATGTACGATGATATGGAGAGTGATAGGTTCAATAATTTCTCTCAAATTAGAGCAAAGCTCCAAGACGATTTCACTAGCATGCTCAACTAGGGAATAAGATAAATTTCCTTCATTGTAAACCTCTTCACTTCTATGTCATTTCCTAGGATTTAGTCTAAATTCTTGTTTCTTACCCTCAAGTTTGATTGATCTTGTTTCAATGATGCTTCTATTTCAGATTTAGATCTTAATTCTCAATATTTATTGAACTTTCCTTCACTTCGTAGTGACTTCCTTTTTAGTCCTTTTCAAATTTCTTTTCAAATCTTGATCTTTCCAAGTTCTCTTTAATTTCTTTTCAGTTTAGATCAAGCACACTTTTATGTTTTCCAAATTTATATGTTTTTCTTTCTGTTTATTTTTTTATAACTTTTAAACTAGTTTATGAAAAGTAGAAGTGTTAACTAATGGAAATAATTGTTGAAATGTGCACATAATATTCTTTGAAATGAAAAGTTGTATGCTCATTCACAAAGAGGAAAACAATCCTTAAATGCCCAATGAGTGCATCTCAAAAATTGATGGAACTTGAAGAAAAGTTACCTACATTGGCATGGAGAAGAGGCTTAAGAAAGTGTGCAATGGAAAAGGTTTTACATTTATGATCTAGTATGAATCCTAAATACAATTAAGTACTATATGTGCAATATGATTTTTCTCCTTCTCTTGATGGTAAGTTTGAAGAGATGAGGCTTCTACTTGCTGCTCAAGGTCCCCAAGGAGGCACTCAAGTCCCTAAGGGCCAGCCCTCAACACCTCGGGGAACCTAGGATCCGAGTTATAGCTTCAATGTTTCATGTCTTTAGTTGTGTCTTGACCTTTTAGAAGCAACAATCAATAATTAATTCTTAAGTAAATCAAAATCCTACACCTAAGCAAGCCTATCATGTTTCACATCAGGTTCAAGTCTCACTATGTTGTGAAGGCGGCCGGGTGGATCATGTCGGTGTTGTAACACACATATACATGATCACACACAGTGTTGTGATTTTAGTTTAGGTGTCTAGGGTGAAGTGGAGGCAACTCTAAATTAACTGAAGATGCTCATGCAAATACAATCAACAAATTAAGAGAGAACTTATTACACATTTTTTATATAAAGCAAGTTTTAATTAAATTAAAGAGTTTATACAATCATAAATCTCTATGAACTAGTCTTTTGCTTTTTTCTTAGAGTGCAAACATCTTCATAAACAACTATACATGGCAACAAAATAGAAAATCTAGAGGGGGTATACATAGTAATTTTTTTTTCTAATGCAAGTTTTAATTAAAGTAAAAAGCTTATACAATCATAAATATCTATGAAATAGCCGTTTGGTTTTTTCTTGGAGTGCAAACATCTTCATAAACAACTATACGTGGCAACAAAATAGCAAAATTTCGAGGGGGTATACATGGCGTGTCCAATCCCTTTCTAGGTCGGGGTGGATGAACTACAGGTGGAGCATCAGCACAATCCAATTTGCGTTTTCTAGAGTCTTCTGCATGATTCATAATCTTTCTATATGATAAAAATAAAAGAGGCCAAAACTTGTCTTTTGCTTCCATTCCAATAGGAAAGCTTTCACACTTTAGACTTCAATCAAGTCAGCTACAATCTTCAAACTTTGGGAGCATCTAGGGCCTTACGCAATATCTTCTAGAGTTTGTAGCTTGATGCATGGAAAAATAACAAAGTAATCAGTATTTTTTGCTTTCATATTATGCAAGCTAAGAGTATCAGTGTTTAATTTGGATGCATGTATATTGTCCCAGATTCTATGCTATATTATTTATAATAGTGACATTGGTTTTTTATTGTTTTGTCAGGGCATGGATAAGCCTCCTGACCATATATATCATCTCAGAATGTTTTATTGCACTTTACAACTTTTTTTAAGTCTACAGCCTATGGTTATCTGCTTCTGCAAATGCAAGACTTCCTCTTCCCTATAGAACTTTGCATGCATAGATTTTCCTGCATACCACAAAATAAATGGACACTTATATCATTTCTCCGCCTCAACCGACTACATGGCCTCTAGGCAAAAATTGCATCCATTCATATATGATTCTTTTCATATAGTTAATCATCAGTATACAGTCGATCCATCCAATTGCATCCATTGATATATGATTCTTTTCAGCTTTCTTGCCCGAATTTCGAAGTTCTCCTTTCATAAATCTGTGATATGATGATCAACTTGGTTGGGAGGGATAATCCCTCCGATTTTGCTTTTTGCTTTTTGCTTTCCCGATCTATATCGCTGTCAACAGCTTCACGAGATCTCCATCACTTTGCATCTGTACGAGTGTGGCGCAAGGACTTATACCATGGGCACTGTCACATGGTAGGTGAGGTCCAGCAAAGTTGATTCAACTTTTGTTTTTCTCTTTTCTTCCTTGGATCAGCGGCGCGTACTTCACTGTTTTCTTGTTTACTGTTTTCGTGATAACATGAAGATGGTGAAAGTGACGAATGATTGAAGAACATGGTGAAAGTAATGAATGATTGAAGAACATGTTTGCTCCATGAGTTCCACAAGCTGCACGTCGTGCCACAGGTTCAGCATAAATACATACAGAAGCACATCAGTAATGCGCATATTTCGCTTGTTCGGTTCGTGAGGTCGACAGTCCAAATAAGCAGATGGTTTGGTCAAAATAAGCAGCTCGAAGTGCTGAACAACGATCATAGCTGTGAAAGCAAGAATTTAACGTTCAAAGATTGGCTGAAGGGAGTTACGGCGGGTATCGTCGGTCAACAAGACAAGAATGGTCTGGCAAACAGCAAGATAGTGAGGATCCAGATTGAAGGGCTTCAAAGTAGAGTGAACAGCTCTATCTTGTTCTTTCTTCCTTCTCTTTTCGTACACTTCCTTTTGTTCTTTGCATGCTTTCTTTCGTTTCCTTGAGTGGTATCGCAATGACAAAATCTTCTTTTACTTCAAAATCATCGTCTACATGTTCCATTTCTATCGGCCTATGAATATATTTGATCTTGAATCTAATGCCTTGATAAGTGATCTTGGTATAAATCTTATTGGGAGATCATGGATGTGGGATAAAATGATAAAACGATTTGGTTTTTCTCTTCTATACTTCTTTGAAAAATTAAAGTGAATTAAGAAATATTTATCTATTTGCTTAAAAATGTCACTTTCTATTACATGCATGAGATGCTTCTTGAGAGACCTAGAGTGACACTAGTCATCACCTCTTTTTGATCCACTAACACAGATGCGATTGCTGGGCATCGACGAACAATTTTGTATATTGTAGACCTTATCCATTGTTATAATATAATGAATTATAAAGCCTTTGTAGGTTTCATGTGATGATTCAGATCATCCCATTTTTATGCAGATTTACATGATGCACTTGTTGATGAGAGAGCTAATACCAAAGAAGGATTCTATGAAGGTAACTGCTTCTAGATGGATCTATAAGATCAAAAGGGATTCTGATGGATCAATAAGCAGGTACAAAGCTAGACTTCTAGCTAAGGGTTTTGCACAAATCCAAGGAGTTGATTATGGAGAAACCTTCTCACCTGTTGCCCAAAATGCCAACATGCTGGATTTCAGAGGAGGTGTACATGTCCCAATCTCCTTGCTATGAGGACCCAAGCAAGGTAACATATGTATGTAAATTTAACAAAGCTCTTTATGGATTGAAGCAGGCACCTAGGGCATGGAACCATAGGTTGACTACATACCTTCAGGATCAAGGATTCATCATGAGTAAAGTAGATACATCTCTATTTATTAAGAGGAGAAACTCAGAGATAATATACCTATGTGTATATGTTGATGATATCATACTCATAGGTAATGATGCCAATGGCATCAAGTAGATCAATAATCAGATAATGCAGGAGCTCAAAATTAGTGACCTTGGATCACTAAAATATTTTCTTGGACTTGAGTTAGACTATACTAACTCTAGAATTTATATTACTCGGAGAATGTATATACAGGATATGTTAAAGAAGTCTCATTTTCTAGGATGCCAAAGTAGCAAGTACTCCAATGGAGGTTAATCAAAAGTTAAGTGCTTATGAAGGTGATGTGCTTGAGAACATTGCAGGTTACCAAAGCATAGTGGGAAGCTTGAACTATGCTACATTGACAAGGATTGATATTTGTTATGAGTAAGTGTTTTAAGTCAGTCAGTACTGACTTAAACACTTACTCCATAACAAATATCAATCCTTGTCAATGTAGCATAGTTCAAGCTTCCCACTATGCTTTGGTAACCTGCAATGTTCTCAAGCACATCACCTTCATAAGCACTTAACTTTTGATTAACCTCCATTGGAGTACTTGCTACTTTGGCATCCTAGAAATGAGACTTCTTTAACATATCCTGTATATACATTCTCCGAGTAATATAAATTCTAGAGTTAGTATAGTCTAACTCAAGTCCAAGAAAATATTTTAGTGATCCAAGGTCACTAATTTTGAGCTCCTGCATTATCTGATTATTGATCTACTTGATGCATTGGCATCATTACCTATGAGTATGATATCATCAACATATACACATAGGTATATTATCTCTGAGTTTCTCCTCTTAATAAATAGAGATGTATCTACTTTACTCATGATGAATCCTTGATCCTGAAGGTATGTAGTCAACCTATGGTTCCATGCCCTAGGTGCCTGCTTCAATCCATAAAGAGCTTTGTTAAATTTACATACATATGTTACCTTGCTTGGGTCCTCATAGCAAGGAGATTGGGACATGTACACCTCCTCTGAAATCCAGCATGTTGGCATTTTGGCAACAGGTGAGAAGGTTTCTCCATAATCAACTCCTTGGATTTGTGCAAAACCCTTAGCTAGAAGTCTAGCTTTGTACCTGCTTATTGATCCATCAGAATCCCTTTTGATCTTATAGATCCATCTAGAAGCAGTTACCTTCATAGAATCCTTCTTTGGTATTAGCTCTCTCATCAACAAGTGCATCATGTAAATCTGCATAAAAATGGGATGATCTGAATCATCACATGAAACCTACAAAGGCTTTATAATTCATTATATTATAACAATGGATAAGGTCTACAATATACAAAATTGTTCGTCGATGCCCAGCAATCGCATCTGTGTTATGTGGATCAAAAAGAGGTGATGACTAGTGTCACTCTAGGTCTCTCAAGAAGCATCTCATGCATGTAATAGAAAGTGACATTTTTAAGCAAATAGATAAATATTTCTTAATTCACTTTAATTTTTCAAAGAAGTATAGAAGAGAAAAACCAAATCGTTTTATCATTTTATCCCACATCCATGATCTCCCAATAAGATTTTATACCAAGATCACTTATCAAGGCAATTAGATTCAAGATCAAATATATTCATAGGCCGATAGAAAATGGAACATGTAGACGATGATTTTGAAGTAAAAGAAGATTTTGTCATTGCGATACCACTCAAGGAAACGAAGAAAGCATGCAAAGAACAAAGGAAGTGTACGAAAAGAGAAGGAAGAAAGAACAAGATAGAGCTGTTCACTCTACTTTGAAGCCCTTCAATCTGGATCCTCACTATCTTGCTGTTTGCCAGACCATTCTTGTCTTGTTGACCGACGATACCCGCCGTAACTCCCTTCAGCCAATCTTTGAACGTTAAATTCTTGCTTTCACAGCTATGATCGTTGTTCAGCACTTCGAGCTGCTTATTTTGACCAAACCATCTGCTTATTTGGACTGTCCGACCTCACGAACCGAACAAGCGAAATATGCGCATTTACTGATGTGCTTCTGTATGTATTTATGCTGAACCTGTGGCACGACGTGCAGCTTGTGGAACTCATGGAGCAAACATGTTCTTCAATCATTCATTACTTTCACCATGTTCTTCAATCATTCGTCACTTTCACCATCTTCATGTTATCACGAAAACAGTAAACAAGAAAACAGTGAAGTACGCGCCGCTGATCCAAGGAAGAAAAGAGAAAAACAAAAGTTGAATCAACTTTGCTGGACCTCACCTACCATGTGACAGTGCCCATGGTATAAGTCCTTGCGCCACACTCGTACAGATGCAAAGTGATGGAGATCTCGTGAAGCTGTTGACAGCGATATAGATCGGGAAAGCAAAAAGCAAAAAGCAAAATCGGAGGGATTAATCCCTCCCAACCCAAGTTGATCATCATATCACAGATTTATGAAAGGAGAACTTCGAAATTCGGGCAAGAAAGCTGAAAAGAATCATATATCAATGGATGCAATTGGATGGATCGACTGTATACTGATGATTAACTATATGAAAAGAATCATATATGAATGGATGCAATTTTTTTGCCTAGAGGCCATGTAGTCGGTTGAGGCGGAGAAATGATATAAGTGTCCATTATTTTGTGGTATGCAGGAAAATCTATGCATGCAAAGTTCTATAGGGAAGAGGAAGTCTTGCATTTGCAGAAGCAGATAACCATAGGCTGTAGACTTAAAAAAGTTGTAAAGTGCAATAAAACATTCTGAGATGATATATATGGTCAGGAGGCTTATCCATGCCCTGACAAAACAATAAAAAACCAATGTCACTATTATAAATAATATAGCATAGAATCTGGGACAATATACATGCATCCAAATTAAACACTGATACTCTTAGCTTGCATAATATGAAAGCAAAAAATACTGATTACTTTGTTATTTTTCCATGCATCAAGCTACAAACTCTAGAAGATATTGCGTAAGGCCCTAGATGCCCCAAAGTTTGAAGATTGTAGCTGACTTGATTGAAGTCTAAAGTGTGAAAGCTTTCCTATTGGAATGGAAGCAAAGACAGTTTTGGCCTCTTTTATTTTTATCATATAGAAAGATATGAATCATGCAGAAGACTCTAGAAAACGCAAATTGGATTGTGCTGATGCTCCACCTGTAGTTCATCCACCCCGACCTAGAAGGGATTGGACACGCCATGTATACCCCCTCGAAATTTGCTATTTTGTTGCCACGTATAGTTGTTTATGAAGATGTTTGCACTCCAAGAAAAAACCAAACGGCTATTTCATAGATATTTATGATTGTATAAGCTTTTTACTTTAATTAAAACTTGCATTAGAAAAAAAAATTACTATGTATACCCCCTCTAGATTTTTCTATTTTGTTGCCATGTATAGTTGTTTATGAAGATGTTTGCACTCTAAGAAAAAAGCAAAAGACTAGTTCATAGAGATTTATGATTGTATAAACTCTTTAATTTAATTAAAACTTGCTTTATATAAAAAATGTGTAATAAGTTCTCTCTTAATTTGTTGATTGTATTTGCATGAGCATCTTCAGTTAATTTAGAGTTGCCTCCACTTCACCCTAGACACCTAAACTAAAATCACAACACTGTGTGTGATCATGTATAT
>CM035441.1:10219464-10241964 GCA_020310875.1 Ceratopteris richardii
CCACATAACACATGTATCCATAGGTTGATCTTCTATCATCTGGATTACCTGCCTAATCTGCATCACTATAAACTTTGATATTTGTATCTGAGGTAAACCCATAATACAAACCTTCATTGAGTGTACCCTTAATGTACCTCAACACCCTTTTCCTGCAATCCAATGTTCTTTCCTTGGGCAATGCATAAATTGAGACAAAACCCCTACTGCATATGATAAATCAGGTCTAGTTAGAGTAGCATATATAAGACTACCAACCAAACTCTGATATTGTCTCATGTCCTTGAATTCTTCACCTCCATACTTACTCAATTGTGATTCACCTCCATTGTGTAGGTGCTACCCTGCAATCATCCATTTTAAACTTGATTAACAAGTTCTTCAAATACCTTTCTTGGGTCACAAATACTCCATGTTGAGTATATGTAATCTCCATGCCCAAGAAGTATGATAATCTCCCAAGTCACTTATCTTGAACTCCTTTTCCATTTGCCTCTTAAGCTTTTGTATTCCTTCTTCATCTGTACCTGTAAGAATTATATCATCAACATATATGCACATGTATATGAAACCATTTCACTTGCCTTGACAAGCAAGCTACTATCTGCTTTAGACACCTGAAAACCAAGTTCTTTTAGGAACTTCACAAGTCTATAGTTCCATGCCCTTGGGCCTGCTTCAAGCCATACAAAGCTCTCTTGAGCTTGCACACATGATTTGGATACCTTTTATCTCTGAACCCTTGAGGTTGCTCCATGAATACATCATCTGAAATGTAACCATTCAAAAAAGCATTTTTCACATCAAGTTGACATAGCTTCCAACCTTTACATGCAGCAATAGCAATAAGTGTCCTGATAGTTGTCATCTTTGCCACAGGACTATAAGTCTCATCATAATCAATACCATATGTTTGGCAAAGCCTTTGACAACAAGTCTAGCTTTGTATCTAGACACACTTCCATCTGCAAACCTTTTTGTCTTGTAGACCCACTTGCATCCATATAATCTTCTGACTATTTGGTTTAGGAACCAAATCCCAAGTTTGATTCTCCAATAGTGCATCATATTCCTCCTGCATAGCATTCTCCCATTTTCCTTACCTTTTGCCTCTTCATATGTAGAAGGGTCTTCATCTGTATTCACCATATAAGCATAATCTTTTGTGGCTAGAAATGAAGTATCATAACTATACCTTGTAGGTTGCCACCTATTTCTTGTTGACCTTCTGAGTTCTCCACTCCTTGAGGTTTCTGGCTCTTCACATTCAGGATCAAATCTTGGTGTCTCTTCCACTTCAACCTGCACTTCATTATTCTCTTGCTCATCAAATATTTGAACTTTTGATTTACCTTTTCTTTGACTCACTTCTTCTTCATCACCTGTATTGATATTGATTGTACCTGCATACCAAGTGCTTTGTTCATCAAATGTAACATCCTTAGAAACCATAAATTGCTTTGTTGATGGACTCCACAATCTATAGCCCATCTGCTTATCATCATAGCCAATGAAAACATACTTTTCAGCTTTAGGCTCCAACTTGTGCCTTAATTGTGATGGCACATATGCATATGCCACACACCCAAAAACTCTGCAATGATCCAAGGTAGGTCTTTTACCCCACCAAGCCTCATATGGTGTCATACCCTGCAAGGCTTTACATGGTAGCCTATTGACCAAATAAGTGGCTGTATTTACAGCTTCAGCCCACAAATAATTAGGGCAATTTTTCTCCTTCATCATGGATCTTGCAAACTCAACAATTGTTCTATTTCTCCTTTCTGCAACACCATTTTGTTGAGGAGAGTACCTGCAAGTAATTTCCCTTTTTATACCTGCATTCCATAAGTAATCACTGAACTCATTTGAGAAATACTCTCCCCCTCCATCTGACCTTAGTCTTTTCAACTTATGACCTGTAATTCTTTCTGCATATGCATGATAGTGTTTAAATGTATTAAACACTTCTGACTTATCTTTGATCACATAGATAGTGATCCACCTAGTAGCATCATCAACATAAATCACATAATACCTTGATCCATTTATACTGAAATCTTTTGATGGTCCCCACACATCTATGTGTACCAACTCAAGCTTCTCTGAGTACATAAAACCATGCTTGGAATAGGAATGTTTATGAGCCTTACCTAATTGACATGCCTCACATTTGTATGTCATATGTTGACCTGCAACATTAGGCAACCCAAGCACTGAACCATTGTTAACCATATCTTTAATACCTCTTTCATTGAAATGTCCAAGCCTCTTGTGCCAAAGATCTAACTCAGAGATCTTATGACCTCCATATGTGAACATAGCATGACCAATGTTGCCTTGAATCTTCAATGTAAATAATCTTCCTTCCTTTTTTCTTGAAACAATCTGTTTATACCCTTGGCTAGGGTCTTCCACATATACTCCATCATTAGTGAACCTTACTTCATATCCCTTTTCACAATTTGACCTACACTTATCAATTCTTAGGGATTGTAGGAACATACAAAACCTTACTCAATAAGGTGCTTCCATCCTTGGCCTTCACTGATCCAATTGACTTCACATTGTGCTTTGTGTTGTCACCTGTTTGAACAACATGATTAAAAACTTTACTTTCCAAATCAATCATCAAAGATATGTTACCACTCAGGTGATTGCTACACCCTGAGTCAATGTAGAAGACTCTTGATCTTCATCTCTCTGCCTTTCACAAGTTGCATTCATTATCAATGTTGAATCTTCCTTTTGATCTGAAGCATAATTGTAGTAGGTGTTGTTGTATTGTTGACTTTGGAATCCTCTACCTGCATTTTTTCCAAAGTAATTCCTTCCACCTCTACCTCTGTAATTACCTCTTTGATTTCTGCCACCTCTTCCTCTTGAATTATAATTTGATTGTATCCATCATTATTCTGATTATTATGCCAACAATCATTAGCTAAGTGATTTGTCTTACCACAAATCCAGCAAGCTTTGCCTCCATCTTTGTTGTTCCTGCCTCTTCCTCTACCTTTGCCACCGCCTCTTCCCCTTAGAAGTTGCTTGAGTAGTTGTTCCTTCATCTTCACCTGCTTGTTGTTTTCCTTTGCTATTCTTCTTCTTGTCCTTTGAGTACATTGCATGTCCTGTACTCTTGTCACCATCTCCTTTAACATCCTGCTCAAATGTTAGCATATGACCTAACAATTGATTTAAATCAGGAGTGAAATGGTCAAGTGATAGTTCTGTAGACAAAATAAATGGCTTCCATTTGTCATCACCTCTCAACCCTGTAAGGATTTGCCTTACCAATTTATCCTCCTCAATGTCTTCATCAACAGCTCCTAAAGCATCTGCAATATCTTTCATCCTTGTTACATAGTCTGAGATGGATTGAGAGGCCTTCTTCTTAAGGTAGTAAACTCTGCCCATAAGGATGCCTTCCTTGACTTTGTAGTGTTCTGGAAATGCTCCTCCAAATCATTCCATATGTCAGTTAGCACTTTCAAGACCTCTAATATGAGGTAACAAGTAATCATTGACTCCCATATATATAATGCTCCTAGCTTGAGCATCTTTCTTCATCCAATTTTTCAAATCTGCTAACTCCTTCTCTAGTTGGAACACTAGGATCTCTGAACTGTGGCTTCTCTTCTTGCTCCTGTGATGTAAAGCAATTAAATCTTTGCTCATAAGATGAGCTTCCATCCTCATTGACCATAGCAGGATAGTTTTTCCCTATCCAATTTCTCTATCTGTAGAGCATCTCCCATCTTGTATCCACCTGTATATTGAAATCTTCAAGTTTACAAACATGTATGTTACCTTTACTTCGAATTAGACTCCTTTTGCCTTTCTTGATGTCGAGTAGCTTCCTCCTCAGGCTTTTGACTCCAGCTTTCACTTCTTAGTTCTTCAAATGTTGAACTTCTTGAATCTGCAGCAGTCTGGACCTTCCTTTCCTTGATTTTGATGTCTCCTGCTCTGATACCACTGATGGAGAGTGTTAATCTCCAAAAGAACAACCTACTCTTGTGATTAGAGCCCTCTATACCAAGAGTAAGTCAAACCTTCACTAAATTAGAGGTCCAATCTCCAAATTATCAAAATTGAGAAAATCTGTGAAAAAGATAAAACACAGAAAAGTCTGCTGCACTATTTCTCCACATTGACCTATCAAACATGTAAAGTTTTTGATGAAACTTTGTATGAATCATCTCCTAGAGATTGCGCATCTCCTCCAAGTTGAATTACTTCAAAAGCCTTAGTATAACTTGAGAAATTTACTTCTCAAGTTACCTATGTCCAAATCTGTACTTCTGAGAAGTCGATTTTGACACCCCTAACTTCTTAACTTTGGTTCTCACAATGTCGAACCCGTTTTTACAAAATGCTTCTAGCCATAAGTAGCTTATCTTTCAACTTAAAGATTAAGCCCTCACTCATGCAAAACTTTAAACTGTGCTAGGAGAAATGATCAAAACAATAACTTCGAAATCTGCGCCTGTTTTAGGAACCTGTGAACACACTTCACATATGAATGTTCCTGCACTTAATTCTCTAAGCCTGATTGCAATTGGAAGCTAAAACTTTGTACAGAGGTCAAGCACCTTCCAACTTAGACTTGTACAAAAGCATTTCACAATTGATCTACTGTAGAAGGAGAACACGCAGAAACATCGGGCGCAAGATTTTCAATTACTCAGAAAAGTTTACAACTGAGTGATGAGAAGCTAACTCAACTAACTTTTTCTCTATCTCATGACTTCTAACTTCCTCAATCTTGGCTTCTAACTATTGTCACATATGCTCTCATGCATGCCCCGACTTTTCTCAAAGTATTTATAGATAATTTGTACAAGATTCTTACTCAAACAAAGATCTAAGTCACCTATGACTATACTAATGTACATATGTGTACACTTCTCTTATCCTCTGAATATGTCTTTCTTCCAAGCTTCAATAGTTGATCCTTCCTTCACTCTTTAACCTTCCAAGCCTTCAATTGGTGATTGGTCTGCATCAACAGCATAAAGATCAACCCAATTAGAGAAACCCTATTTGCAACATTTATGCTCTTTAATACCCAAATTACCATTGCACCACACAAAAATCCAACCTATCCATATACGTTTTTGCATTAAAAAATCACATTGAAAGAAGAACTTGTCATTAGGCATACATATTTTTAACCTTCATCCAAGAGAGCCATAACCTGCAAGTAAGAGAAGTGCCAACAAGGGAGTAAGAGTGAGGGGAAGCAATAATATCCCAAAGGCTATGGTGTTTCCAAAACTTGTACTAAGCTAAACAGATATCAACATTTATGTTAACAAGCATAGCCCAAAAGTCATTGGAATCTATGGATCTGACAATCCATTCGGTAACCAAATTAGTGGCCATTTTAATGGGACAATAGATTCCCAGCCCACCTTCTTTTTTAGGCAGGCAACAAATACTCCATGCAACTTTAGGGATTGTGTTATGCTAGAGGTTACCACCCCATACGAATATCCTAGCCAAGGCAAAAACCTTGTTGAAGTGTCTTTTGTTGGGCATCTAGCAAGAGAGGAAGTAGATCACGGAAGGAAGAACATAATGGTTGAGGAAAAAAACATGTGAGAGAGGGAGGACTGAGAAGCATATGAGTGGAAGATCTTTCTCCTGAATGTATTCAGAACCCATTCCCACCTTTGGCTGATGGAGACCTTTAAAGCCATGGGAATGCCTAAAGTCTAAACTTTCACCGTCTTTGATGAACTCACACCCCAAGGAGGTAATACAATGACGGACAAAGCGATTGGAAGATTTGAAGGTAGTTTTTTGGGTGATTGATATGGGAGCCATTGGCCAAGCAGAAGTTATTCAAACAATCAAGGACACATTTGGTAGATTTATCATCAACTTTGACAATGATGTTGGTATCATTAGAAAAGGCCTGCAAGCAAAGTTGGTTATCACTTTCGAGAACGAAGATACCTTCCATTTCCATATTATTCAAGGCATCTTTGATGAGCCAACCAAGGGCATCACTAGCTATGGGAAAAAGAAGGGGGGCAAGAGGGAAGCCCTGTTTGATGGACCTCCTTAGCCTAAAAGGAGAGGAGAAGGAACCATTCAAGGAAATTTTGGAGTGATCATGACCAAAAGGGTGCTGAAAGCTTGGATAAAGGACTTTCTAGCCTAATATCATTAAGGGATTGGAGGACAAAATCCCACTCGATCCTATCATAAGCTTTGTCAAAATTGATTTTCAGGAAATAGTAAGGCTGATTCGAGTCTTGAGCATAATCCATCCCTTCCCAAAGAGAGATGATGGTATCAAGAATGAATCTACCTTTTATAAAACCTTTTTGTTCAGGAAGGATGATGTCCTTCATGAGAGGGCTAAGTCTTCTAGCAAGCGTGGAAGCAAAGATCTTATAAATAGTGTTCAAGCAAGTCCAATTATTCAGGTCTTTTTTAGATCCCCATTTATGAACCAACTTTATGACCCTAGTGTTGATTTCAATAGGAAGAGTGCCTTTACTAAACGATTCTTTCCAAATCAAGAGAATGAAGGGAGTGAGAAAGTCATCAAGAATAATGAAAAACTCATTTGGAAGGCCATCAAGGTCAAGAGTTTTGCAAGGTTTCAATTTACCTATTGTTTTGTTAATCTCACCGGTAGTGAGGGGCAGGTCGAGTAGGAAAACCAGGATAGTAGGAATAGTTTTAGTTCTTTTAAGAGTGATAGTGGCTCTAGCGCTGCGGATATCCTCCCCCCCACTTGGGAGAACTAGAGAAAACATCAGTAAAGAAGCAAGTGGCCTCTTGCGAATTCTCCTCAACGCTGATAGCATAACCACCTGACTTTTTCATCAACAATGGAATGTCCTTACTCTTCTTCTTTTTGAGCATAGAGAACATGTGCTTATTAGGTATGTCCAAGTTCCGCACCCAAAATTCTCTTGAAGCAGAGAGAATACCACTAGCCTCAAGGTACTCTTCATATTTCAATCTATCATGAAGAGATAAAATCTTATCCATTTTATTAGGATCTTGGAAGATTGAAGCATATCCATCTCTCTAGCAATGGAGTGTCTTCTTCTAGCTCTGAAGTTTCTCTTAAGGTTTCTATAATAGGTGAAGAGGGCTTGAACTTCCCTAATAGACCTAGACCAAGCCACAGTCGGGCTTCTGCAAGAAGTAAAGGAGTGCTTGAATATAGATTTGGCTTTGTGAACAACAGAAGGCATGTGCAGAAGAGAAGGGTCAAGATGAGGCCAACCTGATCTGAAGTAGTGACTATCATTCTTGAGGTTAATAATCAAAGGAAAGTGATCAGAAATACTAATGGAATGATCTATTTTTGCTGAGGTTTCCCAAAACTATTGGGAATAATGGATGTTCAAGTGGCATCTATCAAGCCGCGAAGCTAGGAAGTTAGACTGCCTCTGCTTGTTGTTCCAAGTTAAACCGGACTGGGTAGAAAGATCAAGCAAGTCATGGGTAGAACCAAGTTTAGCCACGAAAGCCATTCTTGAGCAGAGGAATGCTCCCTTTTTTGTTAAACCTTTCACCAAGGGAGGTAACCATGTTGAAATCTCTCACAATATAGATGGCACCATCCATACGAATAAGCTCCTCCCAGCATTTAGTTCTAAGGGAAGAAATGTTAGAGGCATACAAGCAAATAACTTAGTGCAATCAAAAGGTTTCTTGATTGTCACCAATCCACTAATGGGAGGGGCTAGACTTAGTTTCCTAGACCAAGTGGGAAATGGAGTGAGCAACACCTATAGTAGCACCCCCACGACCTTGAGGGTGCTGGCTAGAGAACCAAGCATGGTTCTTGGACACTAAATTAAGATGGGTCTTAAGTTTAAAATCTAAGACTTTCAATTCTTGAAGACAAATAATGTCGGGCATAAGGGAAAAATCTAAAGCCACTTGGAGAAAAACTTGGCTTGAACAGGGTCAGACAAACATTTAATATTATAAGAAGTTAGAATGATGTTTTTAGACATGATGAGACATAGAATAAAAACCTTAATCAAAAGCAGCATCATTTTCTTATATTCTTGGTTAGCTTGTTCAAAGAAATAGAGTTTTTCTCAAAATTTCTTCTCTTGAGTTTAGAGAAAATTTCCTTTCTCTTGGCTTTGGAAACATGTTGACCTGATGGGGCAACATTTTCCTTCTGCTTAGACAGCAGCCCCTCACCTATAAGTCCAGCCTACTGTAAAAAATGAATTTCAGATTCATCAAAGTTAGAGAGCTCATTAGCAAATATGTTGTCATCAAAGGAAGGGAGACTGTTAGTACAAAAGACAAGATTAATATTTTGAGTATCCATGTTCCATTGTGAGTAGGAACATTCTTTTTCCTGTTAGTAACCATTGCCCATCCTTCATTGTGGTCTTGTTGTTGACTAGCTCCATTGGGTTAGCAACATTTTCTCTTATGTCTTTTGGAGAGTGGGGAGACTCCTAGACGCAATCTTCATTAATGGGATGTCTCTCATGAATTGTCGAATCACCTGCAAGGGGATTGAAGACATCCTCCAACAAAGCATCAAAAGCATTAGACCAATTTTAGCTTTTTTCTTTTGCTTGACTTGAAGTTCTTTTTTTAGTTGCTAATAGGGATGACACCTTTTACCCCTTGTTTCTGGTCTTGAGACTTAGGATAATGAGTCTCTTCCTTAAGAAAACGGCAGTCTCTAATTTAGTGCCCTTGATGGTAGCACTTGTAGCAAGTATTGGGTAGGTTATGATAGATTACCTTTTGTTCGTGCAAGCAAATACCATCAGAATCTTGAATTTTAAGAGATGTTCTAATAGGTTTACTAATATCAATTTCAACAAGAACTTGAGGGTCCCATTTTGGATTAATATTACCTCAAGACTTCTGACCAAGGACTTTACCCAATAGGGAGCATAGCCTATCTATCCAAGGGTAGAATTCGAGCAGGAGGTCAGGGAATTGTACCGAGACAGGGACTTTGATAGGCTTAGGGCCCCTCATATTAAATTCGGGGTACCACCTGAAGAACACAATTGTGGATTTGATAATCCATTGCCCCTCAGTTATGACTCTCAACGCACTCTTTAAATCATCGAGAAAAAGGAAATATCCATTGGGAAGGTACTGAATTTGTTTCACATGTAAACCTCAATTTTTCTAGGTTTTTTTAATCCAGTACCCTAAGGGTTTCCAAGGGGGGTCTCCGTCCATGGCTCAGGGCTATGACAACCCTATGAAAGAGCTGAGTTTTCCACTATTTAAATGCAGAGCTATCTATTATTAGGGTGGAATCATCCGTGAAACTACCTTTTCTATTGTTTTCCTTAACATAACAATCAGGAATAATACCTAGCGACACCTTGACCTTGAAAAGCACAACATACCTGGCAGGTTGAGAAACCAAGAAGAACCATTGTTACTAGAAAGTACCTCAGCGAATGAACGAAGGTGATTAGTAGCAGGGTGTCGTCCGGTTTGATTGGAGTGCTAGGGACTTGCAACAGATGCCATATAACATTCTGTCCTGTAGCTTCAGGAGGCACTATTAGGTTGCCTGACGAGTCCATATCTCCCCTCCTTTAGGGGGAGAGCGACTTACCCCCGCCGTGATGGAGGAGGCCAGCACTGATGAGTGCTTCGAGCTGATAGAGATGGACAAATGAAAGAAACTGTACGTGCATGAAGGGAGCATGAAAAGATGCCAAGAAAAACCCTAGCCACAATGCTACAATATAGTGGCATCCACGAAAACAAAAGAAACCATGTGAAGAGAGAAACAAATATGGAAAGCAAAGCTGGATGGATGCATGCTATTGCATTTTGTTTAGCACGTCGTGATTCCGAGAAGAAAAGGGGATTGTGGAGGATGGATGGCATGGGGGGGGGGGATCTTCTCGATGTATGGTCGCATTTTTGCAGCCAACAGATCTCAGCAAGGGGGTTCCTTTAAACACAATACGGAGGAAGAATACTGCGGTAAGGGGGGGGGGGGGGATCACGTAGAAGCAAGATACGCGAAATTCCATCATATGGAATGTACAAGGTTGATTTTATTGTATGATGTATAGTTCTTTCTTCGGAATCATTTGTCACTCTCAAAGATAACATAGCGAAAGTGCGTTATAGATGATCTTATGAATGGTTCTCTCTCCAAGGACATACAACCCCAAGCATAAGAATATACCATACTATTTTTCACATTGAACAGATGATGTAGAGAAATGGGAATTACAATATTTTTTTTAGGAAAAGCATGATCAGAGAGGTGTAGTAGTCAGGATGTTGAGGGAAAAGAATTGCAGGTAGCAAGAAAGAGTGACTCTCAGTTAATGAAGACTGTATAGATCGGATAACCCTATGAAGATTGTTGCAACCATGCTTCTGAAGCTCAAATGTGAGAGATCTTCAACGTATCATATTTTTGTAAGAGGTGCTGAACGTCTAGAAGCAAACCGATAACCAAAGTCAGCTGTGTCGAAGTTTAGCAGATGGACGATAGTTTTCTCATCGAAAATGGAAGCTGTGGTCTGCTTAATTGAAGAGTTCTGCGCAGGCAGCGATTGATGGAACACAGAGAGGAATATATGAAGATGCTTTGAAATATATGCAATGGTGATTAGTAACCTGGAGAAATAGGACTGCATACTTGAGCTGCCAACAAGCACCCTCTGTGTGTGGTATAATCGACGGTTGACCTGAGCCACCAACCAAGTCATTCATGCCGATAATGCATGGTGTTGTGCTTTTAGTTCAGGTGTCTAAGGTGAAGTGGAGAGAACTCTAAACTAACTGAAGATGCACATGCAAATACAATCAACAAATTAACAGAGATAATGTATTACAAATTCTTTTAGATAAAGTAAGTTCTAATCGAAATCAAAGCTTATACAATCATAAATATCTATGAACTAGTGTTTTCCTTTTTCCTTGCATTGCAAACATGTTTGTAAACAACTATACGTGGCAACAGAATACAAAAATCTAGAGGGGGTATACATAGCAAGTTTTTTCTTCTATGCAAGTTTAATTAAAGTAGAGCGTTTAATCATCATAAATATCTGTGAACTACTCTTTCGATTTTTTCTTAGAGTGCAAACATCTTCACAAACAACTATATGTGGCAACAAAATAGAAAAATCTAGAGGGGGTATACATACTAAGTTCTTTTTTTTCTAACGTGAATTTTAATTAAAGTAAAGATTTTATACTATCATAAATATCTATGAACTAGTCTTTTGATTTTTTCAACTAGTCTTTTGATTTTTTCGTCGAGTGGAAACATCTTCATAAACAACTATACATGGCAAGATAATAGCAAAATCTGAAGGGGATATAAATGGTGTGTCCAATACCTTGTAGGTGGGAGTGGATGAACTACAGGTGCAGTATCACACTTTAGACTTGAATCACTGAGCTACAATCTTCAAACTTCTCAATGGTCTCTAAAACACACATAAAAAACATAAGTACACTTGGTTTACAGAAAATACCCTATTCTAATTTTATTTATTTGTTTTCTCTTTTGTTATTTTCTTATTTTTCCTAGTCCGTTATTTATCGTTCCCTTGCAAAAGCATCATATAGAAGGCGTCTCCTTTCATCTTTTTAAAGAGTTAGGTTGTTTCGCTTGTCTCCTCTCGCAATATGGGGTTTGCCTTTAATGATGAGCTTTGGGAGCATTTAGGGTCTTACGCAATATCTTCCACAGTCTGTAGCTTGATGTATGGAGAAATAACAAAGTAATCAATCTCTTTTGCTTTCATATTATGCAAGCTAAGGAGTACGAGTCTTGAATTTGGATGCATGTATATTCTCCCAGATTGGATGCATGTATATCATACTGACATTGGTTTTTTATTTTTTTAATGAGGGCATGGATAAGCCTCCTGACCATATATATCATCTCAGAATGTTTTATTGCACTTTACAGCTTCTTTAAGTCTACAGCCTATGGTTATCTGCTAATGGAAATGCATGACTTCCTCTTCCGTTTAGAACTCTGCATGCATAGATTATTCGGCATACCACAAAATAAATGGACACTTATATCATTTCTCCACCTCAAGGGACTACATAGCCTCTGTGCAGAAGCTCATAGTCATAGTTAATCATCAGTGTAGAGTCGATACATCCAATTGCATCCATTCATATATGATTCTTTTTAGCTTTTTGCCCAAATTTTAGGAGGTTTCCTTGCATAGATCTGTGATATGACTCATGATCAGCTTGGGTTGGTAGCATAATCCTCCGAAATATTCCAATGCTAGGGATGAAGAGAGAAAAAGAACATACTATTTCTTTCCACTTCTATATTGTGACTTCAGATTTGATATGTGGGCCCCTCTTAGCTTTCCAATGACACCATAAAAGTGCCTATGTACTTTGGAAATGATGTATGAAAAGATTGAAATCGAAACAGACTACTTCCAAATAGAAGACTCAATGAAAACCTTCTATTTTTTATCATACACCTGCTGCTTGTAATGCTCAGTGCTACCAATACAGTAGGAATTAGAAACATTCCCTTTAGAGCTATCTAATTAACTTAGTAAACTAATGATTCCAAGTGGAATCACTTCAAATGATGCAATATACACAAAATAATCAATTTAGCAAATAAATCATTACCCCCGATTTTTTAGGACCTTTGCAAAGTTTGACTAGTGAGTGCTTCGACATGTTTTTCTCCCAATTAGCTAGAGGGATTTACTTCAAACCTTGTCAGCATGTAGATACCTTTGAGCGTATTCCAACAAGCTATAGATCATTGAAAGTGGTTGTGAATGAGTGAGATATGAGCAGCACAAGTTGACAATTAAGTTTGACTATACAGAGAGATCATAGATGAACAATGTAGATGTATTGTATTAATGAACAATGTTGTACAAGATCATAGGCTTGGTAATCATAGCCATATGATGGAGAGTAGTGTAGGCTACAATGTAGGCCTTTCACACATATAAAATGGCAATGGAGAGCTCGGATGATGAAGCTATTGACAGTGACTTTTTCAAGTGAATTTATATAAGTGTTGTATTCAAATTTGAATTTGAATTCAATTTTTGGCTCTCTAAAAGTGATCCTTCATTCTAGGAGATATTCCCTCAATGAAGTAGTTACTTCTATAACTAACATATCCACGAGTTTTTGGTAGGTGATTACAAAGATTCTCTCAAGTCAAATGAATGACTTTTACAAATGTAAAAGAATAAATTTCCACTAGAAATGGTTTCCATGGAACTTTCATATCTTTATGAACCTCAAGCCAAATGTGTGGGCTTGGAATTTGCAGCAAAAGCTCCCCCTCAAGCCGAACATTTTGGCTTGGTCTTAATCTTCATCTTCATGAATGTTGTGCAATCCAATCATTCATTTAAACCTGCAAAGTTTTGTACCATCTAATGTTTTTGTCAACAGTCTACACATTGCATATTAGTTGATACATATGCCAACTGAATATCTTTGCTCAATAACTTCTCTCTCACATAATGATAGTGGACCTCTATATGCTTGGTCCTAGCATGATAAATAGGATTAGCTACAAGGTGTAACGAACTTGTATTATCTCCAAATATCATTGGAGATGTAGTGTGCAAACCTAAATCTGTATACAATAATTTGTTCCATATAGCCTCTTGAGTAGCATTGGCTAATCCTCTATACTCTGCCTCTGTAGAAGATAAAGCAACAAGTAGGTTGCTTCTTTGATGACCATGATATTGGCTTATCACCTCCAAATGATAAGTATCCTAAGGTACTCCTCCTATCGTCTTTGCATCCTACCCAATCTGCATCTGAATAGATCTTGATGTCCAAGTCAGATGTATAAGGGAAATACAAACCATGATGTTGAGTACCCTGAAGGTACTTCAAGATCGTTTTGGTAGCCTCCAAGTGAGGTGCCCTAGGCTTGTGCATAAACTGACTTAGCACACTTACTCCATAAGCAATGTCAATCCTTGTCAAGGTAGCATAATTCAAGCTTCCCACTATGCTTTGGTAACCTCCAATGTTCTCAAGTATGACACCTTCATGAGCACTTAGTTTTAGGTTTACCTCCATTGGAGTACTTGCAACTTTGGCATCCTGCAAATGAAACTTCTTCAACATATCCTGTATATATTTCCTCTGAGTAATGTAAATTCTAGAGTTAGTATAGACTAACTCAAGTCCAAGAAAATATCCAAGAAACGGGATTTATCTCATATACGAGTAGAAAGAACCTTTTTAGGAGTATAAGTAGATGAGGCTTCTCTTGTGCTCTCACATCTAGAGAAGGGGGGAGGAGAAGAAAAGGAGCATCTCTCTCTCTCTCTCTCTCTCTCTCTCTCCCCGTCCCTCTCTCTCTCTCTCTCTCTCTCCATCCCCCCTCTCTCTCTCTCTGTGAATGCGGGCGTTGTGGCTGTCCTCGTTTGACCACATGGGCACGTTGTCCCCTTTTGTGTGGGCTCCTCATCGTGTGTGCACATCCATTACTAACATCATCATTCTGCTTTGATACTAATCTTGTTTTTCTTTGGTGAAACCCCTTCACACAACTCTAGCTTGATTTCTGATGTGGTCGAATTGTCAAACACACAGAGATATTCATTTCAATGTTCCACCATGTTTGTGCAATTAAACCCAAGCCCACATACTTGGTTAACAAGATCATGCTTAACTTATTGGCATAACCTATGAAAGGCTTCATGTGATCAACCTCTTGTAAACGTACTTCACATTTATCCTTGTAAAAGTGGATTACACCCACGAGGAGTTAGGAAGCTCTAAATCACATATCACTTGGTTGTGGAGCAATGAGAGAATCTATCCTATATTTTAGCATTCACCTTTTAGGTAGAAGCTTGAATTTGAATTCAAACTTTGGCTCCCAGTTCAACTATAGGAAGAAGATCTAAACAACCCGCCTCCATCTTGAGGTTGAGAGATCATTTTGTAGTACAACCATTGTGAAGTTAGAGCTCACCTCATAGCTCATTCACCTCTCACACATTGAGCAATGTTTGATTGCCAATGACATTGTATTTGTACATGTTTAATACATATATGATCATTACATTCTCATCTTACTTCTCTCTCGTAACGCCAACAAAACAGTGATCTTCTCAGAGCTTGTTCTCAGTGTGTAGTTGATCAGTTGCAATTATTTAAAGCACGATAGATTTGATATACTGTCTATTAGAATCCTACAAAGTTTCATTAGCATTGCCTCTCGGGGTCCTCAGATATTAGCATATCTTTGCTCACTGGATTGATGACTGATCTCTATGACTTGGTAACTTCTTTCTCTGCATGTAGTCCATCATTTTTTACAAAATCACTCATGATAGTTAGCTTACTAAGTTAATTATAGTTCTCCAAAAGGAATTAATCAATTTTTGCTATGCTTAGAGAATTTTTCAAAACATTGATAGGTGTAAGAACAAAATAGCAAGTTTTTTATCCTTGGATCAACTAAAACATATGTGTTTTGATCCATCAATCAGTTGATCATCTTTCGAGCTACATATATGATTATTTGTGCTCATCAGCAAGCTAAAGAGGCCCACTACACTCTCCAACCATCATTCTTAGTAGTATCAAGCAAGATCTAGCTACACCACTTCATCTCTTGTGACTATCCACCATCTCCTCCATTAGTGGTATCAGAGCAACGACAATCAAGATGGGAGATGGATTTCCATCTTCATTGAAAAATTGGAACTACTCAGCATGGTCACTAAGGATGCAAGCCTACCTTCAAGGGAGAAGTGTATATGGATACATCTCAAGAGATGAAGAGATGCCAATATTCAGGAGCAAGCATCAACCTACAAAGGAAGAGCAAGAAAGGTTGACAACATGGTGTGCAAAGGATGCTCTTGCCAGGTCATATCTACTAAACTCAATCTCTGATTTCTTGTTGCCACATGTTAGGAATTGCAAGACCTCCCAACAGACTTGGAAGTAATCTCATCATATTTCTGTTATAAAATTATGGAATATGTTGAACAATGCATTGTGGAGTGTTAATTTATTAATGTATTAGTTGAAGGTTCGTGAGGGCATCAAAGAATGAAAGGGAAAACATCAATAATCCGACTTTATGGCCGAAATAAATAAATCCAATTTATAATTTAGTTTGTAAATAAACTTGCATAGAAGGTTCTATATTGTTAGAATTAGTTAGAAAAGTAGTAGACCATAATTTCTGATATTAAAAGCAAAGGCTTTCTACAAAAGTCACCAACTTTCACTTCACACATAATGATATGATTTGGACAATAGTTGATAGGTTTAGTAAATATGCATATTTCATTCCATGTAGGAAAACTTTGTCTGCACCTCAGGCTGCAAAATTACTCATTAAATGCATTTTCCCACATCATGGATTTCTTAAAGTAATGTTATCTAATTGTCATGTTAGATTTTGTAATCATTTTTGGGTTGCCTTATTTCAACATTTTGGTTCTAAAATAGATTTTAGCTCTACATTTCATTTCGAAAGTAATGGACAAAGTGAGGCTACAAATAGTACTATTCTTGATTTATTATGTTGTTATTCATTAGATAGTCCACTAACTAGGATGAAAAGTTTCAATCGCTTCAATTTGCTTACAATAACACCACACACACCACTACTAGTAGTGCACCTTTTGAAATTGTTTATGGTGAAAAGCTTCCCACTCCCATGTTACTCACCTCACCGACATTCCAATGGTTGATTCTGCTCAAGATCACATTTCTATACTTCAGGATGTTCGTGAGCACATTAGGAAAAGTCAAGAGCGATACACACGTAATATCAATACAAAACCATTAGCTAAGGAATTCAAGGAAAATGATCTTGTGTGGTTGTGTATCATTAAAAGAAATCTCAAAAATATTTTGTAGCATCCTAAAATTAAACTTGCACCATGCTATTATGGACCGTTTTGCATTATACAAAAAAATAATGATAATTCATTTAGATTATATATACCATCTCATTGGAATATACATAGATCTTTTCATATTAGTTTAGTTAAACCATTTAAAGGAACTTTATCACTCACTCTTCTTGATGACCCTCCTTTGATTGAAGAACAATATGAAATCTTGGTTCTTAAGAAAAGAATTGATCATGATGTCACTACTACACATGCAAGTACTCAATACCAGCGATATTTAGTTAAGTACAAAAATCACTCTATTAAAGAATGTCAATGGATTCATAAAACACAATTAACACCTCATTA
This sequence comes from Ceratopteris richardii, assembly GCA_020310875.1. NCBI lineage: Eukaryota > Viridiplantae > Streptophyta > Polypodiopsida > Polypodiales > Pteridaceae > Ceratopteris > Ceratopteris richardii. The sequence continues at coordinate 10,236,672 of CM035441.1, forward strand.
TGACTAGTTAATTTTTGCATATCATACACAAACACATTAATGTAATTCCTCCATGAACATTTCCATGCATGTTTTTTTTTGTTTACATGGGACGTGCTTATTTTCATTCAGTGATGGAACATGTGACTGGCCATCCATGTTTATTTTTTCAACTGAGGTGAGTTGCTTTTTTAACTGAGGGGCATGTTATAAATTATGGAATATGTTGAACAATGCATTGTTGGAGTGTTAATTAATTAATGTATTAATGTGTTTTGGCGTTTTTGATATAGCAACTGAAGGTTCATGAGGGCATGAAAGCCTGAAATGGTAGACATCAATAATCTGACTTTAGGGCCGACATCAATAAATCCTATTTATAATTTAGCCTGTAAATAAACCCGTACTAGAAGGTTCTATTGTTAGAAATAGTTAGAAAAGTAGTAGACCCGCAATTTCTGATATTAAAAGCAAAGGCTTTCAACAAAAGCCACCAGCTTTACTTTCACACATGCTTTTCAAAGCCGCTCTCATGTAACCACTCTTTTTGATGTAATAAAAAATTCCTATAAATACATGCACTTTGTGGATTGTCAAAACAGAGTACATGGGGGGAGATTGCACCCAATACTGCATTCTGTCTCGTCTCTTGGCATCTCTAATTTTTTCTGTGTTTTCTGCATTCGTAACCTCTGTGTGCATGTGAGCAAGATCCTGATAACAATTTCTCCTCAAACACAAGATCTAGGAAGAATCAGTTGTGGATGGAATTTATAGCCCGAAAGAAACAACCAAAGCAAGTAGTGGCTGATTATGTAACCAAGATGAAAGATGTGGCTAATCGGCTTGCAAGCATTGGGTGGGTGATAGAAGAAGAACACATAGTGAGGTAGATCATTAATGGAATCAAAGCTGATGACAAGTGGGAGTCCTTGACCAGAGCAATGGACCTCTACATGGGTATGAAAATACCTGACCTTAGCATCTTGATGGGGCAACTCTTCACCCATGAGCTAAAGATCAACAAGAATGGTGACAACTCAAGAGGTAACCAATCTTTTTCCCTTTATACAGATAAGAATAAAGCTAAGGATAAAGGTAAAAGCAAGAAGAGTGAAGAAGAGGCTAGTACCTCTCAAGCTGCTAATTATGCAAGAACAGGAAGAGGTGCTAGACGAAGGGGCATAGGAGTAAAGCAAGGCAGGGGGAGACCCTACAACAACTCACCATGCAACATATGTGGTCTTCCAGGGGCAGATACAACAATGGTGGAGTCAACTACAACCATAACTACAATCAACGCTACAACAACAACAATTATCAAGGAGGCTTTAGAGGAATAAGGGACTACAACAACTATACTGAAGAGCAAAAAGACTCTCTACTCATCATGAACATGACATCTAAGCAAGGTAAAGATGATGAGCATCTTTTCTACCTTGATGCAAGTTGCTCCAATCATGTGGTTGCAAATGTAGCTCTATTATCTGATCTTGAAGAACCCAAAGGGAAGCATGAAGTATAAACACATGATGATACTAAACACTCGGCCAAGAAAATTGGAAATGTCAAAATATATGATGGTAGCATGAACTTTTTGAGTAAATTTTTGTATGTGCCAATTATAAACAAAAACCTAATAAGTGTTGGGTAGATTGTTGAGAAAGTTTTATAGGTCAGATTCACTAAGCATGGAGCATAAGTGGAAGACGCCCAACAAGGCTTCAAAAGGATTGCCAAAGGTGAGAAGTTAGGTAGATTATTCACATTTGAAATTGAAGGCACAAGGAACATAACACTATTCAGTTATGGAGATCAAACCTTATCAGAGTTAGAAATATGGCACAAAAGGCTAGGACACATAGGAGAAAGAACTCTGAATCAAATGTGCAGGGATCAAAGTGTGCTTGGCATTCCCAATGTGACCAAGAAACATATGATATAGAAATGTGGAGCATGCCAATTTGACAAAGCTCACGGACAACCATTTAACAGGAGAGGATACATCCATGAAGACTATTGGGAGCTTGTACAAACTGATGTGTGGGGACCTAGCAAAGATCCATCCATCTCAAGTTCAAGGTACTATGTGTCATTTATTGATGATTACAGTAAATGGAAAATTCTTTATTCATGAAACATAAGGATGATGTATTTAAATTCAGCAAGTACTTGGCACTAGTTGAAAACCAAACAGGAAGGAGCTTGAAGAGGATGAGATCTTTTGGAGGTGGTGAGTACTTTTCACATGAGTTTGATTCATTTCTACAGGACAGAGCCATAAAGAGGGAAGTAACAACCAGATACACGCCTGAATTGAATGGAGTGGCAGAGAGAAGGAACATGTTAATTGTTGAAGCTGCTAAGCCTATGTTAAAGGAGAAGAAGCTACCTAATTATCTATGGGCAGATGCTATTTCCACAACCACCTACTTGGTCAATTGGCGTCCATCCAAATCATTGGATGGTATGACACCCTATGAAGCATGGAATGGTAGGAGACCCTCATTGGACCATTGCAAAATGCTTGGGTGCATTGCTTATGCCCACGTTCCCTCACAAATCAGAGAAAAACTTGACCCTAAAGCTGAGAAATGTATATTTATTGGGTATGATCAGAATCAAAAGGGGTATATGCTGTACGATCCCACTAATAAAGCATTTATGGTTAGTAGAGATGTAGTGTTAGATGAAAATAATTCATCGTTTGAAGATGATTGCAAGAAAGTCAAGTTACCATATGATTTGGAAAATGATTTTCAAGCCCTCACACAAGAAGATCAACCATTGGCAGAAGATAAAAACTCAGAAGATGAAGAGCAGATTGACTTCAAGGCTTGACAGTCAAGAGGCAAGGTCAAGCTCAAGCAACTAGAAGACATATTAGAGTCTTCAAATAAACCATAAAGGAGATCACAAAGAGAAGTAAGAAGCCCATAAGGTATGGATATGATACTATTCAGTCACCAAGCACTCTCTGTATATCAAGAAGAAGTGGAAGCATTACAAGAAAATCACACTTGGGATCTAGTTCCCAAGAAGCCAGACATGAAGCTAATTGGTTCAAGGTAGATATACAAGATAGGAAAGAACTTAGACGGCTCTATAAACAGGTACAAGGCAAGGTTAGTGGCAAAAGGATTTGCCCAAACTCATGAAGTAGACTATGAATAAACATTTCACCTCTGGCAAACATGCCAACAATTAGGGTTTTGGTAAGTCTTGCTACTTCTAAAACTTGGAATTTATATCAGTTAGATGTCAAGAATGCATTCTTCAATGGATGGATATCAAAAGAATTTTATATGGCACAACCAATAGGGTTTGAAGATGAAGATAAAGCAGGTTATGTATGCAAGCTTAGGAAGGCACTCTATGGTCTCAAGCAAGCTCCTAGAACTTGTGAACCATATACGTGTTACTTATTTGTAGGAGCAAGGCTTTGTGGAAAGCAAGGAAGATTCTTCTTTGTTTGTTAAGAAGAACAAATAAGAAGTTATCTACTTATGTTTCTATGTAGATGACATCATTATTAAAAGGAATGATGCTAATGGCATCAAGCAAGTCAAGGCTCAATTAATGAAGGAATAAAAAATGAGTGATCTTGGTTTATTAACCTACTTTCTTGGCTTAAAGCTTGTGTATATAGATTCTAGTATATTTATCATTCAAAGGAAGTACATACATGATGTGTTGGTAAGGTTTAAGATGGAGAACACTAAAATTGGAGATACTCCTATGGAGCTCAACCATGAATTGAGTTCATATGAAGGTGAACTACTTAATCATGTTATAGGTTATCAATAACTTGAAGGAAGCCTCAATTATGCTACTCTAACAAGAGTGGATATTGCCTATGCAGTAAGTACATTGAGTCAGTTTATGCATGCACCAAGGAAGCCTCATGCGAAAACTGCAAAGAGGGTGCTTAAGTATCTAAAGGGTACAATGAATGAAGGGTTGTTCTATCCCTTCATTTCTCACATAGATATAAAGATGTATTCTGATGTAGATTGGGCTCGATCCGAGGATGATAGGAGGAGCACTTCAGGGTACCTATCCTTTGCATGTTCAAAGCTTATATCTTGGTCATCCAAGAAGCAACCAACTATGGCCTTGTCTTCCAGAAAAGCAAAATATAGAGGTTTGGCAAATGCAACTCAAGAAGCTATGTGGCTAAAACAACTATATGTAGATTTGGAGATACATTCTTACACTCCAATAATCTTTGGAGACAATACTAGCTCACTTCATTTGGCTGCTAATCTTGTATATCATGCAAGGACTAAGAAAATGATGTGCACTATCATTATGTAAGGGGGAAATTGCTTAGCAAGGATATTCAACTATCCTATGTATCAACTCATTTACAATGTCTAGATATACTCACAAAGGCATTGGATGGAACAAAGATGAACAAGTTCAAATTTATGATTGGTTTGTAGGAAATCAAGGAGCAATGAAGACCAAGCATGTTAGGCTTGAGGGGGAGCTATTGGTGCAATTAAACCCAAGCCCACATACTTGGTTAACTAGCTTATGCTTAACTTATTGGCATAACCTATGAAAGGCTTCATATGATCAACCTCTTGTAAAATTACTTCACATTTATCCTTGTAAAAGTGGATCACACCCATGAGGAGTTAGGAAAATCTAATCATGTATCACTTGGTTTTTGAGAAATGAGAGAATCTATCCTATATGTTAGCATTCACCTTTTGAGTAGAAGTTTGAATTTGAATTCAAACTTTGGCTCCAAGTTAAACTCTAAGAAGAGGATCTAAAAGACCCGTGTGCATCTCGAGGTTGAGAGATCATTTTGTAGTACAACCATTTTGATGTGAGAGCTCACCTCATAGCTCATTCATCTCTCACACATTGAGCAATGTTTGATTGCCAACGACATTGTATTTGTAGATGTTTAATACATATATGATCATTAAATTCTCATCTTACGTCTCTATCATAACTCCATCAAAACAGTGATCTTGTAAGAGCTTGTTCTCCGTGTGTAGTTGATCCTTTGCAATGATTTAGACCATGATAGAATCAGCGTTCTATCTATTACAATCCCCCAAACTTTCATTAGCATTGCCTCGTGGCATCCTCCAGTATTAGCATATCTTTGCTCACTGGTCTGATGATTGTTGCAGCCCGTGAATGTTGGGATGGAGCTATGACTTGCTAAACTTCTTTCTCTACATGCAGTCCTTCATTTTTTATGAAATCACTCATGATTGTAAGCTTACTAAGTTAATTAGAGTTCCCCAAAAGGAATTAAGTCAATTGCTGCTGTGCTTAAAGAATTGTTCAA
>CM035441.1:10246964-10516964 GCA_020310875.1 Ceratopteris richardii
ACTATAGTGGAGGCACTAAGCTTCACAAGCAACATGTGTGTGAACAAAAATAGAAGGTTTTTCATTTATCCCTCAACTTGGAAGTAGTCTATTTTCGTTCAATCATTTCTCACATCATTTCCAAAGTATATAGGCACTTATTTAGTGTCATTGGAAAGCTAAGAGGGCCTACAAGTTAACTCTGAAGCAAAAAGGGGCTTGTACAAAGCAGGATTTGGTGGTACCTACTCATCTCTCGGAGTGTCCATCCATCTTTCCCAATAGTGGTATCAGAGCAAAGCTAAGGTAAAATGGGAGATGGTTTTTCTTCTTTTATTGATAAGTTGGACAGGAACAACTATCAAACATGATCCTGAGGATGAAGACATACTTGCAAGGAAGGAGCCTCTATGGATACATCTTAGGAGATGAAGGGATGCCCATATTCAGAAGCAAAGGACAACCTACAAGAGAGGAGCATGAACGACTCAACGCATGGTGTGCCAAGGATGCATTAGCAAGGTCTTACTTACTTAACTCAAACTCTGATTTTCTTCTTCCACATATTAGAAACTGTAAGACATCCCAAGAGACTTGGGAAACATTTTCTTCCTATTTCTCTTCCAACACAAGGGCCAGGAAGAACCAACTATGGATTGAGTTTACCACTCAAAGAAAGCAACCTAAGCAAGGCATCTCAGAGTATGTGACCAAAGTCAAAGATGTAGCCGATGAATCGGAAAGCATAGGTGAACAAATTGAAGAAGAGCAGATTGTAAGCCATGGACTTGTACATGGACATGCAGATTCTAGAGCTTACCACTCTCATGGGGCAACTATTTACTCATGAAGCGAAGGTCAACAAGAATGGAGATTCATCAAGAGGTAACATCTTATCTGCCCTATACACTGATAAGAGTAAGTCCAAAGAGAAAGGGAAGAACAAGAAGATTGAGGATGAAGGAGCTACCTACCAAGCCAGCTATGGAGGGAGAGGTAGAACCTCAAGAGGAAGGGGTAGAGGAGGTAAGCAAAGGTAGAGGGAGACCTTATAACTCCTTAGCATGTAATATTTGTGGATTGTCAAATCATACTGCAGATGAGTGTTACAAGAACTTCAAGAGCACTTGTTGAGAACCAAATAGGAAGAAATCTAAAGAGACTAAGGTCAGATGGAGGAGGTGAGTACTTCTCAAATGAGTTTGATGCATTCTTGCAGGACAGAGGAATCAAGAGAGAAATTACAACAAGGTATACCCCTGAGCAAAATGGGGTGGCAGAGGAAGAAATAGATTAATTGTTGAAACAGGTAGGTCAATGTTAAATGAGAAAAAATTTCCTAATTGCTTGTGGGTAGAGAGTGTATCTACTGCCACTTACCTTGTAAACAGGTTTATATCCAAATCACTTGATGGTATGACCCCATATGAAGCATGGCATGGTAGAAGACCTTCACTTGATCATTACAGGATCTTTGGATGTGTTGCTTATGTGCATATCCCTTCTCAAATAAGAGGTAAGCTAGATCCTAAGGCAGAGAAGTGCATCTTCATAGGGTATGCCTTGAATCAGAAAGGATACAGGCTCTACAATCCTTCAAATAAAGGATTCATGGTCAGTAGAGATAATGTCTTTCATGAGAATGACTCTTGGTTTGAAAGTGAATGCAGGAAAGTAAAGCTACCATATGACTTGGAAGAGGAGTTTCCAAGCCTTACGAAGGAGGAACCTAATCAGATTGAAGACATCAACTCAGATGATGAGGACATCATCAACTTAGAGGAATTGAAGGCATGGAAGTCCAAAGGCAAAATCAAGATGAAGAAGTTGGAGCATATACCTCAATCATCCAACCAAGCAATCAGAAGATCACAAAGGGAGAGCAAGAAGCCAATCAGATATGGGTATGACACTTCCCTAGTTACTAAGCACTCTCTTTATCTTGCAAAAGACTTGTCATTTGAAGAGCCATCATCATATGAAGAGGCAAAGACCAAGGCGGAATGGAAGGAATCTATGGATGAGGAAATTGAAGCACTCAAGGAGAGTGATACTTGCGAACTAATACCAAAGAAGGATTCTATGAAGGTAACTGCTTCTAGATGGATCTATAAGATCAAAAGCGATTCTGACGGATCAATAAGCAGGTACAAAGCTAGACTTCTAGCTAAGGGTTTTGCACAAATCCAAGGAGTTGATTATGGAGAAACCTTCTCACCTATGGCCAAAATGCCAACATGCTGGATTTCAGAGGAGGTGTACATGTCCCAATCTCCTTGCTATGAGGACCCAAGCAAGGTAACATATGTATGTAAATTTAACAAAGCTCTTTATGGATTGAAGCAGGCACCTAGGGCATGGAACCATAGGTTGACTACATACCTTCAGGATCAAGGATTCATCATGAGTAAAGCAGATACATCTCTATTTATTAAGAGGAGAAACTCAGAGATAATATACCTATGTGTATATGTTGATGATATCATACTCATAGGTAATGATGCCAATGGCATCAAGTAGATCAATAATCAGATAATGCAGGAGCTCAAAATTAGTGACCTTGGATCACTAAAATATTTTCTTGGACTTGAGTTAGACTATACTAACTCTAGAATTTATATTACTCAGAGAATGTATATACAAGATATGTTAAAGAAGTCTCATTTCTAGGATGCCAAAGTAGCAAGTACTCCAATGGAGGTTAATCAAAAGTTAAGTGCTTATGAAGGTGATGTGCTTGAGAACATTGCAGGTTACCAAAGCATAGTGGGAAGCTTGAACTATGCTACATTGACAAGGATTGATATTTGTTATGGAGTAAGTGTTTTAAGTCAGTTTATGCACAAACCTAGGACACCTCATTTGGAAGCTGCCAAAAGGATTTTGAAGTACCTAAAGGGCACTCAAAATCAAGGTTTATATTTTCCTTATACCTCAAAAATCAAAATATATTCAGATGCAGATTGGGCAGGTTGCAAAGATGATAGAAGTACCTCAAGATACCTATCCTTTGCAAGTGATAAACCTATATCATGGTCTTCAAAGAAGCAACCTACTGTTGCTTTGTCTTCTATAGAGGCAGAGTATAGAGGATTGGCCAATGCTACTCAAGAGGCCATATGGATCAGATTACTATACATAGATTTGGGTTTGCATACTATATCTCGAATAATTTTTGTAGATAATACAAGCTCACTACATCTTGCAGAAAATCCTATTTATCATGCTAGGACCAAGCATATAGAAGTCAACTATCATTATGTGAGAGAGGAGCTATTGAGCAAAGAAATTCAGTTGGCCTATGTGTCTACTAATATCCAATGTGTAGACTTATTGACTAAAGCATTAGATGGTACAAAACTTTGCAGGTTTAAGTCTATGATTGGATTGCAGGACATTCAAGAAGATTGATGAAGAAGGTCAATCCAAGATTTTTGGCTTGAGGGGGAGCTGTTGGTGCAAATAAAAAGCCTACACATTTGGCTAAAGTTTACGAACAATAGAAGTTTCATGGAAACCATTGCTAGAGAGTTTTTATACTTTACCATTTCTAAAAGTCACTTTGAATTGGAAGAATGATTGTAACTACCACTAAACTCGTGGAGTTTATTAGTTGAAAATTCACGACTCAAATTTGAGAGAATATCTCCTAGATTGAAGGTTCATTTTTACTGAGAGCCAATGAACAATTCAAATTCAAATTTGAAATCACTCATCTATAAACGATGCCAAAAAACTCACAGGTGTGTGACTCTATTCCCGAGTTCTCCATTACCACATTGTAAGAGAGTGAGTTCTACATTGTAACCTACACTTCTCCTCATCATCAGGCTATGATTATCATGCCTATGATCTTGTACAACATTGTCTTCTAATACAATAGATCTACATTGTCTATATATGATCTCTCTGTCATAGTCACTCATAACAGTCAACTTGTACTGCTCATATTGTAGTCATTTCTCTACCATTTTCAATGTTATATAGCTTGTTGGATTCAGCTCCAAGGTCTCTACATGATCACAAATATTTAAGACATTCTATTCAGCCAAGTTGGAGAAAATCATATCGAAGCACTCATTGGTCAAACTCCACAAAGGTCCTAAAAAATCGAGGGTAATGACTCAATTGCTAAATTGATTGCTCTGTGTATAATGCATCATTTTAAGTGATTCCACTTGGAATCATTAGCTCATTAAGAGACTTTGATGCCTCTAAGACGAAGTGCTCTAATTCCTACTGTACTGGATGCACTGAGCTTAACAAGTAGCACGTGTGTGAACAAAAATAGAAGGTTTTTATTAATCCTTCAACTTGGAAGTAGTCTTTTTTGGTTCAATCATTTCTCACATCATTTCCAAAGTACATAATCACTTATCTAGTGTCATTGGAAAGCTAAGAGGGCCTACAACTCAAATCTAAAGCAACAAGGGGCTGGTACAAAGCAGGATTTGGTAGTACCTACTCATTCCTTGGAGTGTCCATCCATCTTTCCCAATATATGTGTGTGTCTATGTTTAACTTATGTATTTATGTGTGTTTTTTTGTATATGTTATGTGTATTATTCTACGTACGTATATGTGTATGTATGCATAGTAATTTATTTATGTATTTGTTTATGTGTTATGTATGTGTGTGTGTCCGCCTACATGTTTGTGTTTTTGTGTGTATATGTGTGTATGTGTGTGTATGAGTATGTGTGTGTGTGTGTGTGTTTATGTGTATCTGTATGTATTATGCATGTATATGTTAATTTATGATAAGAAACAATGTAAATAGTATATATACAATGAAAATTTTACTTACAATAATTAGCCATATACTTTTCTCGATGAACTTCTTCAATAACTCGAAATAGAGAGAGAGGGAAAGAGAGGAGACAAAGAGATGAGAGTGAGAGAGACAAAAATAGAGAGAGAGAGAGCGATAAATAAAGAGAGAGAGAGAGAGAGGATGAAAGATAGATAGAGCAAGATTGTATGTGCAATGTAGATATGAACATTGTCTTGCTCTTCAAACATAGATACCTAGAATGATGATCAAAGAGCAATGAACATTTTCGTTTGTCTTTAAAAGAAATGATCATTGCACAAGTGATGTTAACACATTGTATAAAAAAATGAACATGCATTGGTTATCAGGGTTGCATAAGTGATGGCAATATCATGACATAAGTGATGCTTACTACTAGTGTTGCATATGCGATGCAGTTGCATATGTGATGCTTTTTTAGCATCACATAAAGGACAGTGTCCCATAAGAGATGGTGTCGCATAAGAGATGGTTGTCGGGGGAGCACTAGATTGTGCGCTCAATCTAGATTAGATATGATTTTGAAATAATAATTTTGATTATGAGATCACCCATGTAGGGGAAATAATACAAGAATATTTAGATGATACAAGAAGTTCCACAACCCGGGACTGATAGGTATGGATAAAGTGACTAGAGATGATACAAGAGATCCCATAACCCAGTATCATAGGTAGGAAACAAGATATTTGGATTACAAGAACTCCCTTGAGGGAGATGAACTAGATATAAGAATTAACTTGACAAGATCTTGTACTATGAGATTACAATAGGACACAATAAGATGTCTGAGATACTAGACTAGATAAAACTAGAACAAGACAAAAGACTAGGACTCAAACAGGAACTTGGAACTTACTTACTTGGAGATCGCAAGTCCTTGAGCTCCCAAGAGTGGCATTGGCAACACTGAGGATGTATGTCCTTATATAGGTGTTCAAGGGAAGTTATCAAAAGCGTTTATGATCTAATGATGTCATTGATGATGTCAATAATTTGAATAAGACCTCTAGATGTCATACTTTAGCATCACGATATATAGAAAGTCACATGGAATCTAGGATTTAGGATGGTTTCCTTTTTCCATGACATCATCTACCCATCAAGCCACATGTTCCATGAGGAGTAGTCATGTTCCTTGGTTTTCTCTTTATGGATTTGCTGCAGTACTTGTGCATCCTCTTTCTCTATCATAACGTACTTCAAAGCTTCCTCCATATTCCTTTTCTGGTTGGCTCTATTATGTACGATGATATGGAGAGTGATAGGTTCAATAATTTCTCTCAAATTAGAGCAAAGCTCCAAGACGATTTCACTAGCATGCTCAACTAGGGAATAAGATAAATTTCCTTCATTGTAAAACCTCTTCACTTCTATGTCATTTCCTAGGATTTAGTCTAAATTCTTGTTTCTTACCCTCAAGTTTGATTGATCTTGTTTCAATGATGCTTCTATTTCAGATTTAGATCTTAATTCTCAATATTTATTGAACTTTCCTTCACTTCGTAGTGACTTCCTTTTTAGTCCTTTTCAAATTTCTTTTCAAATCTTGATCTTTCCAAGTTCTCTTTAATTTCTTTTCAGTTTAGATCAAGCACACTTTTATGTTTTCCAAATTTATATGTTTTTCTTTCTGTTTATTTTTTTATAACTTTTAAACTAGTTTATGAAAAGTAGAAGTGTTAACTAATGGAAATAATTGTTGAAATGTGCACATAATATTCTTTGAAATGAAAAGTTGTATGCTCATTCACAAAGAGGAAAACAATCCTTAAATGCCCAATGAGTGCATCTCAAAAATTGATGGAACTTGAAGAAAAGTTACCTACATTTGGCATGGAGAAGAGGCTTAAGAAAGTGTGCAATGGAAAAGGTTTTTACATTTATGATCTAGTATGAATCCTAAATACAATTAAGTACTATATGTGCAATATGATTTTTCTCCTTCTCTTGATGGTAAGTTTGAAGAGATGAGGCTTCTACTTGCTGCTCAAGGTCCCCAAGGAGGCACTCAAGTCCCTAAGGGCCAGCCCTCAACACCTCGGGGAACCTAGGATCCGAGTTATAGCTTCAATGTTTCATGTCTTTAGTTGTGTCTTGACCTTTTAGAAGCAACAATCAATAATTAATTCTTAAGTAAATCAAAATCCTACACCTAAGCAAGCCTATCATGTTTCACATCAGGTTCAAGTCTCACTATGTTGTGAAGGCGGCCGGGTGGATCATGTCGGTGTTGTAACACACATATACATGATCACACACAGTGTTGTGATTTTAGTTTAGGTGTCTAGGGTGAAGTGGAGGCAACTCTAAATTAACTGAAGATGCTCATGCAAATACAATCAACAAATTAAGAGAGAACTTATTACACATTTTTTATATAAAGCAAGTTTTAATTAAATTAAAGAGTTTATACAATCATAAATCTCTATGAACTAGTCTTTTGCTTTTTTCTTAGAGTGCAAACATCTTCATAAACAACTATACATGGCAACAAAATAGAAAAATCTAGAGGGGGTATACATAGTAATTTTTTTTTCTAATGCAAGTTTTAATTAAAGTAAAAAGCTTATACAATCATAAATATCTATGAAATAGCCGTTTGGTTTTTTCTTGGAGTGCAAACATCTTCATAAACAACTATACGTGGCAACAAAATAGCAAAATTTCGAGGGGGTATACATGGCGTGTCCAATCCCTTCTAGGTCGGGGTGGATGAACTACAGGTGGAGCATCAGCACAATCCAATTTGCGTTTTCTAGAGTCTTCTGCATGATTCATAATCTTTCTATATGATAAAAATAAAAGAGGCCAAAACTTGTCTTTTGCTTCCATTCCAATAGGAAAGCTTTCACACTTTAGACTTCAATCAAGTCAGCTACAATCTTCAAACTTTGGGAGCATCTAGGGCCTTACGCAATATCTTCTAGAGTTTGTAGCTTGATGCATGGAAAAATAACAAAGTAATCAGTATTTTTTGCTTTCATATTATGCAAGCTAAGAGTATCAGTGTTTAATTTGGATGCATGTATATTGTCCCAGATTCTATGCTATATTATTTATAATAGTGACATTGGTTTTTTATTGTTTTGTCAGGGCATGGATAAGCCTCCTGACCATATATATCATCTCAGAATGTTTTATTGCACTTTACAACTTTTTTTAAGTCTACAGCCTATGGTTATCTGCTTCTGCAAATGCAAGACTTCCTCTTCCCTATAGAACTTTGCATGCATAGATTTTCCTGCATACCACAAAATAAATGGACACTTATATCATTTCTCCGCCTCAACCGACTACATGGCCTCTAGGCAAAAAATTGCATCCATTCATATATGATTCTTTTCATATAGTTAATCATCAGTATACAGTCGATCCATCCAATTGCATCCATTGATATATGATTCTTTTCAGCTTTCTTGCCCGAATTTCGAAGTTCTCCTTTCATAAATCTGTGATATGATGATCAACTTGGGTTGGGAGGGATAATCCCTCCGATTTTGCTTTTTGCTTTTTGCTTTCCCGATCTATATCGCTGTCAACAGCTTCACGAGATCTCCATCACTTTGCATCTGTACGAGTGTGGCGCAAGGACTTATACCATGGGCACTGTCACATGGTAGGTGAGGTCCAGCAAAGTTGATTCAACTTTTGTTTTTCTCTTTTCTTCCTTGGATCAGCGGCGCGTACTTCACTGTTTTCTTGTTTACTGTTTTCGTGATAACATGAAGATGGTGAAAGTGACGAATGATTGAAGAACATGGTGAAAGTAATGAATGATTGAAGAACATGTTTGCTCCATGAGTTCCACAAGCTGCACGTCGTGCCACAGGTTCAGCATAAATACATACAGAAGCACATCAGTAAATGCGCATATTTCGCTTGTTCGGTTCGTGAGGTCGACAGTCCAAATAAGCAGATGGTTTGGTCAAAATAAGCAGCTCGAAGTGCTGAACAACGATCATAGCTGTGAAAGCAAGAATTTAACGTTCAAAGATTGGCTGAAGGGAGTTACGGCGGGTATCGTCGGTCAACAAGACAAGAATGGTCTGGCAAACAGCAAGATAGTGAGGATCCAGATTGAAGGGCTTCAAAGTAGAGTGAACAGCTCTATCTTGTTCTTTCTTCCTTCTCTTTTCGTACACTTCCTTTTGTTCTTTGCATGCTTTCTTTCGTTTCCTTGAGTGGTATCGCAATGACAAAATCTTCTTTTACTTCAAAATCATCGTCTACATGTTCCATTTCTATCGGCCTATGAATATATTTGATCTTGAATCTAATTGCCTTGATAAGTGATCTTGGTATAAATCTTATTGGGAGATCATGGATGTGGGATAAAATGATAAAACGATTTGGTTTTTCTCTTCTATACTTCTTTGAAAAATTAAAGTGAATTAAGAAATATTTATCTATTTGCTTAAAAATGTCACTTTCTATTACATGCATGAGATGCTTCTTGAGAGACCTAGAGTGACACTAGTCATCACCTCTTTTTGATCCACTAACACAGATGCGATTGCTGGGCATCGACGAACAATTTTGTATATTGTAGACCTTATCCATTGTTATAATATAATGAATTATAAAGCCTTTGTAGGTTTCATGTGATGATTCAGATCATCCCATTTTTATGCAGATTTACATGATGCACTTGTTGATGAGAGAGCTAATACCAAAGAAGGATTCTATGAAGGTAACTGCTTCTAGATGGATCTATAAGATCAAAAGGGATTCTGATGGATCAATAAGCAGGTACAAAGCTAGACTTCTAGCTAAGGGTTTTGCACAAATCCAAGGAGTTGATTATGGAGAAACCTTCTCACCTGTTGCCAAAATGCCAACATGCTGGATTTCAGAGGAGGTGTACATGTCCCAATCTCCTTGCTATGAGGACCCAAGCAAGGTAACATATGTATGTAAATTTAACAAAGCTCTTTATGGATTGAAGCAGGCACCTAGGGCATGGAACCATAGGTTGACTACATACCTTCAGGATCAAGGATTCATCATGAGTAAAGTAGATACATCTCTATTTATTAAGAGGAGAAACTCAGAGATAATATACCTATGTGTATATGTTGATGATATCATACTCATAGGTAATGATGCCAATGGCATCAAGTAGATCAATAATCAGATAATGCAGGAGCTCAAAATTAGTGACCTTGGATCACTAAAATATTTTCTTGGACTTGAGTTAGACTATACTAACTCTAGAATTTATATTACTCGGAGAATGTATATACAGGATATGTTAAAGAAGTCTCATTTCTAGGATGCCAAAGTAGCAAGTACTCCAATGGAGGTTAATCAAAAGTTAAGTGCTTATGAAGGTGATGTGCTTGAGAACATTGCAGGTTACCAAAGCATAGTGGGAAGCTTGAACTATGCTACATTGACAAGGATTGATATTTGTTATGGAGTAAGTGTTTTAAGTCAGTTTATGCACAAACCTAGGACACCTCATTTGGAAGCTGCCAAAAGGATTTTGAAGTACCTAAAGGGCACTCAAAATCAAGGTTTATATTTTCCTTATACCTCAAACTTGAACATCAAAATATATTTAGATGCAGATTGGGCAGGTTGCAAAGATGATAGAAGTACCTCAAGATACCTATCCTTTGCAAGTGATAAACCTATATCATGGTCTTCAAAGAAGCAACCTACTGTTGCTTTGTCTTCTATAGAGGTAGAGTATAGAGGATTGGCCAATGCTACTCAAGAGGCCATATGGATCATATTACTATACATAGATTTGGGTTTGCATACTATATCTCCAATAATTTTTGTAGATAATACAAGCTCACTACATCTTGCAGAAAATCCTATTTATCATGCTAGGACCAAGCATATAGAAGTCAACTATCATTATGTGAGAGAGGAGCTATTGAGCAAAGAAATTGAGTTGGTATGTGTGTCTACTAATATGCAATGTGTAGACTTATTGACTAAAGCATTAGATGGTACAAAACTTTGCAGGTTTAAGTCTATGATTGGATTGTAGGACATTCAAGAAGATTGATGATGAAGGCCAATCCAAAAATTTTGGCTTGAGGGGGAGCTGTTGGTGCAAATAACAAGCCTACACATTTGGCTAAAGTTTATGAACAATAGAAGTTCCATGGAAACCATTGCTAGAGAGTTTTTATCCTTTACCATTTCTAAAAGTCACTTTGAATTGGAAGAATGATTGTAACTACCACTAAACTCGTGGAGTTTATTAGTTGAAAATTCACGACTCAAATTTGAGAGAATATCTCCTAGATTGAAGGTTCACTTTTAGTGAGAGCCAATGAACAATTCAAATTCAAATTTGATATCACTCATCTATAAACGATGTCAAAAAACTCACAGGTGTGTGACTCTATTCCCGAGTTCTCCATTACCACATTGTAAGAGAGTGAGTAACATTGTAACCTACACTTCTCCTCATCATTAGGCTATGAGTATCATGCCTATGATCTTGTACAACATTGTCTTCTAATACAATAGATCTACATTGTCTATATATCATCTCTCTGTGATAGTCACTCATAACAGTCAACTTGTACTGCTCATATTGTAGTCATTTCTCTACCATTTTCAATGTTATATAGCTTGTTGGATTCAACTCCAAGGTCTCTACATGATCACAAATATTTAAGACATTCTATTCAGCCAAGTTGGAGAAAATCATATCGAAGCACTCATTGGTCAAACTCCACAAAGGTCCTAAAAAATCGAGGGTAATGACTCAATTGCTAAATTGATTGCTCTGTGTATAATGCATCATTTTAAGTGATTCCACTTGGAATCATTAGCTCATTAAGAGACTTTGATGCCTCTAAGAGGAAGTGCTCTAATTCCTACTGTACTGGACGCACTGAGCTTAACAAGTAGCACGTGTGTGAACAAAAATAGAAGGTTTTTATTAATCCTTCAACTTGGAAGTAGTATTTTTTGGTTCAATCATTTCTCACATCATTTCCAAAGTACATAATCACTTATTTAGTGTCATTGGAAAGCTAAGAGGGCCTACAACTCAAATCTAAAGCAACAAGGGGCTGGTACAAAGCAGGATTTGGTAGTACCTACTCATTCCTTGGAGTGTCCATCCATCTTTCCCAATATATGTGTGTGTCTATGTTTAACTTATGTATTTATGTGTGTGTTTTTGTATATGTTATGTGTATTATTCTACGTACGTATATGTGTATGTATGCATAGTAATTTATTTATGTATTTGTTTATGTGTTATGTATGTGTGTGTGTCCGCCTACATGTTTGTGTTTTTGTGTGTATATGTGTGTATGTGTGTGTATGAGTATGTGTGTGTGTGTGTTTATGTGTATCTGTATGTATTATGCATGTATATGTTAATTTATGATAAGAAACAATGTAAATAGTATATATACAATGAAAATTTTACTCACAATAATTAGCCATATACTTTTCTCGATGAACTTCTTCAATAACTCGAAATAGAGAGAGAGGGAGAGAGAGGAGACAAAGAGATGAGAGTGAGAGAGACAAAAATAGAGAGAGAGAGAGAGCGATAAATAAAGAGAGAGAGAGAGAGGATGAAAGATAGATAGAGCAAGATTGTATGTGCAATGTAGATATGAACATTGTCTTGCTCTTCAAACATAGATACCTAGAATGATGATCAAAGAGCAATGAACATTTTCGTTTGTCTTTAAAAGAAATGATCATTGCACAAGTGATGTTAACACATTGTATAAAAAAATGAACATGCATTGGTTATCAGGGTTGCATAAGTGATGGCAATATCATGACATAAGTGATGCTTACTACTAGTGTTGCATATGCGATGCAGTTGCATATGTGATGCTTTTTTAGCATCACATAAAGGACAGTGTCCCATAAGAGATGGTGTCGCATAAGAGATGGTTGTCGGGGGAGCACTAGATTGTGCGCTCAATCTAGATTAGATAAGATTTTGAAATAATAATTTTGATTATGAGATCACCCATGTAGGGGAAATAATACAAGAATATTTAGATGATACAAGAAGTTCCACAACCCGGGACTGATAGGTATGGATAAAGTGACTAGAGATGATACAAGAGATCCCATAACCCAGTATCATAGGTAGGAAACAAGATATTTGGATTACAAGAACTCCCTTGAGGGAGATGAACTAGATATAAGAATTAACTTGACAAGATCTTGTACTATGAGATTACAATAGGACACAATAAGATGTCTGAGATACTAGACTAGATAAAACTAGAACAAGACAAAAGACTAGGACTCAAACAGGAACTTGGAACTTACTTACTTGGAGATCGCAAGTCCTTGAGCTCCCAAGAGTGGCATTGGCAACACTGAGGATGTATGTCCTTATATAGGTGTTCAAGGGAAGTTATCAAAAGCGTTTATGATCTAATGATGGCATTGATGATGTCAATAATTTGAATAAGACCTCTAGATGTCATACTTTAGCATCACGATATATAGAAAGTCACATGGAATCTAGGATTTAGGATGGTTTCCTTTTTCCATGACATCATCTACCCATCAAGCCACATGTTCCATGAGGAGTAGTCATGTTCCTTGGTTTTCTCTTTATGGATTTGCTGCAGTACTTGTGCATCCTCTTTCTCTATCATAACGTACTTCAAAGCTTCCTCCATATTCCTTTTCTGGTTGGCTCTATTATGTACGATGATATGGAGAGTGATAGGTTCAATAATTTCTCTCAAATTAGAGCAAAGCTCCAAGACGATTTCACTAGCATGCTCAACTAGGGAATAAGATAAATTTCCTTCATTGTAAAACCTCTTCACTTCTATGTCATTTCCTAGGATTTAGTCTAAATTCTTGTTTCTTACCCTCAAGTTTGATTGATCTTGTTTCAATGATGCTTCTATTTCAGATTTAGATCTTAATTCTCAATATTTATTGAACTTTCCTTCACTTCGTAGTGACTTCCTTTTTAGTCCTTTTCAAATTTCTTTTCAAATCTTGATCTTTCCAAGTTCTCTTTAATTTCTTTTCAGTTTAGATCAAGCACACTTTTATGTTTTTCAAATTTATATGTTTTTCTTTCTGTTTATTTTTTTATAACTTTTAAACTAGTTTATGAAAAGTAGAAGTGTTAACTAATGGAAATAATTGTTGAAATGTGCACATAATATTCTTTGAAATGAAAAGTTGTATGCTCATTCACAAAGAGGAAAACAATCCTTAAATGCCCAATGAGTGCATCTCAAAAATTGATGGAACTTGAAGAAAAGTTACCTACATTTGGCATGGAGAAGAGGCTTAAGAAAGTGTGCAATGGAAAAGGTTTTTACATTTATGATCTAGTATGAATCCTAAATACAATTAAGTACTATATGTGCAATATGATTTTTCTCCTTCTCTTGATGGTAAGTTTGAAGAGATGAGGCTTCTACTTGCTGCTCAAGGTCCCCAAGGAGGCACTCAAGTCCCTAAGGGCCAGCCCTCAACACCTCGGGGAACCTAGGATCCGAGTTATAGCTTCAATGTTTCATGTCTTTAGTTGTGTCTTGACCTTTTAGAAGCAACAATCAATAATTAATTCTTAAGTAAATCAAAATCCTACACCTAAGCAAGCCTATCATGTTTCACATCAGGTTCAAGTCTCACTATGTTGTGAAGGCGGCCGGGTGGATCATGTCGGTGTTGTAACACACATATACATGATCACACACAGTGTTGTGATTTTAGTTTAGGTGTCTAGGGTGAAGTGGAGGCAACTCTAAATTAACTGAAGATGCTCATGCAAATACAATCAACAAATTAAGAGAGAACTTATTACACATTTTTTATATAAAGCAAGTTTTAATTAAATTAAAGAGTTTATACAATCATAAATCTCTATGAACTAGTCTTTTGCTTTTTTCTTAGAGTGCAAACATCTTCATAAACAACTATACATGGCAACAAAATAGAAAAATCTAGAGGGGGTATACATAGTAATTTTTTTTTCTAATGCAAGTTTTAATTAAAGTAAAAAGCTTATACAATCATAAATATCTATGAAATAGCCGTTTGGTTTTTTCTTGGAGTGCAAACATCTTCATAAACAACTATACGTGGCAACAAAATAGCAAAATTTCGAGGGGGTATACATGGCGTGTCCAATCCCTTCTAGGTCGGGGTGGATGAACTACAGGTGGTGCATCAGCACAATCCAATTTGCGTTTTCTAGAGTCTTCTGCATGATTCATAATCTTTCTATATGATAAAAATAAAAGAGGCCAAAACTTGTCTTTTGCTTCCATTCCAATAGGAAAGCTTTCACACTTTAGACTTCAATCAAGTCAGCTACAATCTTCAAACTTTGGGAGCATCTAGGGCCTTACGCAATATCTTCTAGAGTTTGTAGCTTGATGCATGGAAAAATAACAAAGTAATCAGTATTTTTTGCTTTCATATTATGCAAGCTAAGAGTATCAGTGTTTAATTTGGATGCATGTATACTGTCCCAGATTCTATGCTATATTATTTATAATAGTGACATTGGTTTTTTATTGTTTTGTCAGGGCATGGATAAGCCTCCTGACCATATATATCATCTCAGAATGTTTTATTGCACTTTACAACTTTTTTTAAGTCTACAGCCTATGGTTATCTGCTTCTGGAAATGCAAGACTTCCTCTTCCCTATAGAACTTTGCATGCATAGATTTTCCTGCATACCACAAAATAAATGGACACTTATATCATTTCTCCGCCTCAACCGACTACATGGCCTCTAGGCAAAAAATTGCATCCATTCATATATGATTCTTTTCATATAGTTAATCATCAGTATACAGTCGATCCATCCAATTGCATCCATTGATATATGATTCTTTTCAGCTTTCTTGCCCGAATTTCGAAGTTCTCCTTTCATAAATCTGTGATATGATGATCAACTTGGGTTGGGAGGGATAATCCCTCCGATTTTGCTTTTTGCTTTTTGCTTTCCCGATCTATATCGCTGTCAACAGCTTCACGAGATCTCCATCACTTTGCATCTGTACGAGTGTGGCGCAAGGACTTATACCATGGGCACTGTCACATGGTAGGTGAGGTCCAGCAAAGTTGATTCAACTTTTGTTTTTCTCTTTTCTTCCTTGGATCAGCGGCGCGTACTTCACTGTTTTCTTGTTTACTGTTTTCGTGATAACATGAAGATGGTGAAAGTGACGAATGATTGAAGAACATGGTGAAAGTAATGAATGATTGAAGAACATGTTTGCTCCATGAGTTCCACAAGCTGCACGTCGTGCCACAGGTTCAGCATAAATACATACAGAAGCACATCAGTAAATGCGCATATTTCGCTTGTTCGGTTCGTGAGGTCGACAGTCCCAATAAGCAGATGGTTTGGTCAAAATAAGCAGCTCGAAGTGCTGAACAACGATCATAGCTGTGAAAGCAAGAATTTAACGTTCAAAGATTGGCTGAAGGGAGTTACGGCGGGTATCGTCGGTCAACAAGACAAGAATGGTCTGGCAAACAGCAAGATAGTGAGGATCCAGATTGAAGGGCTTCAAAGTAGAGTGAACAGCTCTATCTTGTTCTTTCTTCCTTCTCTTTTCGTACACTTCCTTTTGTTCTTTGCATGCTTTCTTTCGTTTCCTTGAGTGGTATCGCAATGACAAAATCTTCTTTTACTTCAAAATCATCGTCTACATGTTCCATTTCTATCGGCCTATGAATATATTTGATCTTGAATCTAATTGCCTTGATAAGTGATCTTGGTATAAATCTTATTGGGAGATCATGGATGTGGGATAAAATGATAAAACGATTTGGTTTTTCTCTTCTATACTTCTTTGAAAAATTAAAGTGAATTAAGAAATATTTATCTATTTGCTTAAAAATGTCACTTTCTATTACATGCATGAGATGCTTCTTGAGAGACCTAGAGTGACACTAGTCATCACCTCTTTTTGATCCACTAACACAGATGCGATTGCTGGGCATCGACGAACAATTTTGTATATTGTAGACCTTATCCATTGTTATAATATAATGAATTATAAAGCCTTTGTAGGTTTCATGTGATGATTCAGATCATCCCATTTTTATGCAGATTTACATGATGCACTTGTTGATGAGAGAGCTAATACCAAAGAAGGATTCTATGAAGGTAACTGCTTCTAGATGGATCTATAAGATCAAAAGGGATTCTGATGGATCAATAAGCAGGTACAAAGCTAGACTTCTAGCTAAGGGTTTTGCACAAATCCAAGGAGTTGATTATGGAGAAACCTTCTCACCTGTTGCCAAAATGCCAACATGCTGGATTTCAGAGGAGGTGTACATGTCCCAATCTCCTTGCTATGAGGACCCAAGCAAGGTAACATATGTATGTAAATTTAACAAAGCTCTTTATGGATTGAAGCAGGCACCTAGGGCATGGAACCATAGGTTGACTACATACCTTCAGGATCAAGGATTCATCATGAGTAAAGTAGATACATCTCTATTTATTAAGAGGAGAAACTCAGAGATAATATACCTATGTGTATATGTTGATGATATCATACTCATAGGTAATGATGCCAATGGCATCAAGTAGATCAATAATCAGATAATGCAGGAGCTCAAAATTAGTGACCTTGGATCACTAAAATATTTTCTTGGACTTGAGTTAGACTATACTAACTCTAGAATTTATATTACTCGGAGAATGTATATACAGGATATGTTAAAGAAGTCTCATTTCTAGGATGCCAAAGTAGCAAGTACTCCAATGGAGGTTAATCAAAAGTTAAGTGCTTATGAAGGTGATGTGCTTGAGAACATTGCAGGTTACCAAAGCATAGTGGGAAGCTTGAACTATGCTACATTGACAAGGATTGATATTTGTTATGGAGTAAGTGTTTTAAGTCAGTTTATGCACAAACCTAGGACACCTCATTTGGAAGCTGCCAAAAGGATTTTGAAGTACCTAAAGGGCACTCAAAATCAAGGTTTATATTTTCCTTATACCTCAAACTTGAACATCAAAATATATTTAGATGCAGATTGGGCAGGTTGCAAAGATGATAGAAGTACCTCAAGATACCTATCCTTTGCAAGTGATAAACCTATATCATGGTCTTCAAAGAAGCAACCTACTGTTGCTTTGTCTTCTATAGAGGTAGAGTATAGAGGATTGGCCAATGCTACTCAAGAGGCCATATGGATCATATTACTATACATAGATTTGGGTTTGCATACTATATCTCCAATAATTTTTGTAGATAATACAAGCTCACTACATCTTGCAGAAAATCCTATTTATCATGCTAGGACCAAGCATATAGAAGTCAACTATCATTATGTGAGAGAGGAGCTATTGAGCAAAGAAATTGAGTTGGTCTGTGTGTCTACTAATATGCAATGTGTAGACTTATTGACTAAAGCATTAGATGGTACAAAACTTTGCAGGTTTAAGTCTATGATTGGATTGCAGGACATTCAAGAAGATTGATGATGAAGGCCAATCCAAAAATTTTGGCTTGAGGGGGAGCTGTTTGTGCAAATAACAAGCCTACACATTTGGCTAAAGTTTATGAACAATAGAAGTTCCATGGAAACCATTGCTAGAGAGTTTTTATCCTTTACCATTTCTAAAAGTCACTTTGAATTGGAAGAATGATTGTAACTACCACTAAACTCGTGGAGTTTATTAGTTGAAAATTCACGACTCAAATTTGAGAGAATATCTCCTAGATTGAAGGTTCACTTTTAGTGAGAGCCAATGAACAATTCAAATTCAAATTTGATATCACTCATCTATAAACGATGTCAAAAAACTCACAGGTGTGTGACTCTATTCCCGAGTTCTCCATTACCACATTGTAAGAGAGTGAGTAACATTGTAACCTACACTTCTCCTCATCATTAGGCTATGACTATCATGCCTATGATCTTGTACAACATTGTCTTCTAATACAATAGATCTACATTGTCTATATATCATCTCTCTGTGATAGTCACTCATAACAGTCAACTTGTACTGCTCATATTGTAGTCATTTCTCTACCATTTTCAATGTTATATAGCTTGTTGGATTCAGCTCCAAGGTCTCTACATGATCACAAATATTTAAGACATTCTATTCAGCCAAGTTGGAGAAAATCATATCGAAGCACTCATTGGTCAAACTCCACAAAGGTCCTAAAAAATCGAGGGTAATGACTCAATTGCTAAATTGATTGCTCTGTGTATAATGCATCATTTTAAGTGATTCCACTTGGAATCATTAGCTCATTAAGAGACTTTGATGCCTCTAAGAGGAAGTGCTCTAATTCCTACTGTACTGGACACACTGAGCTTAACAAGTAGCACGTGTGTGAACAAAAATAGAAGGTTTTTATTAATCCTTCAACTTGGAAGTAGTATTTTTTGGTTCAATCATTTCTCACATCATTTCCAAAGTACATAATCACTTATTTAGTGTCATTGGAAAGCTAAGAGGGCCTACAACTCAAATCTAAAGCAACAAGGGGCTGGTACAAAGCAGGATTTGGTAGTACCTACTCATTCCTTGGAGTGTCCATCCATCTTTCCCAATATATGTGTGTGTCTATGTTTAACTTATGTATTTATGTGTGTGTTTTTGTATATGTTATGTGTATTATTCTACGTACGTATATGTGTATGTATGCATAGTAATTTATTTATGTATTTGTTTATGTGTTATGTATGTGTGTGTGTCCGCCTACATGTTTGTGTTTTTGTGTGTATATGTGTGTATGTGTGTGTATGAGTATGTGTGTGTGTGTGTTTATGTGTATCTGTATGTATTATGCATGTATATGTTAATTTATGATAAGAAACAATGTAAATAGTATATATACAATGAAAATTTTACTCACAATAATTAGCCATATACTTTTCTCGATGAACTTCTTCAATAACTCGAAATAGAGAGAGAGGGAGAGAGAGGAGACAAAGAGATGAGAGTGAGAGAGACAAAAATAGAGAGAGAGAGAGAGCGATAAATAAAGAGAGAGAGAGAGAGAGGATGAAAGATAGATAGAGCAAGATTGTATGTGCAATGTAGATATGAACATTGTCTTGCTCTTCAAACATAGATACCTAGAATGATGATCAAAGAGCAATGAACATTTTCGTTTGTCTTTAAAAGAAATGATCATTGCACAAGTGATGTTAACACATTGTATAAAAAAATGAACATGCATTGGTTATCAGGGTTGCATAAGTGATGGCAATATCATGACATAAGTGATGCTTACTACTAGTGTTGCATATGCGATGCAGTTGCATATGTGATGCTTTTTTAGCATCACATAAAGGACAGTGTCCCATAAGAGATGGTGTCACATAAGAGATGGTTGTCGGGGGAGCACTAGATTGTGCGCTCAATCTAGATTAGATAAGATTTTGAAATAATAATTTTGATTATGAGATCACCCATGTAGGGGAAATAATACAAGAATATTTAGATGATACAAGAAGTTCCACAACCCAGGACTGATAGGTATGGATAAAGTGACTAGAGATGATACAAGAGATCCCATAACCCAGTATCATAGGTAGGAAACAAGATATTTAGATTACAAGAACTCCCTTGAGGGAGATGAACTAGATATAAGAATTAACTTGACAAGATCTTGTACTATGAGATTACAATAGGACACAATAAGATGTTCGAGATACTAGACTAGATAAAACTAGAACAAGACAAAAGACTAGGACTCAAACAGGAACTTGGAAATTACTTACTTGGAGATCGCAAGTCCTTGAGCTCCCAAGAGTGGCATTGGCAACACTGAGGATGTATGTCCTTATATAGGTGTTCAAGGGAAGTTATCAAAAGCGTTTATGATCTAATGATGTCGTTGATGATGTCAATAATTTGAATAAGACCTCTAGATGTCATACTTTAGCATCACGATATATAGAAAGTCACATGGAATCTAGGATTTAGGATGGTTTCCTTTTTCCATGACATCATCTACCCATCAAGCCACATGTTCCATGAGGAGCAGTCATGTTCCTTGGTTTTCTTTTTATGAATTTGTTGCAGTACTTGTGCATCCTCTTTCTCTATCATAACGTACTTCAAAGCTTCCTCCATATTCCTTTTCTGGTTGGCTCTATTATGTACGACAATATGGAGAGTGATAGGTTCAATAATTTCTCTCAAATTAGAGCAAAGCTCCAAGACGTTTTCACTAGCATGCTCAACTAGGGAATAAGATAAATTTCCTTCATTGTAAAACCTCTTCACTTCTATGTCATTTCCTAGGATTTAGTCTAAATTCTTGTTTCTTACCCTCAAGTTTGGTTGATCTTGTTTCAATGATGCTTCTATTTCAGATTTAGATCTTAATTCTCAATATTTGTTGAAGTTTCCTTCACTTCCTATTTACTTCCTTTTTAGTCCTTTTCAAAATTTCTTTTCAAATCTTGATCTTTCCAAGTTCTCATTAATTTCTTTTCAGTTTAGATCAAGCACACTTTTATGTTTTTCAAATTTTTATGTTTTTCTTTCTGTTTATTTTTTGATAACTTTTAAACTAGTTTATGAAAAGTAGAAGTGTTAACTAATGGAAATAATTGTTGAAATGTGCACATAATATTCTTTTGAAATGAAAAGTTGTATGCTCATTCACAAAGAGGAAAACAATCCTTAAATGCCCAATGAGTGCATCTCAAAAATTGATGGAACTTGAAGAAAAGTTACCTACATTTGGCATGGAGAAGAGGCTTAAGAAAGTGTGCAATGGAAAAGGTTTTTACATTTATGATCAAGTATGAATCCTAAATACAATTAAGTACTATATGTGCAATGTGATTTTTCTCCTTCTCTTGATGGTAAGGTTGAAGAGATGAGGCTTCTACTTGTTGCTCAAGGTCCCCAAGGAGGCACTCAAGTCCCTAAGGGCCAGCCCTCAACACCTCGGGGAACCTAGGATCCGAGTTATAGCTTCAATGCTTCATGTCTTTAGTTGTGTCTTGACCTTTTAGAAGCAACAATCAATAATTAATTCTTAAGTAAATCAAAATCCTACACCTAAACAAGCCTATCATGTTTCACATCAGGTTCAAGTCTCACTATGTTGTGAAGGCCGCCGGGTGGATCATGTCGGTGTTGTAACACACATATACATGATCACACACAGTGTTGTGATTTTAGTTTAGGTGTCTAGGGTGAAGTGGAGGCAACTCTAAATTAACTGAAGATGCTCATGCAAATACAATCAACAAATTAAGAGAGAACTTATTACACATTTTTTAAATAAACCAAGTTTTAATTAAATTAAAGAGTTTATACAATCATAAATCTCTATGAACTAGTCTTTTGCTTTTTTCTTAGAGTGCAAACATCGTCATAAACAACTATACATGGCAACAAAATAGAAAAATCTAGAGGGGGTATACATAGTAATTTTTTTTTCGAATGCAAGTTTTAATTAAAGTAAAAAGCTTATACAATCATAAATATCTATGAAATAGCCGTTTGGTTTTTTCTTGGAGTGCAAACATCTTCATAAACAACTATACGTGGCAACAGAATAGCAAAATTTCGAGGGGGTATACATGGCGTGTCCAATCCCTTCTAGGTCGGGGTGGATGAACTACAGGTGGAGCATCAGCACAATCCAATTTGCGTTTTCTAGAGTCTTCTGCATGATTCATAATCTTTCTATATAATAAAAATAAAAGAGGCCAAAACTTGTCTTTTGCTTCCATTCCAATAGGAAAAGCTTTCACACTTTAGACTTCAATCAAGTCAGCTACAATCTTCAAACTTTGGGAGCATCTAGGGTCTTACGCAATATCTTCTAGAGTTTGTAGCTTGATGCATGGAAAAATAACAAAGTATCAGTCTTTTTTGCTTTCATATTATGCAAGCTAAGAGTATGAGTGTTTAGTTTGGATGCATGTATATTGTCCCAGATTCTATGCTATATTATTTATAATACTGACATTGGTTCTTTATCGTTTTATCAGGGCATGGATAAGCCTCCTGACCATATATATCATCTCAGAATGTTTTATTGCACTTTACAACTTTTTTTAAGTCTACAGCCTATGGTTATCTGCTTCTGGAAATGCAAGACTTCCTCTTCCCTATAGAACTTTGCATGCATAGATTTTCCTGCATACCACAAAATAAATGGACACTTATATCATTTCTCCGCCTCAACCGACTACATGGCCTCTGGGCAAAAAATTGCATCCAAACATATATGATTCTTTTCATATAGTTAATCATCAGTATACAGTCGATCCATCCAATTGCATCCATTCATATATGATTCTTTTCAGCTTTCTTGCCCGAATTTCGAAGGTCTCCTTTCATAAATCTGTGATATGATGATCAACTTGGGTTGGGAGGGATAATCCCTCCGAATTTTTTGCTTTTTGCTTTTTGCTTTCCCGATCTATATCGCTGTCAACAGCTTCACGAGATCTCCATCACTTTGCATCTGTACGAGTGTGGCGCAAGGACTTATACCATGGGCACTGTCACATGGTAGGTGAGGTCCAGCAAAGTTGATTCAACTTTTGTTTTTCTCTTTTCTTCCTTGGATCAGCGGCGCGTACTTTACTGTTTTCTTGCTTACTATTTTCGTGATAACATGAAGATGGTGAAAGTGACGAATGATTGAAGAACATGGTGAAAGTAATGAATGATTGAACAACATGTTTGCTCCATGAGTTCCACAAGCTGCACGTCGTGCCACAGGTTCAGCATAAATACATACAGAAGCACATCAGTAAATGCGCATATTTCGCTTGTTCGGTTCGTGAGGTCGACAGTCCAAATAAGCAGATGGTTTGGTCAAAATAAGCAGCTCGAAGTGCTGAACAACGATCATAGCTGTGAAAGCAAGAATTTAACGTTCAAAGATTGGCTGAAGGGAGTTACGGCGGGTATCGTCGGTCAACAAGACAAGAATGGTCTGGCAAACAGCAAGATAGTGAGGATCCAGATTGAAGGGCTTCAAAGTAGAGTGAACAGCTCTATCTTGTTCTTTCTTCCTTCTCTTTTCGTACACTTCCTTTTGTTCTTTGCATGCTTTCTTTCGTTTCCTTGAGTGGTATCGCAATGACAAAATCTTCTTTTACTTCAAAATCATCGTCTACATGTTCCATTTCTATCGGCCTATGAATATATTTGATCATGAATCTAATTGCCTGGATAAGTGATCTTGGTATAAATCTAATTGGGAGATCATGGATGTGGGATAAAATGATAAAACGATTTGGTTTTTCTCTTCTATACTTCTTTGAAAAATTAAAGTGAATTAAGAAATATTTATCTATTTGCTTAAAAATGTCACTTTCTATTACATGCATGAGATGCTTCTTGAGAGACCTAGAGTGACACTAGTCATCACCTCTTTTTGATCCACTAACACAGATGCGATTGCTGGGCATCGACGAACAATTTTGTATATTTTAGACCTTATCCATTGTTATAATATAATGAATTATAAAGCCTTTGTAGGTTTCATGTGATGATTCAGATCATCCCATTTTAATGCAGATTTACATGATGCACTTGTTGCTCTATGTGTCATGGACACAAAGAAAAGCATCTTAAATCTTATATTCCATGTCAATTCACTATATCTCATGTTTGGTTAGGATTTTGAGAAAATAATGCTACCATTGCGTCCGGAATGTGCCAAAACCCCAAGATTGACTGTCTATTTGCTAATTCTGACACTCGGAGGTCTTGTTTCGAGTTGATGATGTCATTGATGACATCATCAAATCGTAAACGCCCTTCAAAACCTATAAAAGGAGGGTTGGCCATATTCATAATCAGTATTGCCAATACCAGTCTTGGGAGCTCAAGGAGTTGTGACCGCCAAGTAAGTACTCTTCAAGTTCCGGTTATAGTTCTTGTCTTGTTCCTTGTTCTAGTCTAGTTCTTGGACATTCTATCTTGTCCTCTTGTAATCTCGTAGTACGAGATCCTATCGAGTTCTTTCGTGTATCCAGTTCATCTCCTAGAAGGGAGTTCTTGTACTCCAGACATCTTGTTTCATACTTACGATCCCGGGTTGTGGGATCTCCTATATCATCTCTAGTCCAGTTTTCCATATCTATCAGTCCCGGGTTGTGGGACATCTTGTATCATTCGTATATTCTTGTATCGTTTTCCCTTTGTGGGTGTTCTTGTAATCACAAGTATAATTCTGAAATCTTGTCTAGTATAGTCAGAGAGCACAATCTAGTGCTCCCCTGACATTTTGGCAAGACTAACTTCACCAAGATCAGGTACCATGGATTCCCTATGCAAGAAGATCCAATCTACCATAAAGGACATGATCGAGCATGTCCAAGAGATGAAAAGATTGCTACGACAATATGATCGATCAGTTTTGAGCTATGCCTTGAATATAAAGATGTTGTTTCGTGGAACTACATACCAAGAAGACTACATGGTTAATCAGTTTCGAAGTGGCCTCAATCCTGAAGTCAAACATCTCTTGCTATCCATGCCTCAAGCAAATACCTTGGAGGATGTTATCAATCAAGCAATTCAATGTGAGAATCAGTTGTTAAAAGAACTCCAAGTCCAAGAGTCAGAAGTAAGACACTACTCCTCAAGAATCTGAACTAAGAATCTTTGAAGCCCAAGAAGTCATTACAAGTGATATGCAGTATACATGTTATGGAGATATCAAGAAGATAAAGAACAAGGAGGAGTTCAAGTTTAATCAAGGAGGTGTGCTTACTCAACACTCTTCATCAAAGATCTTAGAAACACCACAACATTCCACTAGAAGCTCAAAGGATCTATCACATGAAGAACTCAAGGAAGCTCAAGAGAGACCTAGTCCTTTACCACTGATCAAGATTGAGGATCATGAAGAATTCGAAGTCGTGCATGTATCAGATTCAAGGATCTCTCAAGGAAGATTGGAATGCCTTATTCATTGGAAAGCATATGACATCATTGATCATACTTGGCAACTTACAGAAAATATTCTTAAAGAAAAATTCAAGGGTCATGAGTTCCATAGGAAGAATCCAATGAAACCCAAGCTACAGAACATGGCCGCTCCTCGTGGAACTCATCACTTGAGGGGGAGGTGATGTCATGGACACAAAGAAAACCATCTTAAATCTTATATTCCATGTCAATTTACTATATCTCATGTTTGGTTAGGATTTTGGAGAAAATAATGCTACCATTGCATCCGGAATGTGCCAAAACCCCAAGATCGACTGTCTATTTGCTGAATTCTGACACTCGGAGGTCTTGTTTCCAGTTGATGATGTCATCGATGACATCATCAAATCGTAACCGCCCTTCAAAACCTATAAAAGGAGGGGTTGGCCACATTCATAATCAGTCTTGCCAATACCAGTCTTGGGAGCTCAAGGAGTTGTGACCGCCAAGTAAGTACTCTTCAAGTTCCGGTTATAGTTCTTGTCTTGTTCCTTGTTCTAGTCTAGTTCTTGGACATTCTATCTTGTCCTCTTGTAATCTCGTAGTACGAGATCCTGTCAAGTTCTTTCGTGTATCCAGTTCATCTCCCAGAAGGGAGTTCTTGTAATCCAGACATCTTGTTTCATACTTACGATCCCGGGTTGTGGGATCTCCTATATCATCTCTAGTCTAGTTTTCCATACCTATCAGTCGCGGGTTGTGGGACATCTTGTATCATTTGTATATTCTTGTATGGTTTTCCCTTTGTGGGTGTTCTTGTAATCACAAGTATAATTCTGAAATCTTGTCTAGTGTAGTCAGAGAGCACAATCTAGTGCTCCCCTGACACTATGATGAGAATGAGCCTGTTTCATTTGAAGAAGCACAAAATTCAAAAAATCGGATCGCTACTATGCAATCTGAATATGATGTTATAATGAAGAATGGTACCTAGTCTTTATGTGACTTGCCTCCTAGCAAGAAGGCCATTGGCACAAAGTGGGTATACAAGCTGAAGCATAAACCTGATGGAACAGTTGACAGGTATAAGGCTAGGCTTGTCGGAAAGGGTTATGCTCAAGAAAGAGGCATTGACTTCGATGAAACCTTTTCTCCTACTTGCCGAATGACTACTGTTCATAGCATGTGTGCACTTGCAACTCATCATGGTTGGAATGTACATCAGTTGGACATTAAACCTGTTGGAGCAAATCACAAGCCTACGCATTGGGCTTGTAGCTCATACACATATGAAGTTCCATGAGATCTATTGCTAGTGGAAATTTATCTTTTTACATTTGTAAAAATAATTCATTTGACTTGGAAGAAGTTTTGTAATCAACTACCTAGAAGTCGCGGACTTGATTAGTTGGAAAGCATCAACCACATTGAGAGAATATGTCCTAGATTGGAGGTACACCTTTTAGAGAGAGCCAAAAGTGAATTCAAATTCAGATTTGAATGGAAGACTTATAAAAAGGTGACTTGAAATAGTCAGCAAAAGAAGTTATTCATTCCGAGCTCTCCATTTCCATTTTGCTTATGTGTTAGGTCTACATTATAGCCTACACTAACCTCTATCATAAGGCTATGATTACCGAGCCTATGATCTTCTACAACATTGTCCATTAATACATTATACCTACATTGTTGATCTATGATATCTGTGTTATAGTCATTTCTCATTGTGAACTTGTGTTGCTCATATCTCACTCATTTTGCCACCAAATTCAATGATCTATAGCTTTTGGAATCAGCCACACGTTATCTATATGCTGACAAATTTTGAAGCAATTCTATTTAGCCAATTGAGAGAAATCGGTGTCGAAGCACTCACTCCTCAATACCTGTAGAGGTCCTAAAAAGTCGGGGGTAATGATTAATTTGCTAAACTAATTTCCCTGTGCATAGTCAATCATTTCAAGTGATTCAACTTCAAATCAGTAGCTTACTAAGCTAATTAGATACCTCTAAAAGGAATTTTTCCAATTCCTACTGTACTAGTTGTACTGAGCATTACAAGCAGCAGGTATATGGTCCAAAATATAAAGTTTTGTTGGATTCTTCTATTGAGAAGTAGTCTGTCTTGATTCAATCTTTACATACATAATTTGCAAAGTACATAGGCACTTTCATGGTGTCATTGGAAAGCTAAGAGGTCCCACACATCAACTCTGAAGCAGCAAAAGGCTGGTACTAAGCACGGTTTGGCTGTACCAACTCATCACTTGAAGTGTCCATCCATCTTTCCCAACAGTGGTATTAGAGCAAAGTTAAGGTAAAATGGGAGATGGTTTTCCTTCTTTCCTTGATAAACTGAACAGGAACAACTATCAAGCATGGTCTCTAAGGATGAAGACATTCTTACAAGGAAGGAGCCTCTATGGATACATCTCAAGAGATGAGGAGATGCCCATATTTAGAAGCACAAGACAACCTACAAGGGAAGAGCATGAAAGACTCAACACATGGTGTGCCAAGGATGCATTAGCAAGGTCTAACTTACTCAACTCAATTTCTAATTTTCTTCTTCCACATATTAGGAACTGTAAGACATCCTAAGAGACTTGGGAAACATTGTCTTCTTATTTCTCTTCCAACACAAGGGCCAAGAAGAATGAGTTGTGGATTGAATTCACAACCCAAAGGAAAACACCTAAGCAAGCTATCTCAGAGTATGTGACCAAAGTTAAAGATGTAGCATATCAGTGGGAAAGTGCAGGAGAAGAAATTGAAGAGCAGATTGTAAGGCAAGTTATCAATGGTATTAAAGCTGATGACAAGTGGAAAAGCTTCACAACTTCCATGGACTTGTACATGGACATGCAGATTCCAGACCTTACCACACTCATGGGGCAACTATTCACCCATGAAGCCAAGCTCAACAAGAATGGAGACTCATCAAGAGGTAATAGCTCTTATGCCCTATACACTAATAAGAATAATTCTAAAGGGAAAGGCAAGAACAAGAAGAGAGAAGATGAAGGAACTACCTCCCAAGCTAACTATGCAGGGAGAGGTAGATCATCAAGAGGAAGGGGTAGAGGAGGTAAGCAAGGTAGGGGGAGATCTTATAACTCCTCACCATGCAATATTTGTGGTTTATCAAATCATACTACAGATGAGTGTTTCAGGAACTTCAAGAATCAGAGAGGTAGAGGATATCAAAGAAGTGGATACAGACAATCAAGAGGCAGATTCAATCACCACCAAGGATATAATAACAACTACAACAACAACAACAACAACTAAAATGGCAACTACCAAGGAGGATACAAATCCAGAAAGGATTACAACAACTACACAGAGGAGCAAGAAGATTCTCTTCTGATTATGAATATGACATCAAAACCAAGTATAAATGATGATCATCTCTTCTTCATTGACTATGAATGCTCAAATCATGTGGCAGGCAATGTAGCTCTTCTCTCTGACCTTGAGGAACCAAAGGGTAAGCATCAGATACAAACAAGTGATGACATCAAGCACTCAATAATTAAGGTTGGAAATGCTAAGACCTCTCATGGGAACAAAAATCTATTGAGTAGGGTTCTATATGTACCAACTATTACCAAGAATTTGATGAGTGTTAGACAGATTGTGGAAAAAGGTTTGCAGGTTAGATTCAACTAATATGGAGCATTTGTGGAGGATCCCAAGCATGGGTTCAAGAGAATAGCCAAAGGAGAAAAGACAGGTAGACTTTTCACTTTTGAACTTTAGGATACAAGGAACATTGCACTTTATAGTTATAAAGATAAAAAATTATCTGAGCTTGAAATTTCTCACAAAAGATTAGGGCATGTAGGTGAAAGAATCTTGAAACAAATACACAGAGATCAATGTGTGCTTGGGATACCTAATGTATCCAAGCAACACATGATTTATAAGTGTGGTGCTTGTCAGTTTGGGAAGTCTCACAGGTTACCCTTCTCAAGGAAAGGCTACATGCATGAGGACTACCCATTAGGGAAAAAAATGAACCCTGCATGGGCCTTTTGGATTAAGGAGTGATTAGTGATGGACCAATGAGAGGAGGGTGGTGGACACAGTCTATAGCCTATAAATCACTAGGCTGAAGGGGGATGAGGGGACAGGATTCCCCTATGTTCAGGTTTTGCCTCTAGAGAGAGAAAGGAATCTCGTAACTTACCTGGGCCCAAAAATTCAAAATTTTCAAAAAGTTATAAAACTCATCATAACACCATTTAATGGTCCCCCAACCACTTTTTTGGATCAAAAGTGCTATTTTTGGGTTCTAAATCAAAATCCGTGCATGAACTGAAGTGAAAAAAGTGACTTTTTCAAAAATAACTCAAAATGCAACTTTCTCCCTCCAAAACCTCCCATTTTCATACCCAGGTCCCAAAAAGTCATCTCTTTCCACTACTTTCTCTCCCTAGCTGTTGGGGATTCGGGGACAAGAAGGAGTTTGAGGGTTTGTAGGAGAAAAAAGAGATGATGAAAATAGAATAATAGTGAGAACTTCTGCAAAGGAATACTCTTGGAAACCTTGAATATTAATTATCCTTCAACAATTACAATGATTGCGCACAGTCTAATCAATGACTAAATACCACTTCAGAGAGTATCAATTACTGAAGACCAATTATCTCAAGTCTTCTAGCGGCGGCCTCTCGTGCACCAATCCTTCACTTGCTTCCCGCTTCCCTTGTGCACACCTTGCACTAAGCTTCCGCCAAGCTAAGGAATTGGTATCACTGCGCACGCACGCAATAGCCCTTGGAACTCTTGGAACCCAGCCCGCCTTCTCTCTTCTCTACACCCTTTCTTCCTGGCACCTCTTGCACTCTTGAATGTCGTCGCACACAGGAGGCTCTTCTTGCTTCCTCTCTTGCTCCTCTGAAGCTCTCTCTTGCTCCCAACTCTCAATGTGTAAGAATAGCCTTTGTCCTTCTTTTTGTTTGAGAGTCCGCCGGTTCGCGCACTCTAACTGCAATACAATCTTGGTGTCCTTTCAATGTCCCAAGATTGTCTTTTTGAACTGGTCCTCAACGATTCGCTACTTTGTCTTGTAGTGACTTTAGAACAAGAGTGACTTTTAAAATAAAATTTTCATTGGGCGGCCTATTTCCACCTTATGCGGCCTTCCACCTTCACCTTTCCTTTTAATTCTTTTACTTTTGCACCTTAAGATTTTAGATTCATCCTTTGAACCTTAAGAGAAAAAATACTTTGCACCTTTATTTTCAACCGGTTAGGGCTCTACAGATTGAGCAAAACTAATAGCCATTCAAAATATTGACGCCCATTTTTTTATGGAATGATGAATTTCTTGATTTTTTATGGGTGAAAAAAAACTTGCGCCCAAAATTCCTGATTATTGATAAAAGAGAAAAAAGAAAAACTGGCGCCCCAAAATTCTTGATTTTCATTGATAAAAGAAAAGAAAAAACTTGCGCCCAAAATTCTATTTAGCTGATTATTACTACTTATTAAACAATCCAAACCCAATTAGAAACAAGATAAAGGGAATTGCAATGGTTATGATACTTGATAATAAGCCTTGAGTCTAGAAATGTTTACTAAAGGTAGGGTGTTGCCATCGAGTGTTTCCAATTGCACTGCACCCCACTGCAGCATCTTCGAAATGCGAAAAGGACCTTCCCAGTTAGGGATCCATTTCCCTTTGTTTTGATTAGAAAATTGTGGCCTGTGTAATAGTGCTAAATGACCGGGCTTCAATTTGTTGTGCCATAAACTTTTGTCATGGTTCTCCTTCCTCTTTATTTGAACATCCTCTAACTGTTTGGAGGCTAAAATTCTTGATTCTTCCAGTTTATGCAAAGCAATCATTCGTGCTGGAACTTCCATTCCATTTTTCTCTAGTCTTTCCGTTCTTATAGAGCCTCTGATGAATTCAAATGGTTCAATAGGAACCAAGCCATAGACTAATTGAAAGGGAGAATACCCAGTCTCTTTATAGGCCATTCCGTACGCCCATAAAGTACCCAGATAGGCCTGTCCCCAAGAGGTCGGCTGTAACATGCATTCTTTTCGTAACATTGAAATTAATACTTTGTTCGTTGACTCGGCTTGTCCATTAGCTCGTGGGTAGTATGCACAAGAAGTCCTGTGTAGAATGCGATACCTGTTTGAAATTTCCTGTAGTACTTTGTTAACAAAATGAGTACCATGATCGGTACAGATTTCAAGCGGGCATCCAAATCTGCAAATGATGTTACAATACAAAAAGTCAGCCACTGTTTGTGCAGAGCAGTCCGTTGAGGCAATAGCTTCAACCCATTTTGTTGCGTAGTCCGTGGCTATCAGTAAATACTTTTCCCTTTTTGGAAGTGCCGCGGGGTATATAGGCCCAACAAAGTCTAATCCCCACTTCTCAAAGGGTTGCCAAGAAGTGGAAACTACCAAAGGGTGATGTCTTTGCTTGGTGGGTTTAGGTCCACACCTCTGGCACACATCACATGTTTTTCTCCAATCATCTGCATCCTTAAAGAGTGTAGGCCACCATAGACCAGCATCTAGTATTCTCTGGCTCATGATATGCCCTGGAAGGTGCCCACCACCTGTTCCTTCATGTGCAAATTGCAGTATTTCCCTCACTTCATCTTCCTCTAAGCATTTCCTCATCCTGTCATCCTTGCCCTGTCTGTAGAGTTTACCCTCAATGAAAGTATATGGTCTACTCTTGATAAGCAGCCTCTTTCTTAGTACAGCATTAGCACTTTCTGGATACAATCCAGTATTAATGAACTGCTTGATATCATCATACCATCCTTTAGGTTGTATAGCAAACAAGTGTGCATCAGGGAAATCATCATTGATACCACTGGTTTGATCCTTCCTATTTATTCTGGACAAGTGATCCGCCATCACATTTTCTCTTCCTGGCTTATGGATTACCGAGAAATCGAACTCTTGGAATAACAGTAACCACCTCCATATTCTACCAGTAGCATGTGGTTTGTTGAGTAAGTACTTGAGAGGTTGGTGATCTGATATAATAATAAATTTTACCCCCAATAAGTAATGGCGGAATTTTTGAACTACAAAGACCATTGCTAGTGCTTCCCTTTCGGTAGTACTGTAATTTCTTTCAGCCTTGGTCAAGATTCTACTGGCATATTGAATTGGCCTGTCCATTTTAAATTCTTCACTGGGTTGAGTCAGAACTGCTCCCACTGCATATGCACTGGCATCGACATGTATATGAAAGATTTTTGACCACTCCGGGGTGACCAAGATAGGAGCACACACTAGCCGTGACCTTAATGTCTGATATGCTTTTTCCTCCTCTTCTTCCCATTTGAAAGGTACTTCTTTACCTGTGAGTCTAGTGAGAGGTCTAGCTATCTCTGCATATATTTTTATAAACCTTCTATGATAACCGGCATGCCCCAAAAAACTCTGGATCTCTTTAGGAGTTTTGGGTTTAGGTAATTTTAATATAGAGAGAATTTTGTCAGGATCTGGGGCCATACCTTTAGCGGATACCACATGTCCTAAAAGGGTTCCTTCTGTCACAAGGAAATGACATTTATTTGGATTGATCTTTAACTTAGTTTCTCTGCATCTTTGGAAAATATTCTGCAGCTGCCTCAGGTGCTGGTCCAAACAATCTAGATGAGTTTCTTTGTGAGATCCTGAAAATGAAGAGAAATCATCCATGAAGATTCTAAGTGATTCCAGCAATAAGGGGCCAAAAATGAGATTGACCGTTCTGTTAAATGTGGCTGGAGCATTTCTTAGCCCAAATGGCATTTTTACATACACATACGTTCCCCACGGTGTGATAAAAGCAGTCTTTTCACGATCCTCTGGGTGTATTGATATTTGATTATAGCCACTGAAGCCATCCATAAAACTATATAGTGCATGCCCCGCCACTTCTTCAATGACCTGTTCTGCAAAAGGCATAGGGAACCCGTCTGGAATGGTCACCTTGTTGAGAGCTCTAAAGTCCACACAAATTCTGATTTTATTAGTATTCTTCTTTGGTACTATAACCATAGGCGAGAGCCACTCTGAGTGTTCCACAGGAATGATGATTCCTGCATCTTCCATCTTTTGGATTTCCACATAGACAGCTTCGGCATACTTTGGATTGAGTCTATAACTCCTTCCTCTGATGGGTCTGGCTCCCTCAACCAGAGGAATTCTGTGCTCTCCATAAGATGCAGGCACTCCTTCTAAGTCTTTATAATGCCAGGCAAAAACATCTGCATACTGGGTTAAGAATGATTTTACCTTTTCCAGGAGCTTTGGGTGGCTCCACAACCAAGTGGCCACTAGAACTGGTTGATTATTGTTTTGGGTGCATAAATGTACTTCTTGAACCGGATTTCTTCTTACCAGATTATCTTCTTGTGCATCTGCTTCCTTGTCTTCTTCTACTAGCTTTTCGTGCATTGCTTCATAAGCAGGTGTATTTTGAACTTCGATGTTTTCCTCCTTGTCCTGCATCCATCCTGTAGGGATTTCTTGAATTGGGAAAGAACATTCGACCTCAGAACTTTTTACCTTGCTTTTAGCTTTGGAAACTTCGTTATCTGATGTTGACACACCCTCCTCCAATTTGTATTTGAGGGGTATCTTCCTGCCCCTTCTGTGGTCAGTGATGGGCTCTCCCAATCCATCAACCTGGACCTTTCCTTTGTCTTCATCATAGCCTCCAATTGTACCAAGATTATCAAGAAAAATTCCAAAACAAGAAGAAGAGTTGCCGGCATGAAGCCAACTTAAAATATCCTCTTCTTCCTCAAAATCTATTTGGGGTTGATCCTCCGCTTCTGTTTCCATGCAAATGCTCACTGTTTGCATCATACTAGTGTTTCCTTGATTGTCTGGGCCTTCTTCTAAATGAATTTGTGTCAGCTCCTGCCCTTTCTTTTGTACCCACATGGTGTCCTTACCCCAATCATGAATGACACTGGCATGCCTCAGCCAAGGTCTTCCAATTAAGAGAGGAAATCCTCCTTCAACCTGGGGCAATCTTAAAACCACAAAATCCAGGATAAATAGATTACCTTGTACTTCAAGTGGAACTTTTGGGATTACCCCTAAGGGCCTTACTTTGCTCTGATCTGCCAAAGTGACCGTGAAATTTGCTGGTCTTGAAGGGTGGAGTCCAATCCTTTTCATGGTATGTTCAGGCATCAAATTAATGCCAGACCCACCATCTACAATAACACCTTGAAATTCATGGCCCTTGATTGATATTGTAACCCGAGGGCTTTTATAATCTGTAAGGGGTGCTTCCCCCCTAATTATCCCTTGATGTAAGATAGCAGTCTTAGCCACTAAGCTTGTCGTAGAAGCCTCATCAATTATCTGCAATAATTCTGACCTGAATTTCCCATCCATCTTTATTAAATCAAGAATACTAACCTCCTTCTTAATAGACTTGAGTAGTTTTGAAGCCTCTGATTCTTTAAGGAAGTGAGCTTCATTTGCTTTGCCAAACTCTTCTTGAGCCCTCTTGAAGGCATGCCCAATGGCATCGCCGGTGTCTGTGAGACATTCCTTGTGGTTTGTGCCCGCACCTGTAGTATCTTTGTCTTCAATTGCAACTCTGTCTTTGTTCAATTCCTTAATTATCAATTCTTGATTTTCTACCACTTTTGCCGTTCCCCTGTTTCTTGTCTGTACTGCAAAAGATTCGAGTTCTTCTAATTGTACCACTCTAGTGGATGGTGAGGGTTCATTCACCTGAGGTAATATCTCCTCCTTGAATACAGAGATCATTTGGAGATGGGGTCCGGAAGTAGAGGCTTGATTCTTAGGACAACAGTTTGTATAGTGATCTCTGGCCTCTGGACAATTCCTACAAGGAGGTGCATTTTCCGGCAGGGTGCATCTAGATTGGTAGTGCCCACATTCTCCACATCTGAAGCAAATAATTGGCCTTCTAGGCCCATTTGCAAGGTTATTTCTTGGTCTAGGATTATAGTTATTACCTTGGTTTGTTGCTGCTGCCATTACATTTGCTAGTGGCAAGAGCCCGCCTTGTGTCCAGTATATCATTGTCGGTATTCCCCTTGATTGGCATTCATGGGCCTCATGCCCAATCTTCCTGCATAATTGACAAGTCACATTTAGCAAAGGACATTCACTTACTATATGTCCTTGCTTACTGCACATGGAGCACCATAGTCCGTTCTTAATGCCGCCTCCTTTTAGTTCTTGCAACTCCTGCCTCAGCTGAGCTAGTTCCTCTGCTTGGGCTTCCTCTTCCTTTTGGAGCTTGAGGGCTTCAATCTCTCTTCTCAGCTGAGCTACAGTAGTCTCCTCCTCTGTATAGGGCTTATTCCTCTTCAAGCCTTCCAGTTCCCTTCTTAACTGGCTCACTGGGTCCTCCAGTTCTGTACCATATGATGGTTGGGAAGAAGTTGTACCATACTGGTGCCTTATTTGTTCCAAGCGGGTGGCTGTATTGATGAATTCCTCAACAGAGGCAGTAGGTAGCACTAACTCTTTTATTTTGCATTGGGTGACCACAGGTAAAGGTTTGGCTAACCACTTCTTGACAAAGAAGTCGTGTGGTGGATCTGGTAGTTTAGCCATTAATGCTTTGGCCCTGGTCACGAATTCGGGGAACTTCTCTCCTGGACCCAACTTTAAGTTTTCCAATTCTTCTATAATGATCTCCGCCGTGTTGCCATGCTGAAATTGATTCTTAAAGGCCTCTTTCATCAAATCCCAAGAGGTAAAGTGATTTTCAGCAAACTGGCTAAACCACTTGTCTGCCAGACCTTCCAATGTGGCGGGGAAGAGTATCAAGAAAGCATCTTCCCTACCCATTAGCCCCCTAGTCTTACATAATGCAAGAAATCGTCGAATGTGCTCATCTGGGTCCTCCTGGGCTAAACCCCTGAAGAAGGGAAATTTTATGTTTAATCTGGAGAGCAAGATTTCTAGGTCCACCTGTCCTGCCATGCTTCCTACCGATGAAGTCGATGAAAGTGGACTCGATGATCTTCTGTTCGTCTTTCTTCTTGTCTGCTTGCACTCGATTTTAAAGGTTTGTGACCGGGTCGCGGTCATGAGCTATTCATAGTCCACTTAAAATGAGACACTTGATAAAAGTATGTACCTTTTGGCCTACTGGAGTAATGTTGTCGACACTGGAATATTGTCCTCCAATGGCAATATATAGTCTCCTATGCTCAAAGCTCCTTGGAGGTCCCACCGTGCGTGCCAAATTTGTTGGGGATTCGGGGACAAGAAGGAGTTTGAGGGTTTGTAGGAGAAAAAAGAGATGATGAAAATAGAATAATAGTGAGAACTTCTGCAAAGGAATACTCTTGGAAACCTTGAATATTAATTATCCTTCAACAATTACAATGACTGCGCACAGTCTAATCAATGACTAAATACCACTTCAGAGAGTATCAATTACTGAAGACCAATTATCTCAAGTCTTCTAGCGGCGGCCTCTCGTGCACCAATCCTTCACTTGCTTCCCGCTTCCCTTGTGCACACCTTGCACTAAGCTTCCGCCAAGCTAAGGAATTGGTATCACTGCGCACGCACGCAATAGCCCTTGGAACTCTTGGAACCCAGCCCGCCTTCTCTCTTCTCTGCACCCTTTCTTCCTGGCACCTCTTGCACTCTTGAATGTCGTCGCACACAGGAGGCTCTTCTTGCTTCCTCTCTTGCTCCTCTGAAGCTCTCTCTTGCTCCCAACTCTCAATGTGTAAGAATAGCCTTTGTCCTTCTTTTTGTTTGAGAGTCCGCCGGTTCGCGCACTCTAACTGCAATACAATCTTGGTGTCCTTTCAATGTCCCAAGATTGTCTTTTTGAACTGGTCCTCAACGATTCGCTACTTTGTCTTGTAGTGACTTTAGAACAAGAGTGACTTTTAAAATAAAATTTTGATTGGGCGGCCTATTTCCACCTTACGCGGCCTTCCACCTTCACCTTTCCTTTTAATTCTTTTACTTTTGCACCTTAAGATTTTAGATTCATCCTTTGAACCTTAAGAGAAAAAATACTTTGCACCTTTATTTTCAACCGGTTAGGGCTCTACACTAGCACACCATTGCAGCTCCTGCATCTCCATTTCTTTCTCTATGCATCATCTTCTTTGAATTCCTACTGTCATTTCCATAGCCTGATCTCCAATGGAGAAACCTAAATCTCATAGACATCCAAAAGATGAGGTTATCGCGATAAAATGTCACAATATCAAGGCTCCAGAAGGATTTTGGTTAGGACAGGAGTTCTGCAAAGGTGCATGGGTGTACATGCAACCCTCTGGTGTTGGTCCTCACCGTGTGAGAGATCGTGGAAACTTGGATCTTCATTGGAAAGGGAAGTTACTAGGCTTCAAAAAGCTCAAAAATGGTGAAACTGTTGCCATTGTACAACATGTGTTCACAATGTCAACCATGAAATTGGAAAACTCAAACAAAATGAGATATCCTATCAACTGTAAGTATTACTCATTGACTTTTGTCCAAATTTCAGAATATACCTAGCTAAGTTGTGTATTTTTTTGTTGTAGACATATTTCCTTCTACCTTGGTGGAAGAACAACCACTTCATAGTCTTACAGGTACTTTCCAAGCATTGCATGCAGATGTTGGGTCGATAGTCTTTCCACAAGCCTGTCTTGCTTAGCTATTATGTGAGAGAGTTTTCTTTTACACACATACATATGTTGTACCCTCTTCATCAAATGATTTTGGCAAGTTAGAGATGATTAAGGTAGATTCTCTCTTAAAGCTTGAGTGGCCGCAACCTGATGTATGGACATTAACATCTTTGAAGCATAAGATGGTGATGGACATACACAACTCTTTGAAATTTACAAGAGTTTCAAGATCTATAGGATTACACTGGTGTGTTCCTGTTCATTGTTTTGTACATTTATTTCAGATATTCACAATTCTAGAGACGTCAACAATGTTCATGTTAAAAGATATCACGTATGAGCAGGTAGAGTGTTTGCTAGGTGAAAAATGGGGACTTGTAGAAGGATGCACCAAAGGGGATAGATACATTTGTAAAATTGGTGCAACAGGCATAGGATTTCGATACTTGAAACATCGTACTTCATTGTACATTAGATTCTATTATGATCGTTGGATGTGTAAACTTGGTGAATGGATACCATTACAAAGTTCTGAGGGTGTTTTAATTTCATTTGAAATTAAGATAAATCTACCCAACAATGAAATGGAAGTTATTTCAGTAAATCATCATTGGACTCTTGCCAACGTGAGAGAACATCTAGTAATCATGGGATTTGAGGATCTGGATCAATCAAAGTTCAGAATACAAGGGCATAAGGTAAGTAGCATATGATATTTCTTCTTTTGTTTATACAAATTCTTACACTCAAATATGTTCATTTAAAGTTTTCTATTTGTCTGCAGATTGGTAAGAGGTTGGAGGATAAAATTAAAGTCCTCCTTGAATGGAGTGTGGATGGAACTCAACTTTCATTGTCATAGCTCAAGGACTATTTGAG
Source organism: Ceratopteris richardii (assembly GCA_020310875.1). Classification (NCBI taxonomy): domain Eukaryota; kingdom Viridiplantae; phylum Streptophyta; class Polypodiopsida; order Polypodiales; family Pteridaceae; genus Ceratopteris; species Ceratopteris richardii. Next base: position 10,286,091 of record CM035441.1, read on the forward strand.
TGCTACAGTGTACACACACCTATGTTCCATTTATAATCCTACATCTGCAACAATGTATTTAACATGCAAGACATGTAGCATGTAAAATTTTTTGATCTCAAATCTTTGGTTTTTCCAATGGCAATTTATTATAATTTTAAAGTTCTGAGAATTTTTTTTTTCTATTGTGTTGTCGTGTATCTTATTCTGGTTAATGATTCTGTTCAATCTTTTTATGAGCAAAAGTTTTTTTTCTGAGAGTTCTGTGCATGATTGTTTTATTTGAAGGTATCAGTTTTAGTTTTAAAATGGGTCCCACTCACTTTAAAATTTTGAAACTACTATAAAAGCAACACTTATTCTCTCATTTCTCACTTTTGCAACCAAGAAGAGCTACAATCACTAGCAGAGTACGCACACAAGCTAGCATCACGCGCAATGGCTGCCGCATCCTCCAGTACCCTGCAACTCAAACGTCCACGTGAACTCTTCAATGAGTTCTTGGAATCAACTGAGTTCAAAGGTCAGAACCACTTGTATGACCTACTGTCTAGGGTCCCTGATCTAGACGAAACAATTCAACTGAACTCTGATGTGCTCAAGGAAATCATAGAGTTCCTTGAGTACTACATCTTGCGTTTTTCTATAGAAATACCGCCTTATGAGGGTAAATGGGTTCCATGTGACCTTCTACTCTACATACATAGAGGCGATGAAGCCTTCATGAAGCGCCTTAAGCGCTTCATGGCAATTGCGGAAACTGCTGGGCACTTACTAGATGACTCTGTGCCATTAGTAAAAAAACTTAACAAAAAGAAGAGGATGGGTACAAAGTACCTATCCTACACTGCAACAACATATTTTATTATTAATGAGGAGCTGGAACCTACACCTGTTGAGCTCCCCAACCTTGCCACTAGGGGTTTTGTTAAGGAGAAGAATGAGCCTCAACCAGAGGCCATAAATTTTTCCAAAGAAAGCATTACAATCCACCAAGAATTCCCTGGTGGTGTTGAGGATAAACTACATGTGCAATCAAGCATGGAGGAGGCCCCCCCTTCAAATCTCAACCCCTCTGAGCCCACATTACCAGAGGTGGAACTTGAATATCTCTCTTGCATCGTTGTGGATGGAGAGGAATTTATTTTACTCCATGACATTGAGAAGGCATTCGGTCTACGTCTAGATGAATGCTTGAGTATTTTCTCCACAATGTCAGATGTTCCACTTGACAACACATCTGACATACTTGAAAAGAAGTCCATCCCACTTGGGGATTCTGTGGCATACACCATATCAATGGTGTGTGCTGATATTTTAAATGATGACAACAATTCTACTACAGAGGAGGAGTTCAGTGCAGCACAGGAGAGGATACTGAAGCAAAAAATTCCTACATCCCATGTAGCAGAGCAGAGTGGCATGGCCCACTCTAGCATTGATCTTGATGCCCCTGGAAGAGGGGAGGAAGAAGACAAGCTTCATGATGTAAGTGGTAATTGAATTAAATAAATCGATAATTTTAAGTTAACATTGTAAGAGCTTGAATTCTCATTTGTTCTTAACAGGAAGCAATTGAGCTCGACAAGTTCGCAGCAAGGTCTGGTGGGGATCGAGCTTCTCGTGGGAGTGGTGCATCCTTGGCAAACTACATCGGAAAGTTGCCAAAGGATGATTTTGTTATCATACACAAAGACTACAGTCCCGATGGGCACTTCATCACTTGGTGCGTGAAGGCCCTTAGCAAGATTTTGTGTTTATGTACAATTACCCAAGGCACTAATTATGTCATTTTGGTTAGGAAATCCTTAGTTGTAACTACTTTAGGACTTAATTTTAGAGGAAAAGTATTAGGGCAAATAGGTATCGCCATGAGTCTTGGAATGCAAGACCCCCATGTAATATCAAGATCTGTATTGACTTACCAGCTGCCTCAATCTCTCCAAAGGAGAAAGAAAGTTGTGGAGAAATTGAAGGCAGCTGAGAAATGATGTAATGTCTTGATAATACAAACTTTTTTTTTCATCATTTGTCTAGTTCTGTATATGAATGTGCTAAAAAATTGAACTTATCTTCTCTCCACAAATTGTATCTAATTGGGGGTCTTTGTATTGTGCTTTGGTCCTCTGTATGATTATATGCTTAAAAAAGGCCAAAAAAGCCCCAGCCACAGAAACGCGGGAAACAGCCCTGCAAAATTTTTGCAGGGCTGTTTCCCGCGTTTCTGTGGCTAGGGCTTTTTTGGCCTTATCTAGTGTTTTTAGGTGCTACAATACATAGGAAACTATGTAATTTCAGATTTTCAATTGGTTTTGGTATTATCAGGACCAGAAGTTTTCAGTAGGGTATAAACTCAGCCTTTAGTAGCTAAAGATCTCAATTCCTATAGGGTATAACCTCTTAATACCTAGACCATTGCATCTCTACCATATGTCTTATGCTTACCAAAGACCAAATATTGCAAAAAAAAACCCCAGCCACAGAAACGCTGGATTCAGCCCTGCAAAAATTTTGCAGGGCTGAATCTCGCGTTTCTGTGGCTGGGGGTTTTTTGGTATGAAAAGGACATGTTGCACACCAGTATGTAGAAAAGGAACATATCTAGTCATAAAACAATAGGCAAGTGCATGCATGTTTAACTGAATCCATATATAACTGACTGAAAGAGAGAGAGAGAGAGAGAGAGAGAGTGAGAGAGAAAAAAGAGACAGAATATAAGTCAAAACAAAATTTTCTATTATCCATTGTATTACATCGCAAAGTAGCCTATCATAGGGTATAATATACACATCATGGGTTATTTCCTCTAATTCTTCTTGCTAGCTGAATGTCCTTCGGTTGTATGGTTACTCTCTTGGCATGGATAGCACAGAGGTTAGAGTCCTCAAGCATGGAGATGAGGTAGGCCTCAGCTGCCTCTTGAAGTGCTTCAAGTGCTATCCCTTGTATTCTTAGACCTGCTTGGTAGCTTTGTAGTTCCTCTTTCACTACCCTTGCAAAAGCTCTTCGTGGTATGAGTAGTTCAACGGACTTTTGGTAGTGTCGTATCTCTGCAAAAGCCCTGCAGTGCTTCCTTCGTCTTTGTGGAGCTCTTGGGTTGGGAGGTATGTTTGGCTGGCGTTGAGGTCGACGTCGAGGTTGATAGTTTTTTTTTCTCCGATGTACACGATGTGAGGGCCCAGCTTCATCTTGCACATTTTGTTGTTGATGTGGTTGTTGACTTTGCTCTCTTTCCTCCTCTGTTGGTATTTGCCCTTGTCCTTGTGGAAGTGTCTTACCTCCATGTGTCACCCTATGGCTCGTTGGTATTTGCATATCATTCCATGGTGGTTGATTGTTGCTTTCCTCATTTTGGGATGACTCTTCCTCGCTCTCTGGTACACTCCTTCTGATCAACTTCTGTTTGGGTCTTGATTTGATGGGTGTCCTTGTTGGTGGCTCATCATCTGAAATGGCCTCTGATCGTCCTGGAGTGTAATAATCTTGTATATTGGACACTTCATTTTCTCGCACTGAATTTCTCCCAGGTGGTGTGCCATCGTGTGACACAGGCACAGATGTGCTCTGGGAACCACTTCGAGGCCTTTGGGGGGGTTGCAACCATGGTGGGCGTTGTGTCCCTAGATGAGGGCTAGGAAAGAAGACGCGATCTTTCCTTGCAGTTTGCTTGGTGCGTGCCATTCTCTTGAGTTGCAAAAAGTGTGAAATGAAGTGAGTTCTCTCTATTTATAGAGTTTTTTAAAAAACTGTTTGTTCACACTAGAACGGACAAAACCTGTTTAAAACCATACAGAATATCATATATTAAATAATAACACATTGAAATCAAGATTACAATAATCATATGTATTACCACATAATGGGAAATAGCGAATTCACTTTACTTCCAAGCTGAGCCTTCTCGTTGTCTCCTTGCACGCCACTGAGCATGATGAAGAGGACCTAACGATGACTTCCATTTCTCACTGGCAATGTTGTGTTGCATCTTTCTTGCAAGTTTTGCCAATTTTGAATCCCTAAGTCGTTCCACAAAAAACTTTCTCGAGAATGTAGTGCGGTAAAACCAATTAAACATCTCCTCCATGTAGTTTGATTGCATTGGGCCACCACCATGTCGGGTGTTTTTGAAGTAGACACCCCTCGCTTTGTAGTGTGACTTTTCCATTCCTTGGGTACTGAAAATCTCTAATGACCCATATCGATGCATGAAAAAAGCTCCATGTGCAAACAAAATATGCTAAAAATTGTTAAGTACATTGGAAAAAGGTAAGTGCAATGAACACTTGTAGAAGAAGATTACACTTACAATGTAGTGTGTTATATTGCTCTCTCCCCAACATTGAATGAAACACTTGGTGAACTCCACTAATGTTTCTTGAAACATTTGACGTTGAATAGCACTAGACCTAGTCAGACCCATTAAGCCTACAACCTTATCAAAGCTCGACCAAACTTTCTTTCTCTTATTACAAAGATCAACTTGAGAGTCATTGTCTGTTGTGATCATGCATAGGTCTTTCCACAGCTCATAACGTTCATTATTTTGAGTGCTAGTACCTCTTCTAAAAAAATGTCTTGCTTTATTCCCTGTCATTGACACTTGTTGCAAGCTATCTTGAGATTCTCCAACTTTCTTAACAACTAGGGTTACATTTCCACCATGACAACCAATTGAATTAAGAAGTTCCTCCAATTTCTTTATAGCTTGAATAGATTTATCAACTGGCTTCATGGCAAATGCGTATTCTATATGGAGCTTCAATAGTCTATCAAAAATTCTCATGAAGGCATGCAAGGTGCAAAAGTGGACATTGACTAAAGGGAATGGAATAATGGGATTCCAATCCTTATCTGACATGTCACGATTAGGTGTACCTAACATGGGACACCTCATTAAAGGTGTATCCCATTCAGCAAATGGAGTTGCATCTGTGTCATCAACTAAATCATCTATGTTGTTTTGTTTTCTCTTTGTTCGTTTATAACCTCGTGTACAATATGGACAAGGATAGAGAGTAGATGCACCTTGTTTGCACCCTAACATGCATTTGATAGTCTTTAAGTCTCCACCTAAGTGCCACTCTACTTCAAAATCACCAAGGCTTTCTACATTGATTTTGGCACCATGAATTTGAGAAGTTATCACCTCTGTGATCCATGGGATCCTATTGAAAATCCATGTAAGAACATCATTGGATTCTTTAGGTACTTCAATAGCACCTAACCACCATATATCTTTCTCTGATTGGACACTATATGTAAAGTGATGGGTAGATTCTTCACTATCATCAATAATAGCATGGGCCATAGCTTCGTTCATGAGTGTCACACTAAGTCTCTCCATACGGCGTCCCTTTATGATTTGACATTCGTCTAGCTTCAATACAAACTTGAGTTTGGAACCACAATCTACATCAAATAACAAACATTATATTATTAAAAATACTATGAATGTCATTATCAAAACAATGGATATACCTTGAAGTGTGGATTTGTAAAATTTAACCATTTCCTTTTGGAGCCTCTCCAAATTGACAAATATGTTGTTGTACTTTGTGTAGATGAATCCCTGTCTAGATGTGTTTTTCAACTCTTTCTTTGATGTAGATGAATGATAAATGGATGCAGGCATAACATCTTCTATATGCAGGTAATTGCCAAGAGTATTGGCTACATCCTCATTGGTTATCTTCTTCCTCACAGATACCTTGTAAGGGCATGGAAAAATGCTCTGGAAAATACCTTTGTTTTGTAGAGCCTGCTTCAAAAGATTGTACAATGCAGTGTACGCTCTAGTACTAACACCTGCTTCATCACATACCATCTGTACCTCACTAGGACTAATAATATCTTCTAAGTTGTCTGCAAAATCTTTAATCACTTGGGTTTTGATGTGATTTCCTATTGGTGACTCCAAGATCATAAGCACATGTTTGTTGCTAAGACAAGAATTCAGAAACTTCAATTGATCCTCCATTGTTGAGGAAGCACTCGCATCTTCAACAAATGACCTGCACAATAAGAATCTCAATCTAAAAGTCTTTTAACATAACTAAACAAAGGAAATACATACCTAAGTGCGTAAACACGTCGCTTCCGTGCTCCACCACCAGTTGAAAGAGCTTGAAAGGATGATAATGGTCGTTTCCTAAATCTCATCCCAAGTGGAGTCTCTTTTAGTTGTGTAAGATTGGCTTTCAAATTTGTAATTGTGCTCTCCTTTTCTTCCACATCTTGTTTGAGTCTATTATTGTGCTCATCCAAAGATTTGATAGCACTTTCTAAAGTGTGTATAGCACTCTCTAAACTGTGTATCTTGAAATGGTTGTGATGACATTGTTGCATCCAATAATTTGCTATAGATGTAGAATGGTTAGACAATCGCTTGCAATAGCCTAGGAGTCCATCTTCACCGGAACCAAGGAATTGTAGAAATGTGGAGATAGTATGGAATCTAGGATGAACATTAGCCATTGGATCCAAGGGATACAAAGCACCATGGACCCAAAGATCAATATTCTTCTCTCCAGCTGCACGTCGTGCATTTTGAGAATCTATGTCATTGCTACCTCTAGTTGTTGGTGCAAATTCTGTAGGAACACGAACATGTACACTCTTTGAGTGAGGAGCACGCGCTGGTGCTGGTGTCATGTTCATAATACATGTGAGCACCATGATGTTCCAAAACTCCAGCACCGAATGGGAAGAAGCACACAGATGGCTGGAATGGCTAGTACAGTAGCTATGTGCAAGAAAAAAAGTGTGTTTTGGTATGTGGATAGGTCAAAATGACTTTTTTCAGTATGTTAGAGGGAAAATGAGTTTTTTTTCAAAAATTCATGTTTTCGGGCAACCAAAGTTACGAGTTTGATGATGTGGCACTTAACTTTTGGAGGGATTTTGAAAAGTATGTTTTTTAAGTATTTTTTATAAAAATAAGTCTAAAAAAATTAAGTTCTGACATATACATAAAAGTATGGGCCATTTTGAATAAAGAATAGCTGAAAAAGAGACTTTTTCAGAAAACTCATTTTTTTATTCATAAAGATGGACGGATTTGATGAGGTGGAAAGTGGTTTTTCTCTCTCTCTATGTGCAGAAGAGAGAGAAGGTCCTAGCTCAGCCTAAAAAAAAGCCTACTTCAGCCTACCAAAAAGTGCTCTATTAAATGCACTTTGTCCCCTTAACAAAGAACAAGATTAAGCTTAATCCCTAAAAATTAGGAATCCTTACAAGGCCCATGCAGGGTTCACTTTTTTTCCTAATGCTAGAACTTGTTCATACAGATGTATGGGAACCAAGAAGGGATCCCTCAATCTTTGGATCAAGGTATTATGTATCTTTCATTGATGATTACAATAGGTGGACTGTATTGTACTTTATGAAGCACAAAGATGAAGTATTCAGTTGCTTTAAACAGTATCTTGCACTTGTTGAGAATCAAACAGGGAGAAATCTAAAAAGGCTAAGGTGATATGGAGGAGGTGAGTACTTCTTAAATGATTTTGATGTATTTTTGTAGGACAGAGGAATTAAGAGAGAAATTACCACAAGGTATACTCCAGAGCAGAATGGGGTAGTAGAAAGAAGAAATAGATTGATTGTTGAAAGAGCTAGGTCAATGTTAAATGAGAAAAAATTACCTAACTATTTGTGGGCAAAGTGTATCTACTGCCACTTATTTGATAAACAGGTTGCCATCCAAATCTCTTGATGGGATGACCCCATATGAAGCATGGCATGGTAGAAAACCTTCACTTGATCATTGCAGGATCTTTGGATGTGTAGCATATGTGCATATCCCTTCTTAGATAAGAGGTAAGCTAGAGCCCAAGGCAGAGAAGTGCATCTTCATTGGATATGATCTAAATTAGAAAGGTTATAGATTCTACAATCCTTCAAGCAAGGGATTCATGGTTAGTAGAGATGTTTTCTTTGATGAAAATGACTCTTGGTTTGATAATGAATACAGGAAGGTAAAGCTACCTTATGACTTTGAAGAGGAGTTTCCAAGCCTTACCAAGGAAGAACATACTGAGAATGAAGAAACCAATTCAGATGATGAAGACATTATCAACCTTGAAGAGTTCAAGGCATGGAAGTCCAAAGGTAAAATCAAGCAAAAGAAATTAGAGGATATACATGAATCCTCTAATCAAGCAATCAGAAGATCACAAAGGGAGAGCAAGAAACCAATAAGATATGGATATGACACCTCTCTTGTTACTAAGCACTCTGTTTATCTTGCAAAAGATTTATCAATTGAAGAACTAGCATCATATGAAGAAGCTAAGACCAAGGCAGAATGGAAGGAAGCTATGGATGAGGATATTGAAGCACTCATGGAAAGTGACACTTGGGAACTAGTACCAAAGAAGGAGTCCATGAAGGTAATTGGCTCTAGATGGATCTATAAGATAAAAAGAAATTCGGATGGGTTAATAAGCAGGTACAAAGCCAGAATTGTGGCTAAGGGTTTTGCACAAACCCAAGGCATTGACTATGAGGAAACCTTCTCACCTGTGGCCAAAATGCCAACCATCAAGGTATTGGTAAGTGTGATTGCATCCAAGAATTAGAACATGTATCGGTTGGATGTAGAAAATGCATTCCTAAATGGATGGATTTCATAGGAGGTGTAGATGTCACAACCTCTTGGCTATGAGGATTCAAATAAGGTAACATATGTATGCAAATTGAGTAAAGCTCTTTATGGATTGAAGCAGGCACCTAGGGCATGGAACCATAGGTTGACCACATATCTTTAGGATCAAGGTTTTGTCATGAGTAAAGCAGATACTTCTCTATTCATCAAGAGAAATAATTCAGAGGTAATATACCTATGTGTATATGTTGATGATATCATACTTACAAGTACTGATGCTAATGGCATCAAATAGATCAAGAATCAGATGATGAAGGAGTTCAAAATTAGTGACCTTGGATCACTAAAATATTTCCTTGGACTTGAGTTAGTTTATACTAACTTTGGCATTTACATTACTCAGAGAAAGTACATACATGACATGTTGAAGAAGTTTCATTTGCAGGATGCCAAAGTTGCAAGTACTCCAATGGAGGTAAACCTAAAACTAAGTGCTCATGAAGGTGATGTACTTGATGACATTACAGGTTATCAAAGCATAGTGGGAAGCTTAAATTATGCTACTTTGACAAGGATAGACATTGCTTATGGAGTAAGTGTGCTAAGTCAGTTTATACACAAGCCTAGGGCACCCCACTTGGAGGCTGCCAAAAGGATCTTGAAATACCTTAAGGGTACTCAACATCTTGGTTTGTATTTCTCTTATACATCAGACTTGGACATCAAAATTTATACAGATGCAGATTGGGCAGGACGCAAAGATGATAGGAGGAGTACCTCAGGGTACCTTTCATTTGCAGGTGATAAGCCAATACCATGGTCTTCAAAGAACCAACCTACTGTTGCTTTATCTTCTACAGAGAAGAATATAGAGGATTGGTCGATGCTACTCAAGAGGCCATATGGATCAGGTTGTTGTATACAGAATTGGGCTTGTATACTACATCTCCAATGATCTTTGGAGATAATACAAGTTCACTACACCTTGGAGCTAATCCTATTTATCATGCTAGGACCAAGCATATAGAGGTCCACTATCATTATGTGAGAGAGAAGCTATGGTACAAAACTTTGCAGGTTCAAACCAGTGATTGGATTACTGGATGTTCATGAAGATTGAAGATAAAGACCAAGCCAAAATGTTTGGCTTGAGGGGAAGCTGGAGCAAATCACAAGCCTACACATTTGGCTTGTAGCTCATACACATATGAAGTTCCATGAGATCTATTGCTAGTGGAAATTTATCTTTTACATTTGTAAAAATCATTCATATGACTTGGAAGAATCTTTGTAATCAACAGTCGCAGACTTGATTAGTTGGAAAGCATCAACCCCATTGAGAGAATATCTCCTAGATTGGAGGTACACCTTTTAGAGAGAACCAAAAGTGAATTCAAATTCCAATTTGAATGGAAGACTTATAAAAAGTTGACTTGAAAAAGTCACGAAAAGAAGCTATTCCTTCTGAGCTCTCCATTGCCATTTTGCTTATGTGTTAGGTCTACATTGTAGCCTACACTAACCTCTATCATAAGGCTATGATTACCCATCCTATGATCTTGTACAACATCGTCCATTAGTACATTATACCTACATTGTTGATCTATGATATCTTAGTTACAGTCATTTCTCACTAGCAATGTGTGCTGGTCATATCTCACTCGTTTCTCCACCAAATTTAGTGATCTATAGCTTGTTGGAATTATCTCCAAGCTATCTACATGGTGACAAAGTTTGAAGCAATTCTATTCAGCCAATGGAGAGAAATCAGCATCAAATCGCTCACTGGTCAATACCTACAAAGGTCCTAAAAAGTTGGGGGTAATGATTAATTTGCTAAGTTGATTTCTCTATGCATAGTCAATCATTTCAAGTGATTCAACTTGGAATCAGTAGCTTACTAAGTAAGTAGATAGCTCTCAAAGGAATTTTTCCAATTCCTATTGTGTTGGTTGTACTAAGCATTACAAGCAACAGGTGTATGGTAGAAAATACAAAGTTTTCTTGGATTCTTCTATTGAGAAGTAGTCTATTTTGATTCAATCTTTACAGACATCATTTCCAAAGTACATAAGCACTTTCATGGTGTCATTGGAAAGCTAAGAGGGCCCACACATCAACTCTGAAGCTCCAAAGGGCTGGTACTAAGCAAGATTTGGTTGTACCAACTTATCACTTGAAGTGTCCATCCATCTTTCCCAACAAAAACAACATTTCTAAATGGTGAGTTGCATGAAGAGTGTATGTTTTTCAGCCCCGTCACTTTGTGCAGAAAGGGCATGAAAACTATGTGTGCAAGTTAAAGAAGGTGTCATATGGTTTAAAGCAAGCACCACGTGGTTGGTATGAAAAGATACATGCCTATGTGATTGCACATGGTTTTGAGAAGAGTCTAATTGAAAGCACCTTATATGTTAAGCGTGCTAATGATGTGCTTATGATCATTGTGCTATATGTAGATGACATGCTGCTCATTGGTCCTCATGACATGCATATTGTTGATTTTAAGGCTGATTTGCATGCCTCATTTGAGATGTCTGATTTGGGGCATTTGCATCACTATTTAGGCATTCAGTTTATGCAAGTTGATGGTGGAATGGATTTGTGTCAAACGAAATATATTGACACACTATTGTAGCATTTTGGCATTGAAGACTGTAAGCCTATTGCCACTCCTATGGAGATAGGTTTACAATTGAGTCTTCATGATGTTGGAGATGCATTTGATGTTGTTCTCTATCAGCAGGCTGTTGGATGCTCAATTTACTAATTAAGCATTACTCAACCAGATATTCAGTTTGTTGTCTCATAGATGAGTAGGTTTATGCATTTCCCAGGTGTCAAGGATTGGCAAGCAATTGAGTACATCTTTCGCTACTTGAGTGGTATCTGGCTACTTGAATAGTTTTATCCCAAGGGGGGATCACTACCGCTAGATTTGCATGCTTTTTCTGATAGTGATTGGGCTAGTTTCTATGACACTCGTGTGTCTACCAGTGGTTTTTGCTTCATGCTTGGTAGCTCATGTATATCTTGGTTGAGCGAGATGCAGCCTATTGTGGCCACTCCCAGTTATGAGGTTGAGTATAGGGCAGCTTTCAGAGTGCTTGTTGAGTGTGTGTGGATCTGACATCTTATGGCTGATTTGGGTGTTGGTTTGTCTTCTACCACCACCATCTTCACTGACAGTCAGAGCACATTGGTAGTTGCGAGGAACCTTGTGTTCCATGCTCGCACTAAGCACACTAAGGTGCATTATCATTATGTCAGGGAGAGGTTCTCAGCTAGGGAGATCAACTTGGCATATGTGCCCATGTAGGAGAACATTGTAGACCTTTTCACGAAGGGTCTACCTAGAAAGAAGTTTGAAGCTTTCTGCAAAGCTTTTGGTTTACCTCCTTTTGTGGATTGATTCCACATAGCTTGGCACTTCCTTAACCTTTAGATTAACTAGTGTGGCTAAAAACATAGACCAAAAGGTGATCATTCATTGTCGAACAAGTACAAAGAACACTCTTCTTGATTTTTTTTGGACCTTTCTGGAGAGAACTATGCACAAAAGTAATCCAAAATGGCTCCAAAAATCACCCCAAAAATGCTTCAAAAATAGGCTTTCAAAGTGTTGGAGTTAGACATCTGTGGAAGCACGCAAACTTCACAAGGAAGAAGAAGAAGCTTGGAGCACAACACACTCTAAAGATACTATAATGTACAAAGATACTTAGACCATTAAAGCAATAGGCGTATATACAAGTTAGGGGGGGACCTCCTAAAGAGGGGAAAAAGTGCCCTGATGGTGCTAGTGTGTTCACACACATCACTACCTAAATATATCAACAAATCGCCCCTCGGAGTGATGTAGTGAACAAGGTTCGAGTTGTGGTGGGAGCAACCACCACATGTCTATGCAAGTTTTGGAGCCTGAATAACAAAGTTGGTAGACACTTGCAAGTGTTGTTGTTGAGTGTTTGGGCAATGAATTCAGCTTTTTCGTGCGATTTTATTGCATATATTGAGCACATACCCACTATGTACACTTTTGTGGATACCGCTTATGTATGTCCATGTGGTAATTGATACAGTGGTTATGTTTTTGTGTAAAGCCTTTTGTTTTTATAAAGAGGGTCATGGTGAGGTTTTCTCAATAGGGAGACACCAAAATGTCGGGTTCTCTTTGGTGATTTACATGGAAGACTTACCTAGCCTCGTCATAGAAGATGTATGATAGTTGTTCATAGATGCTCGATAATCCTAGTTGGCTTCTTTTGGGTATTTGATTATATGGAGTGGAGTCATTGATTCACTATGCAGGTAAATATGTCAATACTTGTAGTTTTATGGGATTTTGACACTCATCATATGCTCATTTTGTAGAGGATACTTTGCCAAATGTTTTCTAGATTTTTTGGTTTTGTCAACTATATAGTGGTCGATTTACTCCTTGATACACTTATTGGTGTGAGCACATTTATTCTCACATAATCCTATTGGTTGGTCATTACTATTCATTAATTCATTTTTCTGGGAAGAATGCTGAATTCTCTCCTCGAATTTGACACTTGGTCATCCTTTCTTGAGCCTTAGTGGTGGTGTTTGGACTCTTCTAGCTCCATTATCATTCTATTCAGTTCTCTACAATCATGGCATCAGAGGTCTCTAGCACATCTGGTGGACCACGGTCTAGTGCTAGTGTTTCGAGGAGGAACTATAACTTGCAAGGCAAAGACCATTTTGAGATCTAAAAATTTGATGGCACAAACTTTGCTCTATGGAAAAATTAGATTAAAGATGTGCTGAATCAGAGGAGGCAATGGAAGATAATAAATGGAATCTCAAAGAAGCATGTTGACATGGCTGGAGCTGATTGAGATGCGCTAGATGAAATGTCTAGGTCTACCATTCTATTTCACCTTGCAGATAATGTTTACTTTATAGTATTAGACTGGGAAAGTGTAGAAGAGCTTTGGAAGAAGCTATGAAATACATATGAAAAAGAGACGACATCAAATAAAGTGTATCTGATAAGAAAGTTATATGACCTCCACATGAAGGAGATAGATAGTGTTGTTGATCATCTAAATGATTTTGATGCTACATTATCCTAGTTACAAGCTTAGAAAACAAATATGGAAATGAAAGCAGTCTTGTTCTTATGCACCTTGCCATCATCATGGGATACGTCTTGCACAGCTATTAGCAATAGTGCACATGGTGGTAAACTGGTCTATGATGACATATGTGGATCACTCTTGAGTAAGGAGATTGGTAGAAAATCTATGGTTGGCACTTGGAGTGGAGATGCATATAATGTTTGTGATTCTTACCAAGGAAAGAATCAGCAATGTGGCAAGAGCAAGAACAAGGAAAAGAATGGTCAATGGAATAAGAGTAAAAGTAAATCAAGGAAGAGGGATATCAAGTTCCACTATTTTCATAGGAAAGGACACATGAAGAAAGACTATTATGCATCAAAGAATGCTAAAGGTAAAGGACAGAACGTTGATGGGCATGTTAAACAGATACCTCCACCATCGACTTTGATTATGAAGATTGAAGAAGGTAATGCTATTTCTAATGATGCTGATGTGTTGGCATTATGCCAATTGAGGCTATTATGGTTGATTCTCTTTCCCACATGTGGCTATTAGATTCTAGTGCTTCCTTCCATGTGACACCACATAGAGAATGGTTCTCTAATCATGTAGCAAAGTCTCTTGGTACCATGTGACTTGGTGACTCTTACCCATCTGATGTTGTGGGGATTCGAGATGTGGTTTTGTACTTTATTGATGGTCAAATTTTACTATGCATAATATACACCATGCACCTCAGTTATCATGCAACTTGATGTCAATTGGTCAACTTGATGACCTTGGTTACAAGGTGTTCTTCTATGTTTAGTCCTTTGGCAATATGGTTATTCCAAATGGAAGAAAAGTTGGCTCATTTTATCTTTTATTTGTATCATTGAAAGATGATTGGTTAGCTATTATTAAACAACCTATGGATTGTATTTGACATGGTCGTTTGGACCATATATCACGTAATGGAATGCAAAATCTTTCTTGTTCTGGATATTTACCTGTGTTATCATTCTCTGATTTTTCATTTTGTGAGCATTGTCAATACTGAAAGCAAACTAGGAATGTGCACAAGATGCACATTGACTCTTCAATCAAGCCTTTAGATCTTGTTCATACAGATGTGTGTGGTCCTATGCCCACAATGTCACTAGTTGGTTCTCTTTACTTTGTCACTTTCATACGTGATGCTACTAGAAAATTTTGGATTTTTATATCCTATCAAAGCAAAGGATGAGGTATTCCCTATTTTCAAAAACTATCTTGCTTTAATTGAGATTGAAAAAGGAACTAAGCTTAAGTCTTTACGTTCAGATAATAGGGGTGAGTATACCTCACATGAATTCGGCCTTTTCTCTCATTCTAAAGGAATTGATAGAGAGTTTACAGCTCCTTATACCCCAATATTGATTGGTGTAGGTGAAAGGATGAATAGAACTCTTCAGGATAGAGTAATTTCTATGTTGCATCATGCAAACCTTTCACAAGGCTTTTGGGCTCAAGCAGTATTGACTGTATTTCATGTGATTAACCTTTCACGTAGTATTGCCAAAGGTGTGAAAGTATCACAAGAGATATGGACAGGGAAGCCACCATATTATGATCATCTTCAAGTTGTTCGGTTTGAACCATATGTCTTTATACCCAAGAATCATAGAGAAATGTTGGACCATAAGTCAAAGAAATGCATTTTTCTTGGATATGGTCAAGAAGGAAAATTTGGATATTGCTCATGGGATTGTGAAACACGATAAGTGGTTAGAAGTAGTGATGTCATTTTCAATGAGTCTAAGATACATAAACAGCCCATTAAGGAGGTTGAAGTGAGAAGAGTGGTGTTTGAGGATACTCATCCTCCAGTTAGCATGCATAAAAATGCTACACATGTTCAAGAGAATGTCCGATCATATCAATTTGTGAATGTTCCTGTTGAGCAACCATTGAGATGCTATGCACGTGTCTCACATCCACCTAATAGATATGTTATAGGTTTGGATTTTGTTATGCTAACAGATGTTGTTGAACCTCCTTGCTACAAAGAGGCTATGCAAACAATAGATCATGTCAAGTGGGAGCATCCCATTAAGAGTGAGTTGGATTCTATTCACAAGAATGTACTTGCAATTTAGTACCTTTGCCAAAGGGCAAGAAAGCTTTACCATGTAAATGGGTATATAAGCTGAAATTCACATCAAATAGTGCTTCTCCAAATTATAAAGCATGACTTTTGCAAAGGGTTTTAAGCAACAACCTCGTATTGATTTTGAGGAAATCTTCTCTCTAGTTGTCAAGATGACTACCCACTACATGTTGCTCTAATTCGTTGCAATGGGGGACTTAGACCTAACATGAAAATTGCTTTCTTGCATGGAGATCTTACATATGTGATGTATATGGAACAACTAGAGAGTTATGTAGTTCCTGGCAAAGAAAGTCTAGTTTGTAAGCTCAAGAAGAGCTTATATGTACTTAAACATTCCCCTAGACAATGATATCAAAATTTTGATGCTTTTATGAGGTTCCAAGGCTATTCTTGAAGAACTAAGGATCATTGTATCTACCCAAAGAATTGCTCAGATGGCAGCTTGATATGCTTGATACTTTATGCCAATGATATGTTGATTCCTAGGAAGTCCTCTCATGACTTGTCAAATCTTGAAGAAGAAGTTGAGTCAGACATTTGATATGAAAGATTTGGGGGATGCCAAACATTTTCTTGGCATGCACATTCCTCGTGATAGGAGAAAATGATGCACGCATTTGTCTCAAAGTGAGTACATATCCAAAGTACTTCACAGATTCAATATGCAGGATGGAAAGGCATTGAGTACACCTTTACCCACATATGTAAAGTTGAGCAAGGATAATTGCACCAAATCTGATGAGGAAAGGGAATTCATGACCAAAATTCCTTATCACTCTAGTATTGGTAGTCTCATGTATGCTATGGTAGCTATGAGACTAGACATTGCATTTGCAGTGGGAGTGTGAGTAGATATATGTCTAATCCTTGAAAGAAACATTGGGAAGCAGTCAAGATGATTTTGAGATATCTAAGTGGCACTAAGGAAAAATATATGTGCTTAGGTGGAGGGAAAGCATCCATTACTGGATACACAGATTCTGACTATGTTGGTTGTGTAGACAATCATAAGTCTACATCAAGGTACATTTTTCATTTTGTTGGAGGTGTTATCTCTTGGAGATCTCGTGTTCAAGAATGTATAGTTGTTTCCACCATAGAAGAAGAGTATGTTGCAACAAGTGAGGCATGTAAGGAAGCATTGTGGCTTTTTCATCTTGCTTGTGATATGGGTCTACCTTAGCATGTTCCTCATTTGCTCAGTGATAGTAAGAGTGCCATTGCTTTGGCTAAAACTCCAATGTATCATTCAAAGACCAAGAACATTGAGGTGAGGTATCACTTCGTTAGAGATTTCTTAGCCACTAAGCACATTGTTCTTGAGAAAGTTCATACTCGAGATAATGCTGGAGATGATTTGACTAAAGCTCTACCACAAGATAGCTTTCAACATTGGTGTCACTTGATGGGGGTTACTTGACTCATGATCTTACACCATCGCTTGTATACTGTGTAACATGCCCATCACGTGAGAGGTATAGTTTGTATACTTACACTCAGTCATTCTTTATCATTCCTCATTTTTTCTCTCATAGTTACTTTGGCCCTATTGGCCTTTAGTGGGACATTGCTACTGTTGGTGTCCATGTGAAAGGTCGAATGGCCATCGAAAATGTTTGTATATGTTTGTTAATAAAACATATAGTGGCCTAGTTAGCCACAAACTGTAAGTTTGGCCGCATTTGTAACACCTAAGAAGTCTGTGTTTGTGCTTTCTATGTATTGATGTAATCATGTGGTTGGAAATAATTTATCTAGATTGAATGCATTCTTGATTATCTTGTGGGGGCTCCATGTTCCAAGCATAGTTTATGTGTAACTTCAAAAGGTTTTCCAATATTTGGAGTCTGGCATGTACTATGCACACCCAGAATCATGTTAAAATGTCAATGGTTGCTTTCCAAGTCTCATCATCCTCATGTTATCTTGGGGAAACGTTTTATCGCAACTTGGAATACTTTGAAAACACTCTATTGTTTTTTCCTATCATTATCACAATCTTTCGTTGCTTATGATTCCCTTATGTTCCTTTAACTTTTTTACTTTGGTGTCCTTATTTTTTTTCATTTGTAAATTTTGGCACCAACGTGACCTCTATTATGCATGCAATAAGGACATGAATGCCATGTGTTTTCATTTAACTTGCAATGAAACATGTATTTCAGAGTTTTTAAATGTATTTCCACATTCCATTCCACTTGTAGCTTTCCAATGCCTTGAGATTCAAGTGACACACCTTTTTATCGTTTTTTTCATAATACTTGGGATGCTTGTTTGATTTAAAAATCCATTAAAACAAAAATCATAGGATTCATGATGCAATAAGAATGAGGCAAGCAACTATATATGTTTTTTTAATTTTATTCCAAAGTATCCATTTGCAAAGATTGTATGGTTGTTGCTCTTTTCCTCCTATAGAGCACCATTCAAAGTTCTATCGATTATAATCAAGACATATGATATATTTCAAACATATGATACTCATTTAAATTAAAAACAATGACTAACTTACCATTCGTCTCCTCTTTTATGACCCCCTAATATTGCATTGTTGCAAATTTTACTTTTGCATCATCCATGTAAACGCTGGTATTCTCATCATACTCAAGTATATTCAAAATAGGATGATGGATATAGTTATTAACATATAAGTGACCTTCAAGCAAGATTGCAAGATCAAAATTGGATCTCTTCATAAACACATCAACATAAGATGTTGTTGGAAATAAATGTTTAGTGAAATTTTGCTTTTTGGGAAGGGCTATTAGTCTACTAAAAGTTTGTAAATGATCATTGGACTTCTCTACATAAGCTCTGAAAAAGAGGAATTTTGGGGTGTAGACATGCAAAGAAGTATACTTGTGAAGGTCATGCACACTTCATTGTTGCATAGCCATTGATATACATCGGCAAATACATATAGATATAGATATACATACACATATTGTAATACCCATGGATGTGGTGATAGCTATCTATGAGGCACCCTACAAGTTGGCTCAAGGGGTGGCTTGACTTAACACATTATAATGTCAAAGAGAGAATTGACCTAGCCAAGTGCATTGAAGCATGTGCACCTACATGGTTAATGAAAACCAAGGACACATTGACCAAGTGTAAATCTCCTCCCACAACCACCTTCTACATTCAAGAATGTGACATGACACTATAAAAATAGTGGACACAAAGTTAGGGTTCTCACTCAGCTCGAGTGTCCAAATATATCCAATAGTAGGTTCATTTTGAAGCTCTCCAAAAGACACATCTAATGAACAACATCGTGATCTTCCTCTATGTTGTTATAGCCAAAATCTGTTCCTCTTGTTAGGGTGTTGCACTAATCACCACTATAGGTTCACTTCCCTATATCCTTTAATATATTTCTCTTTCTATGGATGTAGGCAGCAAAGTTACCTTTCTTCTTGCATGTAATGCATGATAAATCGAAATGTTCAATGTTGTTCTTCCATTTGAGTATAAGTAGCACTGCAACATATGATGCCCATATGAGCTCTTATACTAGTGAGAATACATGGGGCCAAGTTAGCCGTATTTTCACTATAAGTGCCAGTGTAAACCTTGATACAATAATGTCAGTATAAGCATCAGTATGGATGCCAATATAAGCATCAGTAGCTACCTAGAACCACTGGTACAAGCATCGGGATGTACATCAGCATGTTTTTGTCAAGATACATGCCGATATTTATCTGCAAACAAAATGCATAAGTGATGGTATAAGCATAGATATGAAATTCACAATAGAAGCATCAGTATATCAGTTTCAAAAATTATCGGTATAAGCATCGGTATGTGTCTAGGCATACCGATGTCCAAATCTGTAAACTTTTTTTAGGGCAAAGTGTGTTGTCTCTTGCTCCAACATGACAATGTTGTTGTGTAGCGAATCATAATACACTCTGCCTAAAAAAAAAACACGTACATGCAACATGTGCTCTACTAGTTGCCAATTTAGGGTTTAGATGACTAGCAACCAAAACAAGATTTGATACAGCAAAAAAAATTTCAAACATAAAAGAGAAGGAGTAGAATGACACCATGAACCATGTACAAAAGAGATATTCCATAAATGAACCATGTACAAAAGTGTGGCAAACCACTACCACATATGAGCCAAATACAAAATGTCACAAACCACTACCATATATGAACCAAATACAAAATTGTGGTGCACCACTGCCATATATGATCCAAATACAAAATTATGGCATACCACTACCATACACATGCCCAGAGGGGTCAGAACATCTATATCTTTAATACTACAACGAAGCACATTCATGAAATGAGACAAATTGAAGTGCCATTTATAAACAACAACTAAAAAGCACTAAACAAAGTTCAGAAGCTCATGTCACCATAGATGCTTCCATGAGATGACCGCAGTGCATCCCTCCAAGTCCTCCAATAGTGCAACCAATCCATAATGATGTCCATAAGCCTTCTCTGCTCGTGTCGCAAGATGATCCACTACCAAGTCCTACAACAAATATTCAAAACATGAGATCCACAAACATGATGTGCTTAACACAAGCAAATTCAATCATCACAATGATACTTATGAACTCATGACACATAGATTCGTACCCATCACTACCCAAATGTGATGCTCTGACTGTATCTAGACATGTGGCTATCGCATCATGCTATTGATGATATCACGAAGGAGTCTACTACTGCTCATCGCAAATCATATCCCACTCCTCAATATCTAGCCATACATGCTTCAGCAAACCTCCTCTAAAAGCATCACAAGCCTCTGATTGTTGATGGGACATCACCTCACGTGTCATGTACTGAATCCACTCTAAGTTGACAAGAGTGTGCCTAGGTGTTGGCTGATAGTCGCGATAGATCACCTCTATGATGTAATTTTTGTGATCCTTGCCATATTCACTCCATACAATGATAGAATGCTCAAACTATATTGAGCATAGCTTTTGTATGCATTGATGCATGGCCTTTTTGGCCGCATCCACCACTAGAGACCCATCACGTACATGGTGCACCTTGGAATCATCATGGTCATGAGCACACCAAGGTCTATGTGGTGTACTATGTGGCATATGTGCATCTACGATACTCACTCTAGCCGTAGTGGATGACACAACATCCGTCGCACTGCGTCCACAACATCTTCCTCCTCTAGAGCCACCCATAGATCCATCTATGAAACCTCTTCCTCTAGAATGTTAGCGAGATTGACAAGACGGACGAGACGGGCCAATACCTGTATCGGGTTGTGGTGTGGAATGCATATGTCCACTATTGGAGCCACTAGGGGATGGCTCAAAAGATGATCATGGTGGAGTCATAAAGCCAAGAGTGCCACCAATGGGAGTGGTACCACTAAAGGGAGTAACACCGATAGAAGTAGTCCCACCAAAGAGAGTACCATCGATGGGAGTAGTCACATCAAAGGGAGTGCCATTGGTGGGAGTGATGTCGGTGGGAGTGGCACCATGAGCAATTCAGTATTGTGATGTGGTGGCCATTTAAGCGGGAGCTACCTAAGATATAAACTCTAAAAACCACACCTCTTTCATGAATGTAGAGTGAACAGTGGATTGTCTCCCATCATTCTCTACAACAAAAAATGCAAATAAGTAGCATACGATAATAATGGGAATATAGAAAAATAGTAGTCTACAAGGAAAACGTAGCAAATAAGTAAACACAAATAAGTATGTACAAGTGTTTGCTTCATAAGTCCTCTATTCTAGCACCCTCTTGGAGATCTAATGTGTAGAGGATATCTATCTCTATATTTATGATTTCTAGATCTCATGGCATGGCCACCCCTTCTTGGTCATCGTCATCATACAACATATCTCTTACCTCCTTGTGTACTTCATCTTCTTCAAAGATCTCTTCTTCTATGACAATGATGTCTTCCTCCTTGACTACCACATGCATCTCATAGTCCACTACACATGGAATTTCTTCTACATCTATGTTCTCACTAATTTGTCTACTATGTGGAGAGACTTGTAAAACAAATAGCCACTATGGTTCTTTCGAATCTGGGATAAAGACAACCTGCTCATAATGCTCAGAAACTACTCACAATGTTCAAGAAGTACAAATGTGTCTCTTTCATCTACCCATAGCTTGATGGATTTGAATTGAAGAAAACCACTCTTATCCCTCATTGTTGCTTTCTTCTAGCAATGACTACTTTCAACCATTTCACATCAAACACAAAGTAGTAAAACCTCTTGAATGATAACTTCCAAATATCTTGGATCACGCCATAATACTGGAGCTGGTCTGCTTGAGCATTTTCGTCTCTTGAACTAGCTCTACTTTTTTGGAGAAGGTTCACCATCACCCCACTATCAAAAGTAGACCTATTTTTGTCGATGATTGTGATCCAAAAGGGAGCACCAGATTTGTAATACTCCGAATCACGCCCCTTTGTGAGTTCCTCTGCTTCTTTAGAGATCTTCTCACTCGTTGCATTTTCTTGTGAAATGATTGTATCTAGCCATCTGCTCATTGGAAAGTGTGGAAGAGGTCAAAGAATTTTCAAAAGATGCAAAAAGCGAGTGGAATGATTCTTTCAAAACTAAAATCTTTCCTTTGTGTTTACCTCCTTAGCAATCTCATACCTCTCCAACCCCTTCTACATGGGCTCCGAGTTAACGATGCAAAACATCATTGCCATTTCTCTGAAAAGTGCATCCATTATGCTTTGGCTCCCTTTTCCTTGAGGCTCATCACCTACAAGATACATCTTCATCATTGCTCCATAAGTGAGGCATTTCTGGGTTGGACATGCATAGAAAAGATTTTATGGATACTAGAATCTTGTACTAGCCACACCTTTGCCATGCTACCCTCTAGACATGCTCTCTGATGAAAAATCACTTTTAATGTCTTCATGAATTGCTCTAAGGAAATCCATTGATTGCGGATAGTTCCTGCTATTGCAAGTTCATCAACCACATGAACCACTAAATGAAGCTGAATTATCTCCGTTCCACATTGCACCTACTCTAAACAACCCACCTTTTGTAGGGTTATTGCCGATGTAATCATAGAAAGCTAATTTTTTTGGGATCTTTTAACAAACTTGCTATAGACTCAAATTTTCAGCTTCTTCGGCTCATACTCTTTTTTCTATGATTTCTAGATGCCTAAAATATTTAGGAAATAAAGTAGAAATTTTTTGGTATTTTATTTTTGCTACTTATCTAAATGATTTTGATGCTATATTCTCCTAGTTACAAGCTCAAAAAAGGATATGGATAACGAAATGAAAGCAGTAATTCAGTTATGCACCCTGCCATCATCATGGGATACATTTTGCAAAGCTATTAGCAATAGTGCACCTAGTGGTAAACTTGTCTATGATGAAATATGTGGAGCACTCTTGAGCGAGGAGATTCATAGAAAATCTATGGTTGGCACTCAGAGTGGAGATGCATATAATGTTCGTGATTCTTACCAAGGAAAGAATCAACAACGTGGCAGGAGCAAGAACAAGGAAAAGAATGGTCAACGAAATAAGAGTAGAAGTAAATCAAGGAAGAGGGATATCAAATGCCATTATTGTCATAAGAAAGGATATATGAAGAAAGACTGTTATGCATTAAAGAATGATAAAGGTAGAGGACATAACGTTGATGAGGCAAGATATTTTGTTGGCAATGACTTTGGCAATGATCTTGTATCCTGTTTGGAGCATCGTAATAGGACGCTTGTTCTCTATTCCGTTTGCCTCATGACCACAGTCAGATCACCATGAGACTTTTTGCCGATGATATGAACATGTTTGTCCACAATGATAGTACCAACCTAGAGACGTTTTGGAGGTGTCTGACTACTTTTTGTGAAGCCTCTGGATCCACAATCAACCACTCTAAGACCGCCTTTAGAGATATTGTTGGGTCACAGTCCGACCTTTGCATTGATCAAGGCTGTCAAATCATTCCACAGGGCCAAATTTTTCGGCTTCTTGGGATTCCCTTGGGTTTTGGTGTCTCTATGGAACAACGGTGGAACTGGTGCTGGCCAAACTCAAAAACAGCTTAACTATTGGAGAGGTATGCAAATCAATCTTGTTGGTCGTGCTATGGTTATCAACATGTTCCTCTTATCATCTACCATTTATTTCCTTTCTTGTTGGAGACCGAAAGAGCAAGTTCTGTCCAAATTGGATAGTATTTGTAGAAACTTCCTTTGGACGGGTGACCACAAGCTAACAAACTGGCGGCCAAATGGATGATTAAGGCTTGGTGCAATGGGGAGGCCTCGTGGGCCAAGTTGATCTTCAAAAACAAGAATGAGTTGGCTCTCATGGGTTTCCCAAATTGAATCTTGATATCTTGATCTTGTTGTTTTCCCCGATCCCCGTCTTCCCAAAAGGCTCAAATATCGTGTGCTCCCTATGGAAGAGTTGGAATAAAGTCAAAAGCTACACAAGAACAAGTGAAGACTAGAAGTGGGCAGCCGGTATCAACCAAAATGACTCTATCTGGTTTCCGATCCATGGCATCCGGAGTGTGGAATCTTGGAACATTCAAAATGCCAAGAAGTTATGCTTCAAAACATGGAAACATCTCTGGAAACAAGATACCAACCGCTGGATCAACTTCGAGGATATTGACCCTTGCGTCAACATTTTGTATGAAGAATGGAAGACTTTGCAAAGCAGATGTCTCGCCTGGGACCGACACAAAGTTCACCTTCTCATGGGACATGACACGTTGAGCTCGCTTGGTCTCAAATGGCACAATGGGAATAGCCTATCAAAAATCCCGAACATCAAAGAAACGGTTGACTATTAACCTCAACAAGAAGTGGTGCCTGTCATGGACACAGCTTCGGTGGCACATGAAGTTTATGGCTATCTGGCACCCCCTCATAGAAATCAAAAAGTTTGTCCTCTTATGGCAAATTCTTCATCATGGAATCTGGACCAATCTTAAGGCTAGAAAATTTTGCGGGACTCCTCCCTGGTGCAACGCTGCTACCGGTCTATCAAAGATGTATCACACATCCTCTTTATCTGCCCTACTGGGAGAAGTGATCGGCTGCTCCGCAACTCTCTGGAACACCATCAGAGGGGAGGTCCTATGGAAAATCTGGCGAGAAAGATGTGCTTTCAACTTCAGTGACTCCCCCAAAGAGTGGTCAATTGAGAAATCGTTGTTCCTCCTTGGCAAAAGGATTGTTAACCTTAAGAAATCCCCCCCCCCTTCAGGCATCATCAAGTACTCCTTTTGATCAATAACAAGCTTAAACCCAAGTGGGCCCCACATGAGGGTGATGAGAGGGTGATTAACCTTCTTTCTAATGTCATCTAAGCTCTGTAACAACTTCCCCTGCTTTGTGGGATTTGGGGGGTCCCGTGAACATTAGTCCCCTTCTCTTGTACTTTTCTTTATTTAATTGAAGTCCGGGAGAGTAGGCTAATGCCAAACTTCCTTTATATTAAAAAAAAACGTTGATGAGGCAACCAGATAAGAATGAGGGGCATCCTCGCAAGAACGGAGTGGTGCACAGCAGCAAAAAGAGAAAGGCACAGGCTCATCGTCTGAAGGAAGAGGTGCTATGTCAAAGACAAAGGCCTAGTATTTTTGTTATTCTTGAAATGTTCGTTTCTTCAACCATTCTGTGACAGTCGTGGGCAGAAGAAACCATGGATGCACTCCGACTTACAAAGAAGTCAGCGTGAAAGAGGATGAAAGCTTGGAAGAATACAGTCTCCGCTGTTCCTTAAGATTATTTTCTTGGAGCACAAAGCAAATATACAAACACTGAATTAGCTAGGTCCTTTTTGTTTTGACACTGACAAAATACTCCTAACAAAGTTGGTGAAAATCTGCTAACCGTTTCTTAAAGCCATCAAGAAGCCTTCTCAAAGTGCGCAACCTGGAGATCACTACAGATCATTATAGTTCGAGCATTTGTTTTTAGTGGATATAAAGGAAGTATGAGAGTATAAACAGAGGTCTTCTGGTTGGTTGTGGGCACTTTTTATTTCTTTTGCTTACAATATAGATAGAGTAGAGAGTAACGCTTAGGCTGGATACAATTTCAAAGCAAAGGAATGGAATGAGTGAAGAATTTGATGCGTGTGTGCACCAATACCAGAATTCTCTGATAAGAACTTGGAAAAAGAGAGAGATATACCTGTTGTGAACAAGATCTTAAAGAGTATCGTTGGAAGCCATATCAACAATGATAGAAATTGGCTACCATCTGATTTCGAATGGACACATCATGAGACAAAGTAAGGAGATGAATGAAATGTAAGATACTCGATACACTCATTATTTGCAGTTTACTTTTGTTTTTCTTGCTCTAAATAATGTGACTGTGTTTTGATCAACTTTTTTGCGGAAAGTATAGGACATTTGAAAATTGTCACAGCGGATTTCTTTATGTACGAACAATTGAATGTTTTGATAGTTTGTGTTTCTTTTTAAAAAATAGAATGCTTGAAGATGTGTCTACAATGGAAGAACCTCGAAGTAAGCACTAATAATCGATTAAGCTACAGATGTTTTTCCGTGACTTTGAACCTCTCTTTTCTCCCCAACTGTGAGTCACACGGTCATTTTCTTAGCTTTCCCATGTCCATGTTTGTTCTGAACATTTGATTCGTTGTCACTGAGAATCCTCCGCATGCCAAGTTCCCAAGTTGAGAGGAGAGACAGGAAACATGTTGCAGAATTCATGTGTCTATCCCAGAGGATGAAACTTAAGCATACATATTAAACTTGGTCAGTCAAAGTTGTTAGTAACGAAAGTCGAAACCTCTACAAAGTAAGATTGTCATGCAATTATCCTCTAACATGAACCTTCTTAGTTTGAGGGACGAGATATTTTGAGCTCTTTCGTTTGGTTAGTACACCATTCACTTTAGGAAAAATTGATTATGTAAACTCAATACCGAAGGGCTTATGGGAAAGAAGGATTCCATATCAAGTTTCATAATATAAGAGTTGCGCTATCCATTGAAGATTGACTTAATATACTTTATGTTCTTCCTTTAAAACTAACCAAATAAAGATGTCACATGGGAATTCCAATGTGTGTGAATCAGGAATAAAGTTGTCGAGCCATGCCCAACTGGACGTTTGTCTCATGAATGTGCATATCAAACTCTACCTTAAAAAATGAATGTGCAATTGCTTAAATCCTTCTTCTGAGGCTCTAGAGCAGGTTATGAAGATTCTATCTCATAGAAAAGGACATCCAAGTCAACCTCTTTGCTCCCTTTCTCTCTCCTTTCTACGAGATCCGCGACATACCTAGTGAACCCGAGGAGGGGGTGAGTGAGTTATAGAGCCACAAGGATTAGCATAATCAAAATGGAAGATCTCTTAGCCCAATTCATAAGCTTTCAACAAGAGGACAGACGTCAAAAAGCCATCCAGTCTTTTCATGAGAGACTAGTAAAACGATGCGTATTTTTCAACGGGAAGAATGTATCCAAGTTCTGCAAAGAATACGAACTTGAGGCAAAGTACTTAGGTATCGGTTTGACACCAATGACGGACCATGCATTCTGTGAAAACTTTGCCTATGTGTTTGAATATAATGTACGTGATCAATTCATGAGAATAAAAGAAACATCATGGGATCAATACAAAGCGATGCTCCTCAAGCAGTTCATGCTGGAGGACATAAAAAAAATGAATCGTAAGTCCTTCCTGAGGTGGGTGCATATGCCCAAAGACTAGTTGATTCTAGAGATCAAAAGATATTTTGATCAGTAGTTTGAGAATCTATCGAAAAATGAAAAGAGAGGCTTAAGACATGAAAAAGTGTCCTTGTTTCTTCAACCAATAGATGTTAAAGCTAGACAGGAGCTAATTCCACTTCTGCAAGATATAGACTCCAAATCACAGCTCATAGAGGATTGGATGCTCGTCCATGAAGCTGTGAGGAGATACATGAAGAAGCAAAAAACAATAGAAAAATTTTTAAATGATTGGAAAGCTAATCTTCATGCAGATGAAGAGGATGCACAAATTCCATGCATTTCAAAAACTAAGAAAAAATTGCAAATCCATAGAATAATAGAGACCCGAGTTGGGCATAAAGAAGATATGCATGGAATACACATACATGCTTATGAAGAGGATCGCCATAAAGAATCTATAAGCATAAATGATACAATCTCTAAGGATCCAAGGTACCAAGAGCTTGTAGATACTTTTACAATGATTACATCTTCAAATACTATATATACATAAACCCCAAAGATGGGGGGAGCAAAGGAATATGCGGAAGCTAAATAAATAAAAATCAAATCAATATCAAACATAAAACAAAACAAAAATAAACAAAACACACCAAGAAAACAACATGAGGTTTCCCACAATCTGATAGACTCCTCACTTCTAAGGGATGACAATCTAACAAACAAAGAAGCAAGATATGATAATAACTAAGATTTAAAGATATCTACGCGAAGTCAAGATGATCAGAAAGAGATTGAAAATGAAATAACTCAAAATAATCTAGTGAATTCATGTGAACATCAAGCACAAGATGGTGCCTTAAATGATGAAACCAAGCAATACTTGAGGAACTATTTGATGCCATCTAAGAGTGAAACATCTCTTCAAGCATATGATTCAAATATGAATTATGGCCAAATGACTGATTTGTATGAAGAGAATGCAAGTGAGCATGATGCTAATTAGGAGGGCATGCAAATGATGAGTCCTCTAGAGAGTGGTATGTATGCTGATGGTAAAAAGCATGATGAAGATCAAGATTGTGAAATACTCTTGAGTGATGCCACATTAAATGAGTTTTTAGAGGTACGAGAGAGTGATCATAATCATGGGAGTAAGAATGAGTTTTGGATTGGGCATCAGTATAATGACATGTATGTGATGAGTGATGTCGCACTCTGTGAAAAGATACATTCTGATATAAATGGAGATTATATGAGTTCACTCTATGTGCTGAAGAAATGGGCCATCAGAAGGAGAATGCAACATTCATTGAAATGCATGAAAAATATGATATGGGTACATTACCTAGTAAAGATCAACAAGAAAAGATAAAATTAAATGGTTGCATTGATGAAGCTCGATGTGAATACGAGATAAATGAAGGTCTAATTGATTTGAATGTATATATATGTTGAGATTCTCACACATGATGAAATATTTGAGCAAGAATCAATTACTGAAGAACTCTATGAGAAGTGCGCAAAAGCACATCTTCTGAAGAGAATGAGCAAGAATCTAGTGATGTTGAGAACTTGAGTAACCTGAGTTCTAAAGAAGTTAGTGAAGCAAGTGCAAGGCTTCCCATAAAGAGGAAGATGGGGGACTGGTCACTGACTCGTCACGACTTGGGGATATTTTGACTAGTACTCCTCATGAAGTAGGAGGGGTTGAGAGAGATGAGGTTGATTTAGAGGAGAATGAAAAACATGATGAATTTTCTCCCAAACATAACCTTTTGCATGATGAAGAGTGGACTATATGCGAAGAAGTGTGTAATGATGATGACTGTGATGAATGTTTCAGTTTGATTGATTGTGGAGAGTTGTTTTCAATGGGAATGTATGAAAATCTTATAGCTCAAGATGATTTTGTTGATTTGATGTATGCCAGTTTGGATTTGCATGACTCTGAGTGTGAACAGTTAGATGAATTGAATGAATCCTCTTCACAAAGTGAATGCATGTTGCATGAAAATTTTGAATTTAATTCAATTCAAACAGATGCACCTAGTGTTCAAAAGAATGTAATTTTTACAAATAATGTTATTGAATATGATGTTTTTGATATCTATTATGAGTTTATGAGTACATGTGCAGATGATTGGGAACCAATCGAAGATCTTGAATTTCTTGGATCATACAAAAGGCAACTACTTTCGAGTTGCTAGTTCATGTTTTATTGCAGATAGATTTTGAGAAATACTTTCATGGATTGCATGTGTGTATATATGGTTATTTGAATTTAATGTTTCTCATCTTTTGTTTAGTTTTAATGAGTGCAGAAAATGGTTAGGTGATGGCAATGGAGATGGGGAACAAAGAACAAAGTTGTGAAAAACCTTTTTCAATAGATACCTTGCTTTAACCTTGATCGTCTGCACCATTTTTGGGCTGCATTGCATTTAAGTATGCATATCTTAATTGGAGAAGGTCACATGTTTTAATTCTCATAGGTGCACATTCATTTGCACATGAAGGATATTTGTAAATATTATAAATAAAAGTACATTGAGCCTTGAGTGAAAATGAGAGGATTCGAGAGATGAGAGTGATGAACTTTGTGAGTAGAGCTATGAGGGGTGAGCTTCTTTCTTTAGAAACCCTAAAAAGTACCTATACTTGCATCATAATTGAGAATTATTGCATCTAAAGTATGGATGCAAGAATATATATATACACAAAATTTTGAAGCCCATAGATACACATGTAATTGCACATAAGTTGAATTATAGATGCATGATCAAAATTCAGTTTGAATTTGAATGGAGAAACCTCACCATATGATGCTTGATACCTCACCTTTGCAGCATTATGTTTTTTCGATGCATTCCAAGTATGCATGTATAGGGCCCACTACATGGCCATGCATAGGCACATGTGTTTGATAACCCATGCACTTGAATTGTTTTCGAATTCATAACTTCTTTGTAGACATGAACATTGGTGTTAGTGTGTCCAGAGATCCCACAGGTTTAGAGGGGGTTGATGTGGTTGTGATTTGAAGCCAAGTTTAAAATTTATGCATGAAACATCAATCTAAAGCTCTGCTGAAAGCAAGGCTCTAGATAAGGCATATTGTAATACTGTGATTCTTCAGTGGGATGTTGCCTTGACCTTATGAATGCTTTACTCACATTGTGGAGTCACATATGTTAACGCTATTTGAGAAGGATGTTGATGTATATTAAACAAGAAGATGGGAATGGACGATTTGGGGAACGGATAGTATGAGAGATGTGTCATAGTCCGCGTTGGAGATGGATCTCGATTTTTGAGGGGAGCTTGATTAGGAAAGCCATTTGAATCAAATGGGAATCGAAGATCAAGTTTAAGGAACCCATCATTGGATTTGAGGACAGCACGCGGATGTGGCAACCCTCGTGAAGGGGAATGTGGTGGTCACCCATAGAAGGAAGGGGGAATGGATTCGTCTGGCAGTAGGGACAACAGGGAGAAGAGGAAGACTTCTGTTTTTTTCCCAGGAAATATCGTGTGGGCGGTTGAAGAAGAATAACAGGGAACAGAGAAACTTTTTGATGGGGAAGCACCATTAGAATTTGATGGCAAGAAGAGCAACCGGATAAGAATGAGGGGCATCCTCGCAAGAACGGAAGACAAAATTTTGAAAGTCAAGGAAGACTACGAAGGTGCATAGTAGAACTACCTGAAAGGAGCAGTGATACAACAAAAAGAGAAAGGCACGGGCTCATCGTCTGAAGGAAGAGGTGCTATGTCGAAGAGAAAGGCCTAATATTTTTGTTATTCTTGAAATGTTCGTTTCTTCAACCATTCTGTGGCAGTCTTGGGCAGACGAAACCATGGATGCGGTCGAACTTACACAGAAGTCAGCATGAAAGAGGAGGAAAGCTTGGAAGAACACAGTCTCGACTGCTGCTGAAGATGATTTTCTTGGAGCACGAAGCAAATATACAAACATTGAAGCTAGGTCCTTTTTGTTTTGACACTGACAAAATAGTCCTAACAAAGTTGGTGAAAAATCTGCTAACCGTTTCCTAAAGCCGTCAAGAAGCCTTCTCAAAGTGCACAACCTGGAGATCACTACAGATCATTCCAGTTAGAGCATTTGTTTTTAGTGGATATAAAGGAAGCATCAGAGTTATATAAACAGAGGTCTTCTGGTTGGTTTTGGGCACATCTCTCTGATGAGAATGAGCCTGTTTCATTTGATGAAGCACAAAATTCAAGAAATGGGATATTTGCTATGCAATCTGAATATGATGCTATAATGAAGAGTGGTACCTGGTCTTTATGTGACTTGCCTCCTGCAAAGAAGGCCATTGGCACTAAGTGGGTATACAAGCTAAAGCATAAGCCGGATGGAACAATTGACAAGGATAAGCCCAGGCTTGTTGCAAAGGGCTATGTGCAGGAAAGAGGCATTGATTTTGATGAGACCTTTGCACCTACATGTTGTATGACAACTGTTCATAGCATCTATGCACTTGTAGCTCATCATGGTTGGAATGAACGTCAGTTGGACATCAAAACAACATTTCTGAATGGTGAATTGAAGAAATGTATGTTTTTCAGCCCTATGGCTTTGTGCAAAAAGGGCATGAAAACCAGGTGTATAGGTTAAACAACGCATTATATGGTTTAAAGTAAGAATCACATGCTTGGTATGAAAAGATACATGCCTATCTGATTGCACATGGTTTTGAGAACAGTCCAACTGAAAGCACCTTATATGTTAAGTGTGCTAATGATGTGCTTCTGATCATTCTCGTGTATGTTGATGACATGTTTCTCGCTAGTCCTCATGAGAAGCATATTGCTGATTTTAAGGCTGATTTTCATGCATCATTTGAGATGTCTAATTTGGGGCACTTGCATCATTATTTGGGCATTCAGCTTATGCAAGTTGATGGTGGAATGGCTTTTTGCCAAACGAAATATATTGACACATTATTGCAGAATTTTTGCCTTGAAGACTGTAAGCCCATTGCCGCGCCTATGGAGACATGTTTATGATTGAGTCTTCATGATGTTAAAGATGCATTTGATGTTGTTCTAGTAGTTGGATGCTTGATTTACTTATGCATTAGTCGACCACATATTCAGTTTGTTGTCTCACAGATGAGCAGGTTTATGCATTGCCCAAGTGTCAAGCATTGGTAGATGGTTAAGCGCATCTTTTGTTGCTTGAGTGGTACCCAACTACTTTGGTTGTTTTATCCGAAAGGGAGATCACTACCGCCAGATTTGCATGTTTCTTCAAACTCTCAATGGGCTCGTTGCTATGACACTTGTGTGTCCACTAGTGGTTTTTTATTCATGCTTGGTAGCTCATGCATATCTTGGCTAAGCAAGAAGCAACCTACTTTGGCCACTTCCAGTTGTGAGGATGAGTATAGGGCAACTTTCACAGTGATTGTTGAGTGTGTGTGGCTCAGACGCCTTATGGCTGATTTGGATGTTGGTTAGTCTTTTGCCACCACCATCTTCACTAATAGTCAAAGTGCATTGGCAATTGCGAGGAACCATGTGCTCCATGATCGCACTAAGCACATTATAGTGCATTATCATTATGTCAGGGAGAGGTTCTCTGCTGGGGAGATCAGCTTGGCATATGTGCCCAGACACAAGAACATTGCAGACCTTTTCACGAAGGCTCTGCCTAGGGAGAAGTTTGAAGCTTTCCACAAGGCTTTGGGCTTACTTCCTTTGGTGGATTGATTCCACATAGCTTGGCACTTCCTTATACATGAGTGCTAGCTCCTTGTTCACCACATCACTCCCGAGGGGGATTTGTTGATATATTTACATGATGATGTGTGTGAACACACTAGGACCACTGGGGCACTTTTTTCCCTCTTTAAGAGGTTCTTCCCCCCAGCTTGTATATATGCCTATAGCCCTAACGAGTTACTTATCTTTGTACATTTCTAGTGGTAATACATTCAGTATTGTGTGTTGTGCTCCAAGCTTCTTCTTCTTCCTTATGCTATTTGCGTGCTTCTGTAAACATCTAACTCCAACATTGCTCACTTGCATGTCTTTGGTTGTTTGGCATATGCAT
This sequence comes from Ceratopteris richardii, assembly GCA_020310875.1. Lineage (NCBI taxonomy): Eukaryota > Viridiplantae > Streptophyta > Polypodiopsida > Polypodiales > Pteridaceae > Ceratopteris > Ceratopteris richardii. Next base: position 10,319,661 of record CM035441.1, read on the forward strand.
TAGTGCTTGAAAAACAATGTAGGAAATTAGATGATCAAGCAGTGAAATGTCTTTTTGTTGGGTACAGTTCTGAAAGCAAAGGCTATTGTTTCTATCATGCACACACTTTGATGCATTTTGGTTAGTTGTGATGTTTTTTTGGAAGATGTTATTCAACCATTACTTTCATGTACTAAGGAGACATCAATTAGCTCCAAAGTTGTGTATGATGATACTTTGCTGTCTCTTTTTACAGGTGGGCAGTCTAGTGCTAGTCTAAATGAGGCAACTTTTAAGCCTTTATAGGTTTCACAAGATGATGTGGATCATTCCATTTTTTTGATGCAAATTTACATGATGCACTTATTGATGAGAGAAATGATATAGAGGAGGCAAAGACTATGCCTAAATGGTTGGTGCAGACTTTGTGAGATAGCAAATTAGATGCACCCCTTTCATATTGTACTTGTTAAAGCTCTCATAGTGCTTCCCTTACATCAGATTTCTATGCTATGGATGCATCTCATCTTCGTGATGAGAATGAGCCTGTTTCATTTGATGAAGCATAAAATTCTAAAAATTGGATGGCTACTATGCAATCAAAATATGATGCTATTATGAAAATACCTAGTCTTATGTGACTTGCCTCCTAGCAAGAAGGCCATTGACACTCAGTGGGTATACAAGCTAAAGCATAAGCCTGATGGAACACTTGATAGGTATAAGGCTAGGCTTGTTGCAAAGGGTTATGCTCAAGAGGCAGTGATTTTGATGAGATCTTCGCTCCTGCATGCCAAATGACTATAGTTCATAGCATCTGTGCACTTGGAGCTCACCATGGTTGGAATGTACATCAGTTGGACATTAAAATTGCATTTCTGAATGGTGACTTACATGAAGAAGTGTATATTTTCTGGCCCAGTGGTTTTGTGCAAAAACAGCATGAAAAAAAAGTCTATAGGTTGAAAAAGGCATTATATGGTTTGAAGCAAGCACCACGTGCTTGGTATGAAAGGATACATGCCTACCTAATTGCACATGGTTTTAGGAATAGTCCAACTGAGAGCACCTTATATGTTGAGCATGCAAATGATGTGCTTCTAATCATTGTTGTCTATGTTGATGACATGCTGCTCACTAGTCCTCATGAGAAGCATATTGTTGATTTCAAGGCTGATTTGCGTGCCTCATTTGAGATGTCTGATTTGGGGCATTTGCATCATTATTTGGGCATTTATTTTATGCAAATTAATGGTAGAATAGATTTATGTCAAACAGAATATATTGACACATTATTGGAGAATTTTGGCCTTGAATATTGCAAACCTATTGACACTCCTAGTATGGGGACAAGTTTATTACGATTGAGTCTTCATGATGTTAGAGATGCATTTGATGTTGTTCTCTATTAGTAGGCTATTGGATGCTTGATTTACTTATGCATTACTTGACTAGATATTCATTTTTTTGTCTCACACATGAGCAGGTTTATGCATTACCCAAGTGTCAAGCATTGGCAAGCAGGTAAGCACATTTTTTGCTACTTGAGTGGTACCTAGCTACTTGGATTGTTTTATTCCAAGGGAAATCACTACCACCAGATTTTCATGTTTTTTCTGATTCTAGCTGAGTTGGTTGCCATGACAGTCGTGTATCCATGAGTGGTTTTACTTCATGCTTAGTAGCTCATGAATATCTTGGTTGAGTAAGAAGCAACCTACTATGACCACTTCTAGTTATCAAGATGAGTATAGGGAAGCTTTCATAGTGACTATTGAGTGTGTGTGGCTCAGAAGCCTTATGACTCATTTGGGTGTTGGTTAGTCTTTTGAAACCACCATCTTCACTGATATTCAGAGCACATTGGCAGTTGTGAGGAACCCTGTGTTCCATGCTCACACTTAGCACATTGAGGTGCACTATCATTGTGTCGGGGAGAGGTTCTTTGCTGGAGAGACCAGTTTGGCATATGTGCCCACACAAAAGAACATTGAAAACTTTTCAGAAGGCTCTGCCTAGGGAGAAGTTTGAAGCTTTCCACAAAGCTTTGGGCTTACTTAATTTTGTGGATAGCTTGACACTTCCTTATACATGAGTGCTAGATCCTTGTTCATCGCATCAATCCCAGGGGGATTTGTTGATATATTTAAGTAGTGATTTGTGTGAACACACTAGGACTACCAAGGCACTTTGTTCCCTCTTTAGGAGGGTTTTTTCCCCCACCTTGTATATAAGACTATAACCCTAATGAGTCACTTATCTTTGTACATTCTCTTGGTAATACATTGAGTATTGTGTGTTGTGCTCTAAGCTTCTTCTTCTTCCTTGTGTTGTTTGCATTGTTGTCAAGATTTTCTCTCCTCTCTCACTCATGAAGGCATAGAGGAAACACATTCGGTGAAGGTAGCCATAATTTCCTGAGAATTCCAAGATGCATCAAGGATGTGAAAGGGAGTTCACATGTAAACTTTGGAAGAAATCAAGCAAATCCAGGTTAGCGGTCAAAGCTGATCAAATTTTGGAAATTAGGGTAAAAATCTCAATATCTCCAAATCACATGAAAATTTATATACTTTTAAAGCCTATCAAAGACACTCTATAGCCTGAATTTCACATGTAAATGGATTTTCTAGCACATTGATATGCCATGTGCATTTTATTAAAAATGTATTTCCACTTAGATCCTACGAAATCTTGTATAGGAATTTTTGTTAGCCATATGGTTTAGCATGTATAAAGATCATATGTGGATACATATTTGTACAAATTTTCAAGGCTATCAGAGCTTCCTAGACGCCTTAATTTCACCTTGAATCTTCTAAATGAAGTCAAACTTGTATAAGGGAGATTCAGATGGGCGTTTTTTCTGTATATTCGTAAACGACACCTTTCAAAACATAGCCTTAAAAAATTTCTTCTTCATCAAAGGATATTTGGATGGTCAAAGGGCACAAAATCCAATTTTCAAGATCATTGTAGTTTCCTAGAATACACAAATTGAAGGCTTGAAGGGCTGGCAAACAATGATTGAACCATGTTGTACGGTTAGGATGAGCTCACATTCAAGGGTGGAGATGCACTAAAGCTTGAAGCAAGGAGGACCCACAAAAAATTTTTAAGCAGATAAGCCTTTTTTTATGGTCAAAGATCAATAATGCAAAGTTTGTCCAAAAATAACAGCTTATCTTATCCAAATGTCAATTGATCCAATGGTCTAGATCAGCCCCACATCTAATGGTGGAGAATGAAGGCGCCTATTTTTCCCCCCTTTACCCTAGATATCATATAAAGAACCAATCCTAGCCATCGATTTGATAAATTCAATGGTTGTAATGAAAAGCAATTGACCTTAAGGTTGAGAGTTGATTTCTCTATATCCAAAGGCTCAAATTCATTCAAAAAATTATAAAACCCCCCCTCCAAACTCATAGAGCATCATTGTTAGGCATCCATAGGGTCCTTTCTAGCACATGGTTTCCTTGAGATGATCACCCTCAATTGAGCGTGTGAGGATCCAAGGTGGTCTAGTAAGAGCATAGTTCCTAGAATCAATTTTAATTTAGACTTCCAATCTAGGATAGGCTCATAAACCCAATGGTTTCTCTTTCTTTGCTCACCCTCAGTGGAGCGTGTGAGTGAGTTAGAGTTGGTTTTATGAGTCTTAGACTTCGTTAGATATACATTACCATCCTAGAAAGATATAGGGCCAATGAAGTGGAACCTATCCTCTTACGTGTGATATTCAGTTGAATTGTCATGGTGAGAGGGTCATGCATGTTATATTCCAGAGATGTACATGCTTGGAGGAACGAGAAGTTCCTTGCTCGAGGGATTGCCAAGGCCAAAAGCCAGAGAGAACACACGAAGTACCTACTCATGATAGCTAGATAAGTAGAGGGACCTTAGAGAGAACTCTAGATGGTGACTAGGCAAGGGCTATAAATAGGCTAGGAGTTGAGTCCCAGGCATGTTATTCTCCTCTTCTCACATTTGGTATTAGAGCAGCTGCTAGTAGATCCATGGAGTATAATGGAGATGAAGAACAAAGATCTTCTTGGAATGACTTTATGGAAAGGTTCCATACTATTTTTGGGGAATCAGCATCTTCATCATCGAGAGAGCGAGTAGCCATGGAGTTCGATGTTTAGGTAGCCTCAAGAGTAGTGCAAAAAGGATTGCACTGCTCTAACTCAAAAGGTCTTAATGTATGACTCAAAAAAACTTTCTTTTTCACGAAATATATCCATTAGTAGTCCATAGGTATTGAACCCTTAAGCTCTGCTTAGTGAGGTAAATTTGTTAACCATCAAGCTACATGCGATTTGATGCTTTACTTCTACAAAGTATTCTTTATTTCATAGCGACATATGCACGGGACATAAACAAAAGAGAGATGTTTAGAGAAAGAAATAAAGAGAAGAAGAAGGAGAGGAAGGAAAGAGAGAAGGAGAAAGTGAAAAAGGAAAGAGAGAGAAAGAAAGAAAGAGAAGGAGAAAGAGAAGAAACAAAGAGAGAGAAAGAAGGAAAGAGAAGAAGAAAGAGAAAGAAAAAAAAGAGAGAAGATAAAGAAGAATAGAGATAGAAAGAGAGAAATAAATCAATGAAGAGAAAGAAAGAAGAAAAGAGAGATAGAGGGAAAGAAAGAAATAGAGAAAGAGATAGAGAGAGAAGAAGAGAATGAAGAAGTGAAAAAGAGAAAAGTAGAAAGGGAGAGAAGAGAAAGAGCAAGAGATACAGAGGAATGGATGAAAGCATGTGGAGAAAGAGAAAGGATGAAAGAAGGAGAAAGAGAGAAGAAGAAGGAGATCTTGAGTAAGATAAAATGAAGATTATAGAGAGAAGAAAAAGATTAGAAAGAGAGAGAAGAGTAAAGAAAGAGAAAAAGAAAGATAGGAAAGAAGAGAAAGAGCAAGATTAGCATACCTACCTTTACTAAATTGGCCATATCTCTCTCAGATAAAGCCCAAATTGGATGATTCCACTTGATATAGAAACTAGAATCCAAGAGCTTTCAAATGTGTTCCTGGAAGCTATCATTGGATAATTATAAACCACCTATACAAAGCATTTAATTCTCTGCATACTTCTTCAAAGAGGTGTGCTGCCCACTCACCTAGCTCCATTGTTTTGGCCATAATGTCCTCATAGTATATCCAAATCAAGAAATTCAAATTGTTATAAATTCTACACTTCAAGATCTTTCTTTTCAATAGTGACATTTTGACCATTGCAAGCCATATCTACACAAGCTTTTAGATGGTTGTTGACTGGTGAGAAGCCCTTTTTGAATTACTTGAGTGTCCAATTATGATAATTAGGAGTTCCTAATCATATTTTGAACCATTTTGGATAAGAATGAAGTTACTTTCATACATTTTCATCATGATTTCTCTCTCAAACATATTCATTTGAATATTTGTTTCATCAAAGCTTATAATTTTGCATTGTATTCTCTTTGAATTTTATGAAACCAACATTAAAATGTGCATGAAAGTTAGTTTTTACATGAATTTATCTATGCACATGAAGTTACATTAACTTATGTTGATTCATACAAGCATGCACATGTTGTTGTTGTGTGTTTCAAGATCTTTATGTAGGTATTAGAGCGAGAAAAGACCTTGTTATGAGGGAGTGTAGTTCCCAACAACACATTTTGGAAAAGTTTCTGATTTGCATGTTTCTGGAGTAAAGAAAGTGGTTTGCAAACCACTATGTTGATGCCTATCATTGTATCATGATTATTATTTTTTTGAGGCTTCATTTTCTTGGGGAAGCGTTGTCAAATTTTTTGTAGCCACATGGCATTATATGCCATGTGAGAACTAGAGTGATGTTGTGTTATGAGAGAGAGGAAGTCTTATGTGTGCATAAGTAAAAACATATAAATTGATTGAAGTAGAGAAGAAGATGCATGAGTGGATGCATGCATACATAGATGATATGATTTCTAGAAAGTTGAAGTGCATGATGCATTTTCTATCTATAGAAGATCACTTTTATGTATCACCACGATGAGTTAGGGTGAGCATGAGGTATGTGATACAAGTACCATGCATAATCTAATTATGCCCTTAGAAATTAAATGACAAAAATATATCCCTCAAGAACAATCAAGCTGTGTTCTTGTTTAGTAACTCATGAGCACATGAATTGTTCTTCATGGGAATCTATGTACTTGATATGGAATTTTATCCCTACTCGGCACAAGCTCGTGCTATGGTTATGATCATCAATACACGTATAAAATGCTTGTATATGATTCGTTGTGATGAGGTTAATAAATATGAAAGAGGTAAAATGAATAGAATGACATCCATACATATTCACTTTCATTAAAAAGTGGATATTATAAAGAATCTATTTCCCGCAAGACAATTTGGATTATTAATATGTTTGCATTGATCTAGACGATCATTATATGCATGGATGGTAGTTGCGAGGAACCATGTGTTCCATGCTTGCACTAAGCACATTGAGGTGCATTATCATTATGTCAGGGAGAGGTTTTCTGCTGGGGAGGTCAACTTAGCATATGTGCCCACATAGGAGAACATTGCAGACCTTTTCACAAAGGCTCTACCTAGGGAGAAGTTTGAAGCTTTCCGAACAGCTTTGGGCTTACTTCCTTTCTTGGATTGATTCCACATAGCTTGGCACTTCCTTATACATAATGCCAGCTCCTTGTTCATCACATCACTCCGAGGGGGGATTTTTTGATATATTTAGGTAGTGATGTGTGTGAACACTCTAGGACCGCTGGGGCACCTTTTTCCCTCTTTAGGAGGTTTTTTCCCCCGGCTTGTATATACACATATTGCCCTAATGGCCTACTTATCTTTGTACATTCTAGTGGTAAAACATTCAGTATTGTGTGTTGTGCTCCAAGCTTCTTCTTCTTCCTTGTGTTGTTTGTGTGCTTTTGCACACGTCTAACTCCAATAAAATGAAGAGAAATGCCCTTTGTAACAGGCCTATGTCACTTGTTTCAGGTCTCTACCTCTACTAGTAGCACTTCTAGTACAAAGGTCATTTGACCTTTATAAAAATATCCAAATTACTTGAAAATTGGTCAACTTAAAGAAAAGCCTATGAGCTACCTTTTTAACGAATTTAAATAAATTTGGGCATTCCCTCAAAGAGTAGCATCCAAATCTCTATGAGGTTGCTACCTCACTAACTATTGGCTCAATTATTATTTTTTATTTAAGAATGACGAGACATGTTAATCCTTATGATTAGACATACTCATTCATTTTCTTGGATTAATTATGACATTTAGACTAAGCCTGACCAACACCCAAATCAACCATAAGGCGTCTGAGCCACACACACTCAACAATTGCTATGAAAGCTACTCTATACTCAGCCTCACAATCAAAAGTGGCCACAATAGTCTGCTTCTTTCTCAACCAAGATATACATGAGGTACCAAGCATGAAGCAAAAACCACTAGTGGATGCACGAGTGTCATATCAACCAGCCCAATCACTATCAGAAAAAACATGCAAATCTGGCGGTAGTGATCCCCCCTTGGGATAAAACAATCCAAGTAACCGGGTACTACTCAAGTAGCGAAAGATGCACTTAACTGCATGCCAATGCTTGACACCTGGGCAATGCATAAACATGCTCATTTGTGAGACAACAAACTGAATATCTGGCTGAGTTATGCATAAATAAATCAAGCATCCAACAACATGCTGATAGAGAACAACATCAAATGCATCTCCAACATCATGAAGACTCAATCGTAAACCTATCTCCATAGGAATGGCAATAGGCTTACAGTCTTCAAGGCCAAAACACTGCAATAATGTGTAAATATATTTCATTTTACACAAAGCCATTCTACCATCAACTTGCATAACCTGAATGCCCAAATAGTGATGCAAATACCCCAAATCAAACATCTCAAATGAGGCATGAAAATCAGCCTTAAAATCAGCAATATGCATGTCATGAGGACTTGTGAGCAACATGTCATCAACATATACCACAATGATCAGAAGCACATCATTAGCACACTTAACATATAAGGTGCTTTCAGTTGGACTATTCTCAAAACCATGTGCAATCAGATAGGCATGTATCTTCTCATACCAAGCACATGGTGCTTTCCTTAAACCATATAATGCCTACTTTAACCTACACATGTGGTTTTCATGCCCTTTCTACACAAAGCCATGGGGCTGAAAAACATACACTTCTTCATGCAAGTCACAATTCAAAAACGCTATTTTGATGTCCAACTGATGTACATTCCAACCATGATGAGCTGCAAGTGCATAGATGCTATTGTAAGGTCACCGGAGTTGGATTGTATTTTTCATATATCGCACGCACCGAAAAGGCATAGCAAATAGATGTAACTTTTATCCTTTAATGAAAAGGCATTATGGTGATTCTTCGGCAAGGAGAGACGGGTTCACCAGAATGTCTGTCTGGGCGATCGTGCGGAGAAGATCATGTGCAGATTTACCGAATTACTGAGTATTGTATAATGTTCGTTGAATTGCCGTATTAAGTATTAACACAGTAATGTTACATTCACAGTAATAAGTCTGTGTGACTGTGTGATTGTTAACTCACGTGATAAGTTTACTGTGTAAAGATAATCGTAACTGAAAAATAGTAACTGTGTAGCGAAAGTTGTTGCTTTGAAAGTATATTTAGTGCTTAGTTGAATAGTTAATTTGGGAAAATTAAATAAAGGGCCTCTACACTGTCAGACCCCTAACCATCCCCAAGAACCCGAAACGAGATTAAAAGCGACTTGACAGAAGTGCTTTTAACACTAGTGCCGTCTGTGGGGAGATGGAAACAAATTGGGAATAATCAGTAAGGGAAGAGCAGTACGCAAGGCAAGTAGTGGAGAATAGTAACCGCTAGTTGAAGAAGTGATATATGCCGGTTACTCATTCCGGCATGTCCTATCCGAAGTATAGGAGAGATCAACATCCTTGGGCAGTTCCAAATTTATTAGGGACATCCCCAGGTGGTAGAAGATAAATAGACCGTTAGGGCAATAGAATGTACCTGGATTATATACAGACCGAGGGAAAAAAACCTCCCAAAGAGGGAAAAAAGTGCCCCGGTGGTCCTAGAGTGTTCACACACATCACTACCTAAATATATCAACACATTGGTAGATCCAAATTGAATGATTTTTGTTGGACTTGAAAGCTTGATAGAGGCACTGTGTGCATACAAATTCTCATTATTTTTAGAGATCATTTGGTTGTTCGAAAAATCTCTGCACATCAAAGTGAAGCCTCTAGAATTTATCAAATGACCAAAGACCATGTCATCTAGAGGTGATTGGTTCTCTTAGCTCAATTACTCAAATTGGATTATTTTTTTTTCTAACATTAGCAAAACATCTCCAAATGGTGTGTGCAAAATTTCAAGATGAAATGTCTCTCAAATTAGGAGACGTAAAGAAAAGAGTAAAAGTTAGCCTCTATATATTTTTAAAATATTTTAGGTATAGAGACTTAGTATTTTGGTCGTTGAAAGCCTCAAATTCCCAAATAATATGAAATATATATCCATAAATGTAGATAGTAGGAGCTATATGCCATTAAAATCTGAAAGAAATTGGATATAATATGGTAAAATGACCTATTCTTCTCAAAACAATCTTTGGTGAGGATTTGCCAAAGAGTGATACATGTGTTTGATGAACACCATTATTTCATATTGGAAGCTCTTATTTCAAACTTTTTCTTGGAGAAGCTACTCTAGTATAGACCCTATGATATACCCAAAATTCATAGATTTTGGAATTTAGCGGAATAGTTAGAAGATATTCTAGATGTACAGTAGCATTGTTTTTAGGCTCACCTAAGCACATGAGTAGTAGAGGTAGAATGATAGATTTGAATGTGTATTTGATTGAATTGTAAATTGAAAATTTTTGAAACCAAACTAGATAAGTTCATTTAGATTTGGGCACAAAGAAAATGAAATTTGGAGTTTGTTTGATCAATCTAAGGGCATCAAGAAGATAACCTTGTACATTTTCAGAGTTGGTCATCAAGTGTTTGACCCTTCCAATGAAATGGTGATAAAACTCTACGGAAATGTCTAAATCAAGTGCTTTTTGAGCCTAATGAAATGGTGATAAAACTCTACGGAAATGTCTAAATCAAGTGCTTTTTGAGCCTAATGAAATCTTGCAAAAAGCTATATAAGGTTGGAAAGTTTCATAGATTTTTTGTAAGTAAAAAGTAGTTCAAGTTAAGTTTTAATCAGCTGCTATTGCAAATTGTTTATTTAGGACAGGTTGTTGAAAGGAAAAGATTTTCCACTGGTTTTTATGATATGTTTTCGATATGGTGTGATAACCATGGGCTAGACATGCCCTATATACTTTTTTATTGATCATTGGTTTATAGTGACCACTCTTAGTATGATAGAGAAGACTCTATCGAAAGTTTCAAAAATATATATAGTGCCATGAGAGCATGGAAAAGGAGAACTTTGCTAGTTGTTCTCATTTCATATAATTGGATTCACAGAAGTTATATAAATTCCAATTTCTTGTGAGTTAATATTTGATTCAAGTCACATGAGTTGATACTTGATGCAAACCGCATCCTTCACAACTCTAGTTGAGTTGATTTATTATATAATTTCTCATTTCTCAACTCAAGATGAGTCGATGTTACAAGTAGTTATGAGTGACAGAGTCATAGGAATGACTCTGTTCTTTTTATAGAGGGAAGGAAACACTTTGGGAACACTTCATAATTGCATTTATTATTATTTAGTATCATGAGTACTCACCGATTTATTCTTGACTTTTTGAGAGAAGTATTTGACGTTAATCTCATACATGCATCTATGTGGGGTATAAAGTTTGGTGGTATGGGACATCAAACTTTGTATTCTGCCTAGGTGTAGGAAAGAGGGTATGGAAGAGAAGTCTTTGAGATTGTATTTCTTTTATGGTTGGGAGTTCATTCATATTATCGTCTTACTATTAGACAATAGAGGGGCAGTTGAGACATTCACTCTATATGTGATCGCAAACAAGACAAGTCTACAGGCAAGCAGCCTAGAAGCAGAAAGCCAAGGTTTGCACATAAGAACTAAGAATAGGAAATTGCCTTAAGAAGAAATTCATAGAGTACATACTAATTTATTTGATATGCTTGAGGATAGGCCATGGTCATTTCATGCATAGTGTGTATGAAGTGAGCTAGATGCTTAGCCTAGTGCGCTATGAGTGTGCACACATCTACTTATCATTTTTCAAGGTATTTAGTTGACTCAAATTATGGTCCTCATTATATCTAGGAGTGCAAGATTATTACTGTACTTTACTAGAGACACCTCATTTCTAGTTGGGAATGATTTGATCATAGTGATGATTAGATAGGTGTCAGAGATAAAGCAAGTTTTATCCACTTGGAACATCTTATATGTTATTAGTTGCTATACTTTCTTAGCACGTCTTCACTTGGCATGACGGACTTAGTTCTACAGATTGGATTGGGATTTACTTTGTATGGGATATATTTTGATCCATAGTTTTCATTATTACATGATAGATCAAGATTTTGATCCATAGTTTGCATTATTACATGATAGATCGAGATTTTGGGTTCCATAGTTTGGATGTGACAGATTAAGATGATAGATCGAGATTTAGATCCATAGTTTGCATCATTGGTAGATTGACATCTTAGATTCACAGTTTGGATTTTGTTGAGACTTTTCTTGAGTTTCATTTCATTACAATGAGTAAATCAAGTAGATTTACTTGAGCTTAGAAATTAGCACTATTTGGAAAAGATTTCCATTTATTTTTAGTATTTTTTAACAGAGGTTCAGACATTGTCACATTGTTTTGGATTAGCATAATAGTTTTCATTACTCTAGTGGAGTAAGTGATTTTGCACGATTATACCATATGACAAGATGTCAGTGGGTATTCCAAGGAGACAAAGGCAAGCTGCCAAGGTCTCTACAAGTGACAAGTTGTCACAAGTTAGTGGTCAAGGTCTAGGCGTAGGGATTCCGAGGATATTCCGAGTACTCATGCTGCATACATAGGGACTCATTGGGCCTTAGAAGGATTCCTATCATTATGGTATCATAGCTTTTGTTGTTTTATCGGATCTTTCATAAAGCTTATTGAATTATTGCCTTTGTTTACAACAATTCAGCATGGCAGATTTGAGTGGATCGATTGAGAAGTTATCAGATGGGAGAAACTATCCCATGTGGAAATTTAGAATGGAGTCTTATCTCATGTTCCAAAGGTATTTGGGGGTTGATAACAGGTAGAGAAGTGAAGCCAGTATTACCAAAAACTCTTACACAAGTAGATCGAGCAAAACAGCAAGAATGGATCAAAAGAGATGGAAGAGTTATGTTTATTATATCACAAACAATCTCAAATACTATGCTTGGACATATAAGAGGTTTGAATACTAGTAGAGAGGCTTGGGAGTCTCTTGAAAGGTTATTTGCAATGACCAGCAGAGCAAGGCAAACACAACATATTGGTAAGTTAACAAGAGTAAAAAAGAAGCCACGATAATCACTAAATGATTATATTCTTGAGGTAAAATCTCTTATTGAAGCATTAGCCTCTATTGATGCATCTCCTAGTAAGGATATAAAGTTTAATAGCATGTCAAATGGCTTGAGAGAAGATGAAAGATGAAAGTCTTTCATTATATCTATCATGAGTCGAGAGAATCTACCATCCCTTGAAGATTTACAAACGCTCATGATGACTGAAGAAATCAACATAGAAGGTGGGAACTCTTATCATTTGCAAAGAGGTAGTCAAGGACAAGCTCTTTATACTTCATCAAATAGATTTAGGGATAGAGGAAATTGGAGAGCAAAAGATTCAACAACAATGCAAGAGGAGGAGGAAGCTTTAATGCTACTAGAGAAGGAACAACAATACAGCAAAGTCAACAAACTCAACCAAATCAACAAGATAACTTTACTTGTAATTATTATGGTAAATTTGGTCATTATGCCAGGGATTGCTTCTCCAACCCAAATAGAAGAGGTGGTTTTAGGCAACGACAAAGAGGAAGAGACCAAGACCACATGCATCAGAACAACAATATAGTGCAAGAGGAGACTCAGACACAGAAGGAAAAAATTCTTATGGCTATGCATAAACAACAAAACTTATTATGTAGACAGTGGTTGCTCAAACCATATGATTCATAACATGAAAATGTTTGTGAAATTACACAAGCCAAATTCAAGATTCATGGTTGCTACAAGAGATAGTACTGAACATGAAGTAGTATATATTGGTGATTTTCCACTTAATGAATACATAAATCTTAGAGATGTTTTGTTTGTTCCTACTATTACAAGAAATTTGATTTAAGTTGGACAGATGGAGGACAATGGAGTGAAGGTGGATTTCGACAATAATCAGTGGCACGCTTATCAGAAGAACAATGGGACTTTTATTATAAAATATATACTTATGAAGTTGAAGTTCTAGATTATGCAAGTTATACAATGGTCAATGGGACTCAAGTAAGCCAATTGGGGACACATCAATGTTGGTAGATTGAAGGATATTGCAAAGAAACCCTTGGTTGAAGGTCTACCACAACTACCTAAGCAAGATTTGGATTTTGTTTGTGAGGCATGTTAGTTTGGAAAACAGGTACAAAGTCCTTTTTTAAAAGCAAGATTGGAAAGCAGAGATATTTTGGACTTGATTTATACTGATGTATGGGATCAATCTCAAGAAGAATCTATGGCAGGTAGCAAGTAGTTTGTAATATTTATTGATGATTTATCAAAGTTTACATTCATTTATTTTATGAAATACAAATCAAAGGTATTTGGTATGTTCAAAAAGTTCAAATCATTGATTGAAAAGCAATCATGTCAAAGCATAAGAAGATTGAGATTAGATGGAGGAGGTGAGTATTTTTCTAATCAGTTTGTTGCATATTTGGACGAAGAAGGAATAAAAAAGGAGACTACAAGCAGATACACACCTCAACAAAATGGTGCGGCTGAAAGAAGAAACACATCTATCTTGGAGATGGGTAGGTGCATGTTAAATGAAAAGGATTTAACACTTATTTATTAGGCTAAAGCATGCAATATGGCAGTTTATGTGATGAACATGTTACCACCTACTCAAAGTCATGTACAAAAGCACCTTATGAATTGTTTGTTGGAGCAAAACTAGATATTTCTAATTGTAGAATTTTGGGAAGCATATGTTTTGTTCATGTTCCACAACAGTTAAGATCAAAGTTAGATCCAAGGTCATAAAAAATGATTTTCATTGATATGGCAGAAGGGCAACCAGGATATAGATGTGTGAACCCAGATATGGGAGAGGTAATTGTTTCGACAGATGTTATTTTTCATGAAGATAAGTCTTGGTATAAACATGAAGTGCAGGTAGATGAACACGAAACTACAAGAAGCCACGAAGAAGAGCCAAGTTCTCCAAGCTCACCAGAAAGTCAAATTACACATGAAGAGGTAACTCCCCCCAATCAAAAGTTGAAGAAAATTCTAGATTTAATTTCTAAGGAAATTGAGTCATAGGAAGAAGTAAGTGAAGGTTCTATGTTGTGGGTGTGAAAGAGACGGTTGGTGGATCAAATCAACCGCTAGATCCTACGGTGCACACAGAGTGCTTGGAGCAAGCTCAGGAGCAGTGGAGATTCAAAGAGAATTTGATTTATCGTTATTCTCTTGTCCTTTGACGGAATATATTTGTAGGTTTGTATGATATGATTTCATTAATCATCTGAATATACTAATGTTGGCAACGTCTTCTAAAACATTACAACAAATCACATAACTAAGTAATAAGCCTCAGATAATCAAGCCACAGTTTGTATCACAATCAAATTGCACAACACATGGTACATGGTCTGCATCAGGTCATAAGAGAATAAAGCACATGAATCAAATGAAGATCGAAACTTCATTTTAGTTTAGGTAATGCAGATTAAACAATACAAAACCAAAAATAGAAAAGATGAATGAAAAGCTCATGCCACGAATTCTACTAATGTCTAGACAACGCCTTCATAGTCTAAGGGAGTTCAAACACAAAATTTATTGAATAAAAAAAAATGTGCACTTTTCAGAACCTTTAAGTCAAACGAAATTCAACCATGTGCGATACTACATTCTAGAGTGTTTGATATTTTCATGCTTTGGTATTTAAACACGATATACGTGATAGTGCAACACACATTAAACCCACAATTATAATGTCAAGATAAAGGTTCAAAAAACTTAGTGTTTTCAAACAAATGTTATGTGTAATTCTCTGTGTTTGGTGTTCAACAAATCATAAAGATTTATCAATAGGTCGAATGATTAATTATACTCTGTCATCAAAGACGCTACGATCATTCAGAAAGATAAGCATATATAGTTATGTGCATCCAGAAAAATATAGGAGAACAATTATTCATTCCCGAAGTCATCCTCTTTTAAAGTAAAAAGTCAAATAATATAGTCGAATAATATAGTAGTGTTGCAATCAACTGGAATTCCACTACAAGAATATTTCTTGTGCGAAAGAGGCAGCTCAGGGTTTTGAAGTAGCAAATATTAGCAAAGCATGCATATCAATTCATCCTTCCTACTAAGTCACGATGTATCATGCATACAAATTAACTAATCATATCAAATGGTTCACTTTGTACCGAACGCAATTCGAAAGCTTCTATCTATATATATATATATATATATATATATATATATATATATATATATATATATATATATATATATATATATATATATATATAAACTTGATACCACATTATCTTCTCATGATTCATACGGAGTCATCACCTCAACCTTACCGGACAACAAGATTTCACATACGTAGTCTAAGGTGTGGTATATTGTGAGCAGGACAGTGCAAACACACAGTTATACATTGAACTGATTATCTTGTAGGGCTTTGTAGCACAGAAATGGTTTGACTTTCAAATAAACATCATTATGAGTCTGATGGTATGGTCAGCCCATAAGAATCATTCGTTATCTACAATAATCAAATTTTCTATAGAGCGCAATTATCAGAAACGCATAAGAATAATAACAAAATATATAAATATAACCATCAGAAACGCATAAGAAAAATATCGCAGAATTGTGTCAGAAATCTGTTGTGCTCATAGTAAATCCAGCGATGTGACTATCCTCAAAATCAAGAGGTGATGCTCAGAGAATATTGGATTAAAACCTACACTTCATGTATGCTCTGATTCAGCATTAAAGCTCATTAGATTTGCCTTAGTCAAACGAACAGATTAAAGTGTAGGTGAATCACATCTTCGCCATGTTTCTGATGAAAATGTAATTAGATTGTTTTTGTTTTTTGTTAATACTTCCAACGTTTACGTTCTCTTCATGAATTAGAAGTGCCAATCAGAGTTTCATTTCAGAGGAAACAGCGTAGATGTCATGAATTGAACATCTTAAACTATAATCGTAGAATTTCACTCAGATTTAAACATGAGTTAACCAGACCAATGTCTGTGTACATTTATCTTGACTTTCACCTCTCCATGTGCATATAATTCGATTTTTGAAAGAGCGTAATGAATAGAAACAGAAATCATATGCAATCTAAGTCTATAGTGAGAAGAAAGTGATGGCGTACGGTTTGTGAATTCTACACCGATAGATAATCGCTTACCGGACAAAAAAATCACCACAGCATACTTCTATGAATTTCAACTTCATATCATAATATTATAATAAAATTTACCATACATCAATTCATTGTTCATGTGTCATAAGCGATGGTGCTTAGCCTTATCTTGTCAGTATGTCTGCCATCAGATCCTGTTCACATTCCCAAATTGTAAGATCATCATACGTTCAACTTCACCTTCCTCCTTCATGAGATGATTGCTGCGCCGCTGCTTCTGTTCTCTCCGTCCTTCACCAGCCACGAGATCAGAGACCTTCTTTCTCTCTATGACCTTTTCTGCCTCTACGCGTACCTTCTGGATCAGAACATGAAATGCTTCCCCCCCTCAAAGCAATCATTGAACTTCTTTATTTAGGATTGGTTGAGCGATTCTCCTCCTTCCTTTTCTCGTGCATGCACCCTTCCCCTCTTGATGAAGAGTCCCGTCAGGTATCTCCAGCACATCAGCAGCCCGTCCTTTCTTTTTTGGAGATGAGCTGTGCGATCAATACCAATGATTAGTGTACATTCTTTTTTATCAGCCTTTTGGATTAGCCATCCTTTTTGCTTAGCGCAAATCCTTTTTTATCATCCTCTTCGTTCAACCATCCTTTTTATTGTTGAGCTCTTGTTCGATATCCAATAAATTTCAGCAAGCTTTGAAATCTAGCAAATGAGTGAATGCATTGGAATTTATACCATCTTCAATCATGAAGAAGCTCTTTATTAGTTTTACTTCTTCATGCCTTGGAGATCAACCATAGCTCTAATTTTTGTCACTTCGCGATCATCAATGAGTTATTATCTCTTGTCATCATCATTAAGAGATTCGAGTTTTAAAAAGCCATTGCTATACTGAAGTAGCTTGTCCACAAAATTAAGGAGAACAAATCTCTCCGACATCGTCAAGAAGAACGCAAACTCGAAGGCAAGGAAAGCATGGTAGGACAAGAAGTCAATCAAGGTATCTAGCAAGAGAAAGAAGGCAACCACAAATATTTTCTCATGAAGCTTATATGCCAAAACTTCTTGAGGAGCAGGAACCAACAACTTTTTAAGAATCATCAAAGGTACAGAAATGGGTTAAAGCAATGGATGAAGAAATGACAGCTTTGTATGAGAACAATACATGGACTTTAGTTCCAAGGCAACCTAACATGAAGGTAATTGGTAACGAATGGGTGTACATGATAAAGAGAAATATTGATGGTTCAATAAGTACATATAAAGCAAGGCTTGTTTGTAAAGGTTATGCACAGAGTTATGGCATCGATTATGAGGAGACATTTTCTCTTGTTGCAAAGATATCAACAATAAGGACATTAATAAGTGTTGTTGCAAGCAAGGTATGGAATCTTTATCAATTATATATCAAAAATGCTTTTCTCAATGGTGATTTAAAAGAAGATGTGTACATGGAGCAACCAACAGGATATGAAGATTCCAAGAAGCCTACACATGTATGTAAACTCTTGAAAGCATTATATGGCCTTAAGGAGGCTCCAAGAGCTTGGAATTTTAGATTGGTAAAGTTTCTTGAAAAGCAAGGATACATGTGTTCAAATGCAGTTACTTCTTTGTATCTTAGGGTTGAAGGATCATTGATTATTTATATCTCAATTTATGTGGATGACTTGATAATACCAAGAAATGATGAAGGTGGGATAGCCAGGATCAAAGCAGAGCTTGGATCTGAATTTAAAATTTTAGATTTAGAAGAATTGATGTATATTCTTGGAATTGAAGCTATGAAGAAAGAAGATGATGTATATCTTCTACAAAGGAAGTATATTTCAGATTTGTTAAAGAAATATGACATAAAGCATTGCAAGAGTATCAGTAATCCGATGGAACCCAATGTGAAGTACAGTGTTGAAGATGGTGAACCTTTAGAAGATTCGCTTATCTACATGTCTTTGATTGTTTCTCTTATATATCAACTTTAACAAGGTCGGTGTGTGTTTAAGTCGTGAATTCTTAGGGACTTGTGTCGATGCGACTGTACCTCAATCGCCCCACAAGTGCATATAATAGTGAAGTAATACATGTTTAATTATCAATACGTGGATTAGATGTACCAAGTGTATGAAGACATGTGCACACGTGATGGTAAGTGAAGTATGAATGCTACAATGCATGTGACTTGTCTCAACTATCTTTCCAACTCACTAGCTCTCTAAAAATGCATGTACGATACCATTTACAGCAGTAAGCACAAATTCAGACTTTTCTCTTAGCTCTAAATTCCAAATATGATCAATAACAGATTCCTTTTGAAGCTCTCAAGGAGACACATCTAATGCTGGTATTTCCAATCGAATCTGACAAATGCACTTTGAGTTATGAGAAAAATAATGAGTGGCAGGAAACACCAACACCTACTCCACAACTCGTTATGGCTCACACACATACTACAATAGTTCAAAAGTGATGGGAAGGGGTAGACAACAGTTCTACACCCATGACACCCCTTTTGTGCAACATTGTTTCCAATTACATTGGCAATGTTTGAGAGAGCTAAACCTTGACTTAAGCTAACATTGGGTATGGTTAGATGGTACAAATTCTCAATTTAAAGATAAACTTCCATTTTACTTTGTAGAATTATATGCAGGGCTATCAAGCACAACTATGATATGGAAATTCTTTGACTTAAACTAACATTGGGTATGTCAGATGGTATAGATTCTCAATTTAAAGATAAACTTCCATTTTACTTTGTAGAAAGAAGATACAAGTACCAGCCAAGATCCAAAATCAACTCTCATAAAATGATGTGCAACCGAAAAGTAAATCTGTAACCAAGTGGCATAAGCAAGATATAGAATACAATGCCACTATACATCCACTGATAATGCCATGATGACACATGATGACATAAACCTCAAAAAAGACTATACCACAATGTCATCTCACATGCCAAACACATGTCAAGATTATGCTCTACTCTCATATGGAGGAGCTACCATAG
This sequence comes from Ceratopteris richardii, assembly GCA_020310875.1. Classification (NCBI taxonomy): domain Eukaryota; kingdom Viridiplantae; phylum Streptophyta; class Polypodiopsida; order Polypodiales; family Pteridaceae; genus Ceratopteris; species Ceratopteris richardii. Next base: position 10,339,295 of record CM035441.1, read on the forward strand.
TGATCATACATAGATAATGCCTTCAAGCTCTAAGAATAAGAGCTTGGACACCAAAAAGTCTCTCTCAAAGAAGTTCCAAAGCAAATTCAGCCTCTAAGAGCAACTAGGGTTCTTATGGTGAAAATATATTGCTTTGTGTTTTGCTATTTCGGAGGTGATAACCTCTGAATCTGAACTTTTGCTCTTCAGCAAACATCAAGATCTCACTCTTCAATACGTAACGAGATAAAGAACATCACAATTGGAGGTGCATAGCTTAAGATATGCCCAAAACAAGGATCAGTTGTCAATTTCATCTTCACTTGCAGCACTTCTGCTCTGTATTTTGCAGTTTCGATGACCATGCAATTAAAATTTGGATTTGGTTTCTTCTACAAAGTTATATAGACTATTCTAAGCTACGGATACCAAGTTGAATCATCTCATTATGATTTGTAAAACTCAACTTATAGCCCAAACAATGACCTTTTATTCAAGTGATTGTAGATTTGTCTTCTGCATCAGTCTGTGTTTTTTGAATTTTTGGTAGTTTAAAACTCTTGAAATTAAAGCACCTCTATATCAAGAGTAACTCAAGACATTTCCCAATTTGGAGGATTAATGATCAATTATAAAGATTTTGGATAAACTGTGAAGAAGATGATTCTACAGAAAGTCTGCTACACATATCTCTCTCATTGACTTATCAAATGTGTAACGTTTTTTCTAAAACTTTGCACAAGGTGTTGCCTATAGTTTGCACACCTCCTCCAAGCTAAAACACGTCAAAAGATTCAGTAGATCTTGAGAAATGAACTTAACAAGTCACCTATGTCTAAAACTATTCTTTTGAGAAGTCGATTCAGACACCTATAACTTCTAACACTTGGTTCTCTCAATCTAGAGCCCGTTTATGCAAATGCCTTTAGCCACACGTAGCTTACCTTCCAACTTAAAGATTGAGTGCTTGCTTCCTCAAAAATTTACACTGTGGAAGGAGAACTCACCAAAACATTAGCATCAAATTTCGTGCCTGTTTCAGGAAACAGTGAACACTTCTTCATATATGAATGTTCCTACTCATAATTCTCACAGCCTGTTTACAATTAGGCTCTCAAACTTTAACCATAGACTCATTAACTATGGACTTAGACATCTACAAAAGGATTCTTGAAATGATCAAGCACAGAAGGAGAATACACAGAAACATCGGGCGCAATTTCTCTTCATTACTAGAAAATTTTACATCTGGATGAGAGACCAAATCTTCATACTTCTCAAGTGTCTAATCACATCTAATTCTCCTCAAATCTTGTTCTTACACACTCTCTCATATTTTCCCCGACATTTTCTTTGTATATATACGCAAATATTTACAAGATCATGACCATACAAAAGTATAAGATGAACTCACTCTAAAATAATGTACATATGTGTACACATCTTCATCTTCTGGATATGCACTTCCTTCATACTTCATAACTTGATCTTTCCTTCAGTCCTTGACTTCAATTCTTCATCAGCTCCCCCTCAATCATCAATTGAGGTTTTCTTCTATCTTCTTTATACCTGCCATGTCTTTGAATCTCTGTAGATATGGTCCATCCAAGCTTTTGTTTAGCATATCAGCTATCTGATCTTTTGTTGAAGTATGTACTACTTCAATCTCTTTATCAATCACTTTCTCTCTTCGAAAATGATACTGAATCTCAATGTGTTTAGTCCTGGCATGAAAAACAGGGTTCGCAGCTAAATACAATGAACTCATGTTATCTCCATGAATAGTGGGTGTACTCTGAATGATATCAAAACTCTTCATAAGAGTCTTAAGCCATATCACTTCCTTTGCAGCTTCAACCATACCTTTGTACTCTGCTTACGTAGATGACAAAGCAATTGTGTGTTGCTTCTTTGAACACCAAGAAATTAACTTATCTCCCACATAACACAAGTATCCATATGTTGATCTCCTATCATCAGGATTACCTGCCCAATCTGTATCACTATATATCTTGATGTTTGTATCTGATGTAAAACCATAATACAAACCTTCCTTGAGTGTACCCCTAATGTACCTCAACACTCTTTGTCCTGCAACCCAATGTTCTTTCCTAGGACAATGCATGAATTGAGACAATACTCCAACTGCATATGATAAGTCAGGCCTAGTTAATGTAGCATAAATCAGACTACCAACCAAACTTTGATATAACTTCATATCCTTGAACTCTTCTCCTCCATATCTGCTCAATTTGTGATTCACCTCCATTGGAGTAGGTGCTACCTTGCAATCATCCATTTTAAACTTGATCAGCAAGTTTTTCAAATACCTTTCTTGAGTTACATACACTCCATGTTGAGTGTATGAGATCTCCATGCCCAAGAAATATGACAAGTCTCCCAAGTCACTGATCTTGAACTCTTTCTCCATTTGCTTCTTTAGGCTTTGAATGCCTTTCTCATCTGTACCTGTAAGAATTATATCATCAACATATATGCACATATAAATGAACCCATCATCACTTGCTTTAACAAGCAAGCTACTATTTGCTTTAGATACTTGGAAACCAAGTTCTTTCAAGAACTTCACAAGTCTATAATTCCATGCCCTTGGGGCTTGCTTCAAACCATACAAAGCTCTCTTGAGCTTGCACACATGATCTGGATACTTTCCATCTCTGAATCCTTGTGGTTGCTCCATGAAAACATCATATGAAATATAACCATTTAGAAAAGCATTCTTCACATCTAGTTGACATAATGTCCAACCTTTACATGCAGCAATAGCTATGAGTGTCCTGATGGTTGTCATCTTTGCCACAGGACTATAAGTCTCATCATAATCTATACCATATGTCTGAGCAAAACCTTCACAACAAGTCTAGCTTTACACCTAGACACACTTCCATCTGCAAACCTCTTTGTCTTGTAGACCCATTTACATCCAATGATCTTCTGGCTATTTGGTTTAGGAACCAAATCCCAAGTCTCATTCTCCATCAATGCATCATACTCTTCCAGCATAGCTTTCTCCCAATTTTCCTTACCTTTTGCCTCTTCATATGTAGAAGGGTCTTCATCTGCCTTTATCATATAAGCATAATCTTTGGTAGCCAAAAAAGAAGTTTCATAGCTATACCTTGTAGGTTGCCATTTGTGTCTTGATGATCTTCTGAGTTCTCCACTCCTTGAGGTTTCTGGCTCATCACACTCTGGATCAAACCTTGGCACTTCTTCAACTTCAACCTGTACTTCATTGTTCTCCTCTTCATCAAATATCTGAACCTTTGATTTACCTTTCTTTTGAGTCACAACTTCTTCATCACCTGCATAAATATTGATTGTACCTGCATACCAAGTACCTTGCTCATCAAATGTAACATCTTTAGACACAATTAATTGCTTTGTGGATGGACTCCACAACCTATATCCCATCTGCTTATCATCATATCCAATGAACACATATTCTTCAGCTTTAGGCTCCAATTTTTGCCTCAAATGTGATGGTACATATGCATATACCAAACATCCAAATACTTTGCAATGATCTAAAGTAGGTCTCTTACCCCACCATGCCTCATATGGTGTCATACCCTCCAAATCTTTACATGGTAATCTATTGACCAAATAAGTAGCTGTATTCACAGCCTCAGCCCACAAATAATTTGGGAAATTTTTCTCCTTCATCATGGATCTTGCAAACTCAACAAGAGTTCTATTCCTTCTTTCTGCTACACCATTTTGTTGAGGAGAGTACCTGCAAGTAATGTCCCTTTTTATACCTGCATTCCACAAGTAATCACTGAACTCAATAGAGAAATACTCTCCCCCTCCATCTGACCTTAGTCTCTTCAACTTATGACCTATACTTCTCTCTGCATACACATGATAATGTTTGAATGTATTGAATACCTCTGATTTATCTTTGATCACATAGATAATGATCCATCTGGTAGCATCATCAACATAAATCACATAGTACCTTGAACTATTGATACTAAAATCCTTTGATGGTCCCCACACATCTGTGTGTATCAACTCAAGCTTCTCTGAATACATAAAACCATGCTTGGAATAAGATTGCTTATGAGCCTTACCTAATTGACATGCTTCACATCTATATGTCATATGTTGACCTGCAACGTTAGGCAACCCAAGCATTGAACCATTGTTAACCATATCTTTGATAACTCTTTCATTAAAATATCCAAGCCTCTTGTGCCAAAGATCTAACTCAGAGATCTTATGTCCTCCATAAGTGAACAACGCATGAACAACATTGCCTTGGATCTTCAATGTGAACAATCTTCTTTCTTTCTTCTCTGAAACAATTTGTTTATACCCATTGCTAGGGTCTTCCTCAAACACTTCTTCATTAGTGAACCTAACTTCATAACCTTTTTCAACAATTTGTCCTACACTTATCAGATTTTTAGGAATTGTAGGAACATACAAAACCTTATTCAAGAGAGTACTACCATCCTTGGCCTTCACTGATCCAATTGACTTCACATTGTGCTTTGTATTGTCACCTGTTTGAACTACATGATTAGTTATCTTATTCTCCAAATCAGTCATCAAAGCTATGTTACCACTCAGGTGATTGCTACACCCTGAGTCAATGTAGAACACTCTTTGGTCTTCACTTTGCCTTTCACAAGTTGCATCCATTATCAATGTTGAATCCTCCTTCTGATCTGAAGCATAATTGTAGTAGGTATTGTTGTATTGTTGACTTTGGAATCCTCTACAAGCATTTCTTCCGAAACAACCTCTACCTCTGAAATTACCTCTTTGATTTCTGCCACCTCTTCCTCTTGAATTAAAATTCTGATTATATCCACCATTATTCTGTGTATTATGCCAACAATCATTAGCTAAGTGATTTTTCTTACCACAAATCGAGCAAGCTTTGACTCCATCTTTATTACCCCTGCCTCTTCCTCTACCTTTGCCACCTCCTCTTCCTCTTAGGAAGTTAGCTTGGCTAGTTCTACCCTCATCTTCATTTGCTTCTTGCTTCCCTTTGCTATTCTTCTTATTATCCTTTGAATACATTGCATGACCTGTACTTTTATCACTTTCTCCTTTGACATCCTGCTCAAAGGTTAGCATATGTCCTAGCAATTGATTTAAATCAGGAGTGAAATGATCAAGTGATAATTCAGTAGACAAAATAAATGGCTTCCATTTGTCATCACCTCTCAAACCTGTGAGGATTTGCCTTACCAATTTATCCTCCTCAATATCTTCATCAACTGCTCCTAATGCATCTGCAATGTCCTTCATTCTTGTTACATAATCTGAGATGGATTGAGAGGCCTTCTTCTTGAATGTGGTAAATTTTGCCCACAAGGATGCCTTCCTAGACTTTGTGGTGTTTTGGAATTGCTTCTCCAAATCATTCCATATATCACTTGCACTTTCAAGACCTCTAATGTGAGGTAGCAAGTAGTCATTAACTGCCATGTAGATAATGCTCCTAGCTTGAGCATCTTTCTTCATCCAAGTCTTCAATTTTGATAATTCCTCCCTAGTTGGAACACTAGGATCTCTGAACTAAGGCTTTTCTTCTTCACCTATGATATAACTTATCAAGTCTTTGCTCATAAGATGAGCTTCCATCCTCATTGACCATGCTGGATAGTTCTCTCTATCCAACTTCTCTGTCTGAAGAGAATCTCCCATCCTTTCTTCACCTATGTATTGAATTCTTCAAACTTTATGAGTAATAGATGTACCTTTACTTCGAATGATACTCCTTTTGTCTTTCTTGATGTCGTGTGGCCTCCTTCTCAAGCTTTGCTCTTAATCTTTCACCTTTTGAACCTTCAAGTATTGATTTCTTTACAGCTGCAGCAGTCGGGGTCCTCCTTTCATCAATTTTGATACTTCCTACTCTGATACCACTGATGGAGAGTGTTAATCTCCAAAAGAACAAGCTACTCTTGAAATTAGAGCACCTCTATATCAAGAGTAACTCAAGACATTTCCAAATTTGGAGGATTAATGATCAATTATAAAGATTTTGGATAAACTGTGAAGAAGATGATTCTACAGAAAGTCTGTTGCATATACCTCTCTCATAAAACTTTGCAAAAGGTGTCCCCTATAGTTTGCGCACCTCCTCCAAGTTAAAACACTTCAAAAGATTCAGTAGATCCTGAGAAATGAACTTAACAAGTCACTTATGTCTAAAATTGTTCTTCTGAGAAGTCGATTCAGACACCTATAACTTCTAACACTTGGCTCTGTCAATCTAGAGCGTGTTTATGCAAATGCTTTTAGCTAGAGGTAGCTTACCTTCCAACTTAAAGATTGAGTGCTTTCCTGCTCAAAACTTTACAATGTGGAAGGAGAACTGACCAAAACATTAGCATCAAATTTTGCGCCTATTTCAAGAAACAATGAACACTTCTTCACATATGAATGTTCCTACTCATAATTCTCATAGCCTGTTTACAATTAGGCTCTCAAACTTTAACCATAGACTCATTAACTATGGACTTAGACATCTACAAAAGGATTCTTGAAATGATCAAGCACAAAAGGAGAATACACAAAAACATCGGACACAATTTCTCTTCATTACTAGAAAACTTTACATCTGGATAAGAGAGCAAATCTTCACACTTCTCAAGTGTCTAATCACATCTAATTCTCCTCAAATCTTGTTCTTACACACTCTCTCATATTTTCCCCAACATTTTCTTTGTATATATCGGAAAATATTTACAAGCTCATGATACAAAAGTATAAGATGAACTAATCTAAAATAATGTACATATGTGTACACATCTTCATCTTCTGGATATGCACTTCCTTCATACTTCATAACTTGATCTTTCCTTCAGTCCTTGACTTCAATTCTTCATCAAAAACATCAATTGTTGATTGCCCTACACCAACAATCACGTGTAGATGAACCATGAATTTTAGATAGTGGAGCTTCTCGCCATATGACTAGAAAAAAGGATGGAGATAGCTCCCTAGTGCCTCTACGAGAATCCATCAACATAGTGGTGGGAAATGAATTCAAGTGTCCACTGGAAGGAATAAGAAACATCTTTTTTATCACTTCTCTAGGTGATGAGAATAAGTTATCTTACGTTCTCTATGTACCTACAGTTGAAGGATTTTTTTTGTTGGTTGTTGCAATAAGAGATTGTGGGACTCAAATTTCACTTCAGTAAGAGTGGTCGAAAATCATGGATTCATCAGGCAACGTAGTAGGAAAAGGAATAAGATGTGATAACTTGTATGAGTTAAGTGGCTTAACTGCTGTAGAAAATAACGATGTAAGCAATTTATGGCATCAACGATTTGGGCATCTTGGATTTGCAGTTTTGAAGGAGATGCAAAGGATAGAGATGCCTGCTCATTTTCTTGCATTTTCAGAGTTGCAAGGACCTTATGAAGCTTGCATGATGGGCAAGCAATAATGAAAGGCAGTTCCATGAGAGACCAACAATCGAGCTCAAGCTCCTCTAGAGTTGGTACATGCTGATCTCTGTGGTAAAATGTCTACAACTCCTTTAGGAGGATCTTTCTACTTTCTATTGTTAGTCAATTATTATAATAGAAAGATGTGGGTTTATTTCATTCGAGAGAAGAATGATGATTTTAAACATGGAATAAGTATTTGGAAAATGAATCAGGTAGGAAATTGAAGAAATTCAAAATTGATAGAGGAGGGGAATTCCTATCAATAGAATTCAATAGTTACTATACAGAGCATGGTGCGAAAAGGAAACTTACCATAGCTCAACTCATACATCTCAACACAATGGCAATGTTGAGTGAAGGAACATAACAATCATAGAAATGGATCGCTATATGTTAAAGGCTTAAGACATGTGTCACTCTAACATAATGATGAGTATCAATATGAGGAGATCCACCTCATAATTGTCAATCTAGAAAGATGTGAGGGTGGTATGATGACCATGAGCTAGTGAGAGTACAAGTGTGTGAGTGAGAAGCACACTAGCATGCACACACATACACACACATGCACACACACCAAGACAAAGAGATGGAACAGTGAAATGTTTGATTAGTCAAAAACAAGTTCACAATGTGCTCTAGTGACTTCAATTGCCAAAATGCTAACCTAAAAAATGATCTCTCTAGCTCTTTTTATAGTTTCTCACTAGCTTTGGCCCTATCCAAACCTAGTATCCAACCTAGTTAAAAATAGGTTCATATGCCTATTTGGAGGCTCAAATGAGCTCAAAAAAATACAAAATTTGATATGTAGGTACTTCTTGTACTCTTCAAGCTCAAGGACAATTGTGCTTGAACAAAATGGAGTTGGGATGGTAAAACATGGATTTCACAATGATATGTAGTGCTCAAAATCATTGTTTTACAAGAATTAGGACTTGGAATTTCAATAGGCCTAGTTGTTTGATATTCTTTGACTACTTTGTTTGCTTGTCCTTGCTTGATCTTCGCTTTTATCAAATTGAAATTGCCTTGATTGAAGCCTAAAGCAGAAATGTATGGGCCTTAATATTCTGGAAGGTTTTGAATACCATCATCATTAACTCAAAGATTTTCATGCACATCTTCACAATAATGTTAGGCACACTTTGGAATCGAGAGGATCAGTGGCAAATGGTTGAGACCATATAAGCTATAGTTTATGGTCCTCTAAGTGGAGTGAAATAAGAATAATTGATCTAATTGGAGCACCCTTTTGTCGCATTTACCTTTAATACAAACTCAAGCCATGGACTCCAACATGATACAAGGCAATAGCCTGAATTATATTTAATATATAGGGGTTCATTGGACCAAGTCTACATCATTTTTGGATAGGTTGAGAGTGACCCTGCATGCTAATTTGATTGAAATATAATACCTTTTCTTGTAGACTTGAGAAGGTCTTTGGGCTTGAAGTGAGTTGCGGAAGTTGGTTTGTTGCACATCACTCTTTTGATTGTTTCGCATTAATCTTCAAGAAGTACAAAATAAGGCATATATTGCAATTCTGATGCGGTGATGATCCTTTGATGAGATGGGTTCTAGAAGTAGGCAGACTTGAGTATTGTCTCTTCAATATTTGCTAGTGATTGTATCTGCATAGCTACTCTATCATCATGTGTTATGCCTATCTACTCTACCCATTTTAGCCACTCAAACACTTCAATTTCAAATGTATGTTGACCCTTCCATGTAGTGCATCATCTTGGTGATAGTGGTGGCTCCTATGGTTCCTCGAAGTTTTCTTCCACAGGAATTTCAACCACCTCTTTGGATTTGGGTTCCACTATATTGTAGCAGTCATGCTTGAAGTTCATCCACTTGTTTCTTGAGGGTCTCTAGTTTGTGCATATCCGATGGAAGGGGAACTTCTTCGGGTATCTGTACGCTAGGCTTTGCTATTTGCTTCTTTAGACCGGCACACTCTTATTTGAACTTGGCATATGCCTCCAAAAAGTTAGCATGCTCTTCGATTAGTATGCAGATGCTATCTGAAGGAACTACTTGAAACTTGGTTGGGCTGATGGTTGCTCTACGACTTCCTTCCATGATACCCTCTAGGTTGTCTTGATTTTTCTACTAAAGTCTCTTGTTCTCTTTTAGTGCTGCTAACATGTGTTGCCATAGAAGGCCTAGATTCCTTTGTAGTTTGGCATTCCTTGCATTTTGGTCACACATCTCCTCCAAATTGTGTACTATTTCTATATCCACTCCTTCTATCTTAGTGTTTAGTTCATCATGCACGTGTTGTAGAGTGAGGTACCTGGTACTTGGTACTTGGTATGGATTTGATGATTTTCTTCTGTTGGTACATTTGACAAGCCTTGATGCTTGACCAAATAACAAGGACATTTGTGAAGTACACATGAACACCCCTTGTAAAAGTCATAGAATTTAACTCTCGAGATAAAAGTAAAAGGAAAAGGATTGAGGGAATCTCATCACATTACAAGTCATACATCACAACTACGTAATGGTTGAATTCAAATCAATCACCACCCAAAAAATAGGAACATGTTTACGTGGAAGAATTTCAAATTTCAAATTCATTTCTGAGTATAAATATGGGTGAATCTTTGTCGTAGGGTATGATAGAGAATGATGAGCCATTGATACTCAAGGTTGAGCTTACACTTAGCTCACATATGTATGAGTAAGTCTACTTTATCTCCCTTGTATTATACATTCATAATCATATACATTTTGAGTCATTCGTGCAAGCTAACCTCTATCTTCTGTTGTCTGTTGCTATCTCATCATTTTAGTAAATTTGATGAATCGCATTCTTTGTCTTTACTCAACTTTTTGACTTGCTTTAACTTGATATAGGTAGCATAATCATTCTAGTTGCTACACATCATTTTTCACTTCGTTTGGATCATTAGATCTCGAGATATGTTCTCTGCAAGCAACCTATGTATGCACACTATCATCCTCTTGAAAAGTCGGGCTTACATCCTTAACTTCTTAATATCATTTCTAATCGTATACTCACTCTAAAATAGTGAAATAACTTGTTATTTTTAGGTAAGATCATTAGTTAGATGTTTCTAGAAGCTCTTGGGTCAATTTCTATCAGAGAGTGAGCACTGAGCATTTCTTTGAGCAGTTGAAAGTCCAAAAATAGCAAGTTTTTAGAAGCCCTTCAATCTTGAAAGTTATTTGTTTTGGCACAACTATTTGGTAATGATGCTCCAAGGTACATAGTGGGTTTAAATGCATATTTGGGAAGCTAAAGGTTTCTACTAAGGTACTCTGAATTCACATTGGCAAGTGTAGAGTAGGATTATTGCAACATCACCTTATCTTTGGAGTTTACCCAACCATCTCCGCATAGTGGTATCAAAGCTACATCAAGTCAACATGGGAGATGTATTTCCTTTATCCATTATAGATTATATCAAGTTAATTACTTAGCATGATCACTTAGAATGGAAGCATATCTTTAAGGAAGAAATCTCTATGGTTACATTTCTAGAGATGAGATGATGCTAATTCTCAAAAGCAAAGGGAAACCAACTCAAGAAGAACAAGAAAGGTTAACAACATAGTGCTCAAAGGATGCTCTAGCTAGGTCTTATATTCTCAACTCAGTCTCTGATTTCTTACTTCCACGCATTAGAAGCTGCAAGAACTGACAAGAGACATGGAAGGCCCTTGAAGCATTCTTCTTATCAAGCACTAGAGCTAGGAAGAATCAACTGTAGATGGAATTCATCATACTCAAGAAGATGCCCAAGCAAAGTGTTACTCACTTTGTCACAAAAATGAAGGACTTAGCAGGTCAACTTGGAAGCATTGCAAAAGGCATTAAAGAGGAGAAAATAGTGGGAAACGTGTTGGTATATTTGACAAGCCATGATGCTTGACCAAATATCAAGACTTATCTCATAAAGTCTTGAGTGATTAATCACAAGACACTTATGAATACCACTTGTAAAAGCAATGAGATTTAACACTTGAGATAAATGTAAAAAGATGATTGAAGGAATCTTGTGGCATTAGGAGATGAATCACGAACAATATATGCATCTCCACTCTGAGTGCCAACCATAGATTTTCTATGAATCCCCTCACTTGGGAGTGCTCCACATATGTCATCATAGACCAGTTTACCACCAAGTGCACTATTGCTAATAGCTATGCAAAACGTATCCCATGATGATGGCAAGGTGCATAACAACAATAGTGCTTTCATTTCATTATCCATATCCATTTCTTGAGCCTGTAACTGGGAGAATATAGCATCAAACTCATTTAGATGAGCAGCAACACTATCTATGTCCTTCTTGTGAAGGTCATATAATTTTCTCATCAGATACACTTTATTTGATGCAATCTCTTTTTCATATGTATTGCATAACTTCTTCCAAAGCTCCTCTATACTTTCACAGTCTAATACTGTAAAGTAAACATTATCTGCCAAGTGCAAGCCAATGGTAGACCTGACCATTTCATCTAACTCATCCCAATCATCTTCATCCATGTCAGTAGGCTTCTTTGAAATCCCATTTATTCACTTCCATTGCCACCTTTGAATCAGCACATCTTTAATATGATTCTTCCATAGAGCATAGTTTGTGCCATCAAATTTTCAGATCTCAAAATGTTCTTTGCCTTGCAAGTTATAACTCCTCCTCGGAACACTAGCACTAGACCCTGATCCACCAGATGTGCTTGCGACCTCTGATGCCATGATGGTAGAGAACTGAATAGAATGATAATGGAGCTAGAAGAGTCCAAACACCAAGGAATAAGTGTATCAAGGAGTAAATCGACCACTCTATAGTTGACAAAACCAAAAATCTGGAAAAAATTTGCTAGAGTATCCTCTACAAAATGAGCATATGACTAGTGTCAAAATATCATAAAACTGCAAGTACAGACATGTTTACTTGCATAGTGAATCACTAACTCCACTACATATAATAAATTACCCAATAGAAGCCAACTAGGCTTATCGAGCACCTATGAACAACTATCATACATCTCCTATGGCGAGGCTGGGTAAGTCTTCCACATGCATCACTGAAAAGACCCCAACAACTGGGTATCGCTGAGTTAAGAAAACCTCACCACGACCCTCTTTATCAAACGTAAAAGGCTTTATGAAAAAACGTAACCCCTATATCAATGACCACATGGACGTACATAAGCAATATCCACAGAAGCAGACATGGTGTGTATGTGCTCAATATATGTAGTAAAATGACACTAAAAGGCTGAATGCACATACCAAAAACTATTCAACAAACTATTCAAAAACACCTACAAGTGTCTACCAACTCTGATGTTTTGTGCTTAAAAAACCTACATAAATTTGCAAAGGTTGTTGCCATCAAAACTAAAAACCTTTCAAGAAACCTGTAGTTTTACGAGTGTAGCTTAAAACATAGCCTGAAGGGTTGATATTTATTGTTGGAGAAGTACAAAGAACACTCTTCTTGATGTTCTTGGACCTATGTGAAGAGATATATGTGCAAAAGTATTCCAAACTGGCTCCAAAAGACACCCCAAAAATGCTTCAAAAATAGGCTTTGAAAGCAGGGAATGAAGCTTTGAGGAACCAAAACATGTTCAAGGTAATGTCAACCCTAGTCTTTCTTCTTCTTCATACACCACAAGAGTGTAGCTTAGTGGCAAGAGATCGCCACAGTTAAGCAAGTTCCAGGAGCAACAGTACTGGGATGGGTGACCTCTCGGGAAGTACCGAGAATCTCTATCTTCCTTGATCATTGAGGTCCTCCCTCGTGCACAGCCAACGGCACCAATGGTGACTTCGGTGACCTGGATGACAAGGTATGCCAAGGTCTATGCCTTGATCGCCACCTTAGTCGTAAGCCTTGGAGAAAGGGGGGGTGCTCGCTTTGCTCACACAAAAGGAACAAAGCTTTTGCATCCAATTGCTCTGATACCAGTGAATTGATTCGATGGCAATGCACCATAGTGCACTCTCGTTCCCAAGAGCTCCACAATGATATCCTCAGAGAGAAAACCAAGCTCCTAAGATCGCACATGGTACTCCGCATAAAGGGTGCATAATACGCAAAAAAACATAGAACATAGGAGCACGAAGACACACTTCTTAGGTCTTATAAATGTGGTCACACTTACAGTCTATAACTAATCAGGGCACTATATGTTCTATTGAAGAACATATACAAAGAAGTGTCCAGTGGCCATTTGGCCTTTCACATGGACACTAATAGTAACATGCCATATGTGGATTTACTAACCACACAACTAAGAATTATTTCAGGAATCCTAGGAATCAGAGAGGAAGAGGCTTCAATAGAGGAAGCTATGGAAGAGGAAGATCAAACAATTTCAATGGCTACAATAACAACTACAACAACACCAATAACTAAGGAGGATATAGAGGAAGGAGAGATTATGAAAATTACACTGAAGAGGAGACACAAGAGGACTCACTTATATTGAGGAACATGACCATTAAGCAAGGTAAAGCAGATGAGCATTTGTTCTATATAGATTCTGGTTGTTCAAATCATGTAGCAGGAAATGTGGCATTATTATCTGACTTGGAGGATCCAAGGAATAGACATGAGGTTCAAACAGGAGATGACACAAGGCACTGAGTTGAAAAGATTGGAAATGTGAAGACTCCAAATGGAAATATGAAGACTCCAAATGGAAATATGAAGCTACTCAATAAGGTATTGTATGTACCTATCATAACCAAGAACTTGATAAGTGTTGGACAAATTGTAGAGCAAGGATTGTAGGTAAGGTTTACAAGGAGAGGAGCATTTGTTGAAGACCCTCAACAAGGATTCAAAAGGATTGATAAAGGTGAAAAGTCAGGTAGAATCTTTAAATTTGAGTTGCAAGATACTAAGAACATAGCACTACTCAATTATGGAGGACAAACCCTATCAAAATAAACGATTAGTTCACATAAACAATTAGTTCACATAGGTGAAAGAGATTTGAAGTAGATATGCATGGATCAAAGTGTGCTTGGTCTACCAAGTATATCCAAACAACATATGATATATAAATGCAGTGCATGTCAATTTGGGAAGTCACATAGACAACCCTTTATGAAGAAAGGTTACACTCATAGTGACCTATTGGAGCTAGTCCACACAGATGTTTGGGGACCTAGCAAGGAACCTTCAATTTCAGGTCCAGGTATCATGTATCCTTCATTGATGATTGTAGCAGATGGACCATCCTATACTTCATGAAGAATAAGGATGAAGTTTTCAATTTTTTTAAGAAATATCTTGCTCTTGGTGAAAATCGGACAAGAAAAACACTCAAAAGGCTAAGGTCAGATGGAGGGGGAGAATACTTCTCCCATGAGTTTGATGCATATCTCCAAGATAGAGGCATCAAGAGAGAGATCACCACAAGGTACACTCCATAGCAAAATGCAGTAGCATAGAGAAGGAATAGGACCATTGTGAAGGCAACAAGATCCATGCTTAATGAGAAGAAATTACGCAACTACCTATGGGCAAAGGTTGTGTCTATAGCCACTTATCTCATCAATAGGCTCCCATCTAAAGTATTGGATGGGATGACACCATATGAAGCTTGGAATGGAAGGAGACCTAGCCTAGATCATTGCAGGATATTTGGATGCATAGCTTATGCACATGTTCCATCACAAATCAGAGGAAAACTGGATCCTAAGGCAGAAAAATGTCTATTCGTAGAATATGATCTAGATCAAAAAGGGTACAAGTTATATAATCCAAGTACTAAGTAATCCATGAAGATGATTGGTTCTAGGTGGATATATAGGGTAAAGAAGAATTCAGATGGTTCAATAAATAGGTATAAAGCAAGGCTTTTGGCTAAAGGGTTTGCTCAGACCCAAGGAATTGATTATGAGGAGACTTTCTCTCTTGTGGCAAAGATGCCAACAATCAGAGTTCTCATGAGTATGGCTACTTCAAGGAATTAGAACATCTGTCAGATGGATGTAAAAAATGCATTCTTAAATGGATGGATTTTAGAGGAAGTGTACATGGCACAACCTCTTGGATTTGTTGATGAGTCACACCCTGAGTATGTATGCAAACTCAAAAAAGCTCTCTATGGACTCAAGCAAGCTCCTAGAGCTTGGAGCCATAGACTTGTCACATTCTTGCAGGACAAAGGATTCAAATTAAGCAAAGCTGATTCTTCACTTTTCATTAAGAAGAATAATTGTGAAGGTATATATTTATGTGTGTATGTAGATGATATCATTCCTACAGGTGATGATGCAGATGGAATCAAGAAGATCAAAGCTCAAATGAAAGAAGAACTCAAGATAAGTGATCTTGGATTGCTTACTTATTTTCTTGGCTTGGAAGTTGTCTACACAAATCAAGGGATGTTCCTTACCCAAAGAAAGTACATTAAGGATATGATTGCAAAGTTCAAAATGCAATACACTAAGGTTGAAGGTACTCCCATGGAGGTCAATCACAAGTTAAGTGCTCATGAAGGGGAACCAATTGAAGATATTACAAGCTACCAAAGTCTAGTTGGAAGCATGAACTATGCTACCCTAACTAGGGTAGATATTTGTTATGGAGTAAGTGTGCTTAGCCAATCCATGCACACTCCTAGGAAACCTCACATGGATGCAGCCAAAAGGATATTGAAGTATCTGAAGGGAACAATTAATGAAGGCCTATATTATCCTTAAACACCTGATTTGAATGTGAAGCTCTTCTCTAATGCAGATTGGGCAGGATCAAAAGATGATAGAGCAAGAACATCTAGATATCTATCTTTTATAGATACAAAGCTTATTTCTTGGTCCTCAAAGAAGCAACCTATTGTAGCTCTTTCCTCAATTGAAGCTGAATATAGAGGATTGGCAAATGCAACACAAGAAGCAATGTGGATCAAGGCCCTATACACAGATTTAGGGTTTGCGTTTGGTACTCCATTTATATTTGGAGACAATATGAGGTCACTACATTTAGTTGATAATCCGATTTTTCATGCTAGGACTAAGAATATAGAAGTTCATTATCACTTTGTTAGGGAAAAGATTGCCAGGAAGGAGATACAATTGTCCTATGTATCTACACACATGCAATGTGCAGAATGATGACACTTCGTGGAAGTAAGCTGAGCAGGTTTAAATCAATGATTGGATTGTAGGAAATACCTATGGAATGAAGAGTCAAGCATCTTAGGCTTGAGGGGGAGCTGTTGGTACATTTGGCAATCCATGATGCTTGACCAAATATCAAGACTTATCTCATAAAGTTTTGAGTGATTAATCACAAGACACATATGTAGGATAAAGGTATCAAAAGGGAAGTGACTACCAGGTACTCTCCTCAACTAAATGGAATCATTGAGAGTAGAAACAAGACATTGGTTGGATCAGCCCGAAAAATGCTCGAAGAGAAGAAGTGCCACATTATCTATGGGCATGAGCTATTTCAACTGCTGTGTACCTTGTCAATAGACTACCATCCAAATCACTTCAAGGTATGACTCCTTATGAAGCATGGCATGGAAAAAAACCTAGTCTTGGACATTGCAAGGTTTTTGGTTGTTTGGCTTATGTTCATGTACCATCACAAATAAGAGGTAAACTAGATGAAAGGGAAACAAAGATAGTGTTTATTGGAAACAATTCAACTCAGATGGGTTAAGATCGCGTGTTCTTTCTCAGCCCTCATCTAGGGACGCAATGCCCACCATGGTTGCAACCCCCCCAAAGACCCTGAAGTGGTTCCTAGAGCACGTCTATGCCTATATCACATGATGGCACACCACCTGGGAGCAATCCATCACGAGAACATGAAGTTTCCAATAGACAAGAGTATTTCACTCCAAGACGATTAGACACAGATTCAAATGATGAGCCACCAACAAGGACGCCCATCAAGGCAAGACCCAAACAAAAGATGATGAGAAGGGTTGTATCAGAGAGCAATGAGGAGACATAACCAAATGAAAAAAACAGCAATCAACCACCATGGAATGATATGCACATTCCAACGAGCCATAGGGTGACACATGGAGGCAAGACACTTCCACAAGGACAAGGGCAAATACCAACAGAGGAGGAAAGGGAGCAAAGTCAACAAACATGTCAACAAAAAAATGTGGAAGATGAAGTAAGACCCTCACATTGTGTACATCAGAGAAAGAAAAACTATCAACCATGATGTAGACCTCAATGACAACCTAACATACCTCCCAACACAAGAGCTCCACAAGGACGAAGGAGGCACTGCAGGGCTTTTGTAGAGATACGACACTAATAGAAGTCCGTTGAACTACTCATACCACGAAGAGCTTTTGCAAGGGTAGTAAAAGAAGAACTACAAAGCTAATGTGTAGGTCTATGAATATAGTGGATAGCACTTGAAGCACGTCAAGAGGAAGCTGAGGCCTACCTCATCTCCATGCTTGAGGACTCTAACCTATGTGCTATACATGCCAAGAGAGTAACCATACAACCCAAGGACATTCAACTAGAAAGAAGAATTAGAGGAAATAACCCATGACATGTGTATCTTGTACCCTTTGAGAGGCATACTTTGCGATGTAATACAATGATTAGTAGAAATTTTTTTTTACCTATATGTTCTTTGTGTTTTTTTCTCTCTCTCTTTCTCTCTCACTCTCTATATCTTTGACTCTCCACCATAAGTGTATAGAAATAAATTTTGCTTTAGTCAGTTATATATGGAGTCCTCAAAGGCTCTTTGTGAATGAGTTGAACTTGCATGCATTTGCCTCTTGTTTTTTGACTAGATATGTATAATTTGAACCTAATATATCCCCAAAGGTCATTTACATGAAAAAAAACCCCCAGCCACAAAAATGCGGGATTTAGCCCTGTAAATGTTTTGCAGGGCTGAATCCCATGTTTCTATGGCTGGGGGTTTTTTGCATTTTATGGCCTTTTCAATGCCCCCTATGTATAGATGAGATGTATAGAATGTATAAAATAGAAGGTTAGTCACTCTAGGTACTCTTTGGCTTGCTAAAGAGTATCCTACACTTGGGAGCCCACATAAACACGAAAAAAGGCCAAAAAAGCCCAAGCCACAAAAACACGGGAATCATCCCTGCAAAATGTTTGCAGGGCTAATTCCCCCGTTTCTGTGGTTGGGGCTTTTTTGGCACTTTGGTGAAGAGAAAAACTTAAAATTACATAGAAGTTGTGGATACAAAGGTAGATTTCAAATTATGAAGTAGACCTACCAAATTATGAAGCACATTTCATACAAAGGACAAGACAAAATATAAAAAAAAAGTTTGTATTATCTAAATATTTACATCATTTCTCAGTTGCCTTCAATTTCTCAACCATTTTCTTTCTCCTTTGGAGAGATTGAGATAGCTGGTAGGTCAATATGGATCTCGATATTAGATGGGGGTCTTGCATTCCGAAACCCATGGCAATACCTATTTGCCCTAGTATTTTTCCTCTAAAGTTAAGTCCTAATGTAGTTACTAACCAAAATGACACAATTACTGCTTTGGGTAATTGTGCATAGACACAAAATTTTGCTAAGGGCCTTCAAGCACCAAGTCATGAAGTGCCCATCCAGACTGTAGTCTTTATGTATGATCACAAAATCATCCTTTGGCAACTTTTTGATGTAGTTTGCCAAGGATGAACCACTTCCATGAGAAGCTCAATCCCCACCGGATCTTGTCGCGAACTTGTCCATTTCAATTGCTTCCTGTTAAGAAAGAAAATGAGAATTCAAACTCTAACTTTCCTAACTTAAATTATTCATTTATTTAATTTAATTACCACTTACATCATGAAACTTGTCTTCTTCCTCCCCTCTTCTAGGGGCATCAAGATCAATGCTAGAGTGGGCCATGCCACTCTGCTCTACTATGGGGAATGTAGGAACTTTGTGCTTCATTATCCTCTCCCACGCTGCACTGAACTCCTCTTTTGTAGTATAATTGTTGTCATCTTTTAAGATATCTCCACACACCATTCCTATGGTTTCTGCCATAGAATCTCCGAGTGGGATGGCCTTCTTTTCAAGTATGTCAGATGTGTTGTCAAGTGGAACATCTGACATTGTGGAGAAAATACTTAGGCATTTGTCTAGATGTAGACTGGACGCCTTCTCAATATCATGAAGAAAAACAAATTCCTCTCCATCCGCAACGATGTTGGAGAGGTATTCAATTTCCACCTCTGGTAATGTGGGCTTGGAGGGGTTGAGATTTGAAGGGGGGGCATCCACCATGCTTGATAAATCATGTAGTTTGTCCTCAACACCACCAGGGAAGTCTTGATAGATTGTAATGTGCTCTTTTGCAAAATTTATGGCCTCTTTTTGAGGCTCATTCTTTTCCTTAACAAAGCCCCCTGTGACAAGGTTGGGGAGATCGATGGGTGTAGGTTCGGGCTCCTCATTTATGATAAAATATGTTGTTGCAATGTAGGAAAGGTACTTTGTACCCATCCTCTTCTTTTTATCAAGTTGCTTTATTAATGGCACAGAGTCATCTAATAAGTGCCCTGCATTTTCAGCAATTGCCATGAAGCACTTAAGGCGTTGTCGTAGAGATTTTCATCTCTACGCTTGCTTCTACTCACTTGCAAACATCGTTCAAAACAACGGCTCAAGGCTTCATCTAGATCTTCCACATATACATTGGTTGTTACTGACTTTAAGAGGTTGAGAACTTCAAGGTGGTGTATTTTGTTAACTCTGGTAGTGAGGCAAATGATAAGGCATTGATGATGGCATGGATTTATACTATCAACTATGATGACATCGCTTTGAGAAATGCATATCATGGATTGGGGTTCAGTAACAATGAGACTCAATGGCCAAACGTATTTATAAAGCATGGAGTTCCACAAGAATTTGGTACTCTCTATGCATTGAAACCCCATCCGTAGTGAAGGGATGCAGTTAACTGAAGAGGACAATAGAAAAGAGCATGCGAACGATCATGGAAGAGGGGGATTTTTTTCCTTAACAGGGAAGTTTGAGATTAGAAGGAAGGAAAATGGACGGATTATCATAAAAAAAGTGGGCATGCACACGGATGAAGGAGGACTACGAATCCATCGATCTTCATCTCGAGCGAGGCAATTTTAAATAAGTACATCAACTGAGATTAATCACTTGTTTTAAATCTTCAAAGGCTGCAGTTATTAGATCTCAATATAATCCTAGTCCCTTGTTTCGACTTTTTCTCAGAAAGCTTAAGTGATTCGCTCTTCATGATAAGCTCATAATGTTTTCTTTTTTACTTTTCCAAAGCTAATCTTGATATATCTACGAAATACATAGACGCAAAAAGCTTTCAATGAGTATAGCTTACAATTGAAGCATAATAATTTGTGGACATTTTAGATGTAGTAATTAACACGGAATATATGCATGCCTATTGTTCACATATTTTCTATGGCCTTTGCATAGTAAATGCTAGGACATGCAAAGTGTATGCACATTAGAAGAGAGGCCATTATTCCTTACAATTTTTGCTACGCAAATATTGCTTTCAATTTAATAATATATCTGAATGTTAGTATACCAAAAGAAAGAATTATGTTATTAGGCATGTACGTGTTATCTTTGGGGTTTTGTTTTGTGACAAGTTCAAAGAATTCAAAGCTGGAAGACTTGAAGCTCTAAATATTGATTGTCTGTTAATCTGCTTTATCAAAAATTTGTTCAAAAATCTGATAGCTATTGTACCCACTTAAT
The DNA here is from genome assembly GCA_020310875.1 of Ceratopteris richardii. Classification (NCBI taxonomy): domain Eukaryota; kingdom Viridiplantae; phylum Streptophyta; class Polypodiopsida; order Polypodiales; family Pteridaceae; genus Ceratopteris; species Ceratopteris richardii. The sequence continues at coordinate 10,360,450 of CM035441.1, forward strand.
GCTTCGATTTCAGTAGTAAGAGAGGTACAAAGGAATGACAATGAAGAAAAAATAGAGTTCTATTGCGTTAAGCTTATTCATGTGCAGAAAATGGTTGTTTTGATGACACTGTATTGTGGCAAGAGTAGTGTATAGCTCTGGTTGGCAGAATTAGTGGGAAACAAATATTGTTGAATGTACACATATATGCTCAGTCAAGATAGTGAACATGATTATGTTAAAGTTGTAAAACGGTCTTTCATTATTATAGTTCGAAAACATTATGCCTATGGATCATTGATTAAGTTTTGAATAAAGTTCGCATTCCTTTACGTAGTGTGGAAAGATGTTTTGATGAACTAAAATGATTCTACTCTAAACAATAATATATGCAGAGAGCAGTGCATGGTCCTTATAATGAGACATGTGATTCTATTTTCAAAGATATAAAAGAAGAGAACACGAAATCTTTTTTAAGAAAAACAAAGTTGTCATAAAGACCAATTGCTTCTTTTAAGATCTTTTATGCATGAAAATTCAATAATGGATAGTTAAAATTGCGTACAAAATCGAAATATTTAGCTCTCAAATTATTGACACGCGATCTCTATAGAAAACCAGTGAATCGATTTGAAGTGTTTTTTTTACCAAGTAAATATATGCATAATAACTTTGTTGTTTGATATGAAATGTAGGACCGATGCTAAACGTTTTTGCATACATATATATGCATTAGTGAAGGTGGAATGCATTAGTGAAGGATTTTCCACTCGGATGAAATACTGAGACACTGTTTTCAAAGGATCATTGATTGGGTTGTTACAATTCGGATTCATCATGCATGCTATGAAAATAATATGATCTCACGTTTAATGATGTAATGACATGTGTATTTTCTTTTCCTATGATTGCGAAAGGAAATTATGAATAAAGTCTTCAATGACAATGTTGACCTTTGAACAAATGATGAAAACTGTTTACTAATATGAGAGGCTTTTGAAAGGATAATCATCTTTTCGAGTCTTCATTGTACCTGAGCTTGCTCCAAGCACCCGGGTTCACCATAATTCCAGTGGCTCGCTTGATCCACCAACCGTTGCTTTCGCACCTACAGTGCTTCATGAAGGCTTCATCACCTTTGTGTATGTAGAGTAAAAGGTCACATGGGACCCATTTACCCTCATAAGATGTCTTTTCTATGGGGTAATGCAAGATGTAGTATTCAGGGAACTCTATGATTTCCTCGAGCACATCAGAATTCAGTTCAATTGTTTTCTCTAGGTCAAGGACTCTAGACAATAGGTCATACAAGTGTGTTTGACCTTGAACTCAATTGATTCTAAGAACGCATTGAAGAGTTCTCGAGGACGTTTGGGTTGCGGGATACTGGACGTTGAGGTAGCCATTGCGACTGATACTAGCTTGTGTGCATGCTTTGCGAGTGCTTCTAGCTATTCTTGGTTGCAAAAGTGAGAAATGAGAGAATAAGTGTTGCGTTTATGGTAGTTTCAAAATCTTTAAGTGAGTGGGACCCATTTTAAAACTAAATCTGAGACCTTCAAATAAAAGAATCATGCACAGAACTCTCAGAAAAAAACTTTGTTGCATAAAAAGATTGAACAGAATCATTATGCAGAATAAGATACACCACATCTACACAATAGAAAAAATAAACTCTCAGAATTTTAAAATTATAATAAATTCCCATGGAAAAAAATCAAAGATTTGGAAAATTATACATCATATTGAGATAAAAAAAATTCACATGCTACATGTCTTGCATGTTAATACATTGTAGCAAAGGAAGGGTTATGAATGGAAAATTGGTTGTGTGCACACTCTAGTACTCAAATAGTTCTTGAGCTATGACAATGAAAGTTGAGTTCCATCTAGACTCCATTCAGGAAGATAATTTAACCATAATGGTTGCATTCTTCCTTCATGTTAAGATTCACCACACTGCATTCCACCCTTCATTGCTTTAGGCATCCTTGTGCACTAGTGTTGTGTTCTTGCTGCTCTTTGACTACTTAGTTATGGATATTCAAGCACCCTTTGAGCCACTTTCAGCTATATTCTTGAACGTGACCTCTCAATTCTTGCACATCTATAGGCTTTCTAGATTTTCCCTCTTGTAGTAGGATGCTTCTTTGGTGCACCCTACTGCTAAGAGTATCACGTGGTCCATCACCATTGAACCTACTTGTGCGGTGCTCTAGACCATTCCACTTGGTGGTACTGAATTGCATACGACACCAATCGAGATCGGGCAGTGATTCTTCTTGCCCACTGATGGTAACTCATTGGTTGAATCTATTTCTCGTGCTGACATGGAACAATTGTTTCCCTGTCATAGTTCTAATGAATACGCTATCAACTGCCACCCTAAACTAGAGTGTTCTATCATCTAGTTCATGGTGGTAGCCATGAAAATCCAACACCGCCCATATGACATATCAGAAATTTTATTCCCTAGTTGCCACTGTAGCCCATGGTCCAATTAATTATTCGGTAGTTCTGTTTCACTGAATTCATAGGGATTTCAACTATTTGTTAGGCATTCAGACCTAGGCCATCATCCAAAAACCCACCTTCCTTATCTTCTTTCCATACTACATCTCGATGAATTCCCCATAGTTTTCCATGTTCTTCTAATCCTGTGTTTGCTCGCTCTTCCATCCCCACCCACCAAAGAAGAAGATGAGAGTGTAAACCTCATCGTTTGACGTGCAAAAAGACCCTATCAAGTCCAAAGCTCCTCTTCCTCCGAGGTTCATATTTCTAGTTTGGGACTTGTTGCAGAACAATCCATCGCTGCTCATTGCAGGTCTCTAGTGGGATGGCATGTATGTTGACAATGATCACAAGTGAATTTAATCTCATACCTATCTTCCAAACAAATTCCATTGGTACTCATTAGTCCATGATATTTTTAATGGTGGTAGGTATAGTACAAGTCTTCTAAAATACATACATTTAGAATTAAATGTGTAACACACATGCACACACACACACACACACACACATATATATATATATATATATATATATATATATATATATATATATATATATATATATATATATATATATATATATATATATATATATATATATATATATATATATATATATATATATATATACATATGTGTGTGTGTGTGTGTGTGTATAGTGAGAGAGAGATACATATAGTGAGAATTAAGGCTTTAGGATTTCGATAGATACATATATTTATGTGTAATTTTAGGTAATGATGCATCTCATCTTACAAGTGATGAGGACTATTGGGAAGAGAGAATGCCATATGGATGGAATCATTGCAAGTTCCAAATCTATAAAGTGTCAAAGGTTTCTAATCATCATTTGAGAAAGTGGGGCTAATTCGATCATGATATCTTAAGAAATGAACAAAATGATTTGCATGGTAGAGTTTAATATATGCAAAGGAAATAAATCCATATTTGAGTCTGAATCTGATCTCGTTTCATGACCAACCAAATGACTAGATAGAAAAATGAAGGCATGGTTGAAATGATAAATATCATTTTCAACAATGATGCCCGCATGAACAATTTAAATGAGAAGGAAAGAATTGAAAATGATATAACAAATGAGATATAAATTGCTACTTCATCAACATAAGATATACTAAGAGCAATGGCTTATCATCCCTTATATAAAGATGCTAAGACATTTGTATTTCAAACTTGTGTTTTCATTCGTGAATCTACAAGCAATGTTTAAATGGTTAGATTCTAGCATACCTGGGTTATTGAGAAATGTTATGCATCTTCTAGACGAGCTGCATAGAAGTAGTTGAATTCTATTGGCATGAATTACAATAAAATACATGCATGTATTGATGATTGCATTTTTCATAGAAATAAATTTGTTGATTGTCAAGAATTTCCAAAATGTGGGGAAGATTATTACAATAAAGATGATTCAAGGCAATTTGTGCCAATGGAAGTACTTCCTAACTTTTTGATACAATGAATAATAAAGAATATGTTTTGCAATGGCGTCCTCATAACTGGTCCATAAATAGTATATATTGTGTTAGAACTAATTCAAAGACATGGAAGGACATATTAGAAAACTACCCTCAATTTCAAATTGAATAACAAATTCTACTCCTTAGATTAGCAATTGATTGAGTTAATTCATTTGGTCTTAAGAGCTCTTTGTAGAGTAGTTGGCCTGTATGCCTTTTGAATGACAACAATTCACCATGGTTAGCTGTCATGAGAGGCCACTTTATGCTATCATTAATAATGAACGGCAAATATAAAGTGAAAAATAGGAATGTATACCTAGCTCCTGTTATTGAAGAGATCCTTCAATATGGAATAATATTGATATCGATGGTTCTTCACAACTATATATGAAGCATAATGCTAATATATAAGGTATTGCTATGGATCATCCATGATTGGCCTAGATATGATGAGTGTTTGAACCTACGAATTTTAGGATATGACACATGTCCAATTTGTGGTCGATCTTGGATGCAGGTTGGTCTATATCACTTAACAAGATGATTTGTCAAGGAACAAATCGATATCTTCCAAACCAACATTCTTTACATGAAGGGAAACTTGGGTAAATGGAAAATACGTATTTGCTATGGGAGACCCATGAAGGTGAATAATTTGTTCCAAGACTAAAGAGACTACAAATACACATCTGTATTGGAATAATCTTCCTAATAATCATTTGACTAATCAAATACATGTATTCAAGAATATAATGGAATTCATGTGGAGCACTATCACTATCAATGATCTTTCTCAATCCCCATGGTATTGAAAAAAGAATAAATATAACAAGTAAAGTCAGTTCTTTCAAATTTTAGAACTCCAACTAGATGCATGCACTCAATTAAAATAGTATTTACTTGAGAAGAAGACTTGGGTTCCCCGAATAGTAATGGTTGGCATAATTTTTATACAGTTTATATTGGCAATTGTCATTAAAGGAAGTTTGAGTTCTCATATTCAAAGCATAACTTATGAATTAAGTGAGTTAATCATAAGGATATCTTCAAAAGAGATGAAAGAAGAATCCATAGAAAGTGATCCACTGAATTCCATCCAAACTCTATGTCGGATGGAGAAGTATTTTCATACATACTTGATGCATGACCATCCAAGTACATTTTCTTCTACACGTAGTTAACAAGAAATTTCCATTCTAGATGATTGTCCTTGTTATAGAGGTTTATGAAAACCATGAAAAGATTCTTTCACCAAATGGCTTGACCTAAATGAAGTATGGTATAAGATTGGCTAGTACATTAATCATTTATGTTGTCGAATAGATTTGTATCAGTTTTTAATCCATAGATGTCACGTTTATGATATGATGAACAGGTCCAGAAATTTAATCAGCTTGGAACTTCACGGAAATTGTGTGGAGAAAAATATGGCTGCCTCTACCTCTTCCAAAAAAATAGTAGATTTTCCAAAGTTTGCAACGATAGATTGGCTTCGAGCAACAATGGAGGAAGTTCGACAAAACGGATCGGTTATACGTAAGGAAGAGCATATGTTTTTTGCTTCGACATGATTTGAGATATTATATATACACAACATTATGGGCATACAATAAGAATTTTTGCATAGAAGAGATGATAAATATGAGAACATGTTTGATAATGGAGTCATGATAAGCTTTACACAAAATAGTAGAGAAAGTGCAAGAGATTCAAATGATATCTTAGCCACTTTGGATTGCTGTGGGATGATGCAAGATATACTAAGGATATCTTTCTAGTAGTTTCATTTGTTTTTGCTTGATGTGACCTCCTTGAGAGCCATTAACGCATGTCAAAAAGCGAATTTTAGAATAGCTGCAAGTGGTTTTTTTCAAATAGATTCCTCAAAGCTATGAAACCATAAGGATGATACTTTTGCATTTCTAAAAGATTGTGAACAAGTTATTTACATTATAGAAAAGTAGAACTATCATTTTGGTATTTTATGTTGATATATTAGGTAGTGATGAGTGTGAACACACTAGGACTGCCAGGGCATTTTTTACCCTATGTAGGAGGTTCCCCCCCCCCCCCTTGTATATATGCCAATAGCCCTAACGGGTTACTAATCTTTGTACATTCTAATGGTAATACATTCAGTATTGTGTGTTGTGCTCCAAGCTTCTTCTTCTTCCTTGTGATGTTCCCATGCTTCAGCAGACGTCTAACTCCAACAATTGGTATCAGAGTAGGTCGCCGCTTCATCTAGGGCATCGTGGACACCCCTCCAGTTATAGTCTCAGAATCGCATGAAATTTGGTGAGCATATTCAGGGTGATTAGGAGATCAAAACAGCATCGCTATGCGTTGCCGAAATCGTGATCTGAGCTCATTTTAGGCTCTGAAGGCACTATTGCATTGCTTATGCATGCTATTTTGTCTTTTTGTGCCAAAGATATATACAAGTTTCGGTTCGCCAGTATAAGCATCTCGAAGTCTGCTATAGGTTTAAGAGAGCTTGTTAGGGTATTTTTGTTCAACTTTTTTAAATACAATCATTTTTTTGCATGAGGGTATTTTAATCAGTGGCCATGGCTAAAAGCAATGATGCACTCCATCTATTGGCTATTGAGGATAAGTTGGATGGTACCAATTACCCATTGTGGGCTTATATGATGCGACATGTATTAGTTGCAAAAGGAACGTGGAACATTGTGCAGGGTGTTGAAAAACGTCCTATTACACCTACAAATACAGGTATTGAAGCTGACATAGATGGCATTGAAGATGTTGATATTCTTCAAAGTCCTGTTCATGATGCGGTTTTTGCTGCACCTACTGAAAAGAAAATTTGTTGGGATGGCAAAGATGCTCAAGCACATGCATTAATAGCCTTTTCTATCAAGCGTGCCATTATTTTTTTTTGAGAGAACAAGAAGTAAATTAATAATGGCATGTAACAATGTACACAAGGCAAGACTACCCCCACAAAATATAACTAGTGGCCTTTGGCAATTTGCCAATGTAATAGCAAATCACATTGTCAGTGCCATAGCATAGAAGAACAAGCTGTAACTCAAATAGATCCATATGGAGGATAACATACAACATAAGGTGAAGGCACCAAAAGGGTAATTAACAGCATACATCAACCATTTCAATCCTAGAGGCAGAGTACAACTTCAACAAAGAATCCCTCCATTGGTTGGGTCTAGTATTATTCAGATGACTTGATAGAGAGAATTCATCATCAGGAGCATCCTCAGTGTCAGCAAGAGCTCTTTAATGCCAATTATCTTCAGAATTGTGTGCAGTGAGTAAAGTACAACACTAGTGGGCTTCTTGTTATTGAAGACAACCACATTTTTGCTTTTCCAAATACTCCATAATATATTAGCTCTCCTTAGGTTCCATAAAACAACATCGAATTTGTTGCAGACCCCTAGCAACAACTCTTTGTAGCCAAGATTGATGTTGTGCTTTTGGCAAAAAGGCAAGGGGAACCTCCAAAAAGATTGGGCATGCCTGTAGTTGACAAACAGGTGGGGGTTCCACACTACCACAAAAAATACATAAACCATTATTAATGTTAAACTTCTTGTCCTTAGCTACACACCAAACTACATTGTGCAGTATGAGCCAGAGAAGGTAAGAGTGCTTAATGTTCTCTAGAAGGTGCATGATGCACAAAAATCTATGAGTCCATTCATTAGCATTCCAGTCCACTTTCCACATTTTGTTAAGCTTGGGTAGGATGATATTGATTCTCCCTCTCGTGCTCTTGAACTTCCTCAGCATGTCTTGAGCAACATCAGCTAGCTTGACTGGTTTCCTCTGGACACTAATCTCAGCTCTCCTAGCCAGCATGCTTCTATGATTTAGGAGAACCTGTAGACAACCAGAAGAGTAGTGAGTATTTGAAATTTGGAGTTCAGACATGATCTCACCATTTAAAGTGAGATCCTTCAAGGTGTTGAACCCATTTTGAGACATTTATGCCCTCTAATCCCAAGGTGCCAGTATTCCATAGAGAAAGCTATCCTGTCTAGATATTCTCTTGCAGGTAAAAGTCAAAATGATAAAAAAAATTATTGTCAAGACAACACGACATTTTAACCTCCATCCAAGCTTCCCACATTCTGTAGCAAAGAGTAGATCCCACAGGGGAGAAAGTGTGGGGAGAAACCAAAATGTCCCATAGAGAGTTGTTTTTCCAAACTTTTTAATCTGCAACAACAAAATTGTGAATGTTCCTTTTTATAAGAATCACCCAAAAATCATCAAAATTAAGAGGCTGAACAATCCATTTGGCAGCAAGGTTAGCAGACATATTAAGAGGAAAAAATATGCCAAGACCCCCTTATTGTTTAGGCAAACAACAAACTCTCCAAGCAACTTTAGGAATCTTGTTGTGAACCAAGCTTCCTCCCCACAAGAATCTCTTGGAAAGACGATAACCTGGTTAAAATATTTTTTATTAGGAACCCAGCAGAATAGAACGTAAACCAAGGTTGGGAGAATATAATGGTTAAGAACAAAAACTCTATGAGAAAGAGAAGATTGACAACTATACCACAAGAACAACTTTTCCTAAATTTATCCAAAACCCATTCCCATCTTTGATGACTATTGACTTGAAAACCCATAAGAATTCTAAGAAGTCTGAACACTTCCCCATATTTAATGATTTCATGACCAATGTTCTCAATGCAAGAAGGCACATGATTAGAGAAAGACTTAAAAGCCAATTTTTTATGATAAATGTTTGATCCACTAGCAATACAGAAGGTGTTAAGGCACTCTAAGATCCTATTGGCATAGTTTTCATAAGCTTTAATTAAGATATTAGTATCATCAAAAAAGGTTTGAAGACAAAGCTGCTTATCACTACCTGGCATAGAAATACCTTCAACTTTCTTACTCTCAATAACATCTTTAATCAGCCACCCAAGGGCATCACTAACTATGGCAAAGAGGAGGGGGTCTAAAGGGCAACCTTGTCTAGTAGACCTTCTAAGTCTAAAATGAGGGGAGAGATTCCCAATTTATCGCCACCCTAGAGTGGGCATTGCCAAAGAGAGTACTAAAAGCTGTTATGAACCTTTTCCCAGCTCATATGTCATGTAGAGATTGGAGCACAAAGTCCCATTATATCCTATCATAAGCCTTGTCAAAGTCAATTTTGAAGAAATAAAAGGGTTGGTTGGACTCATTGGCATACTCAATACCTTACCACAGAGAAATAATAGCATAAAGAATAAATCTACTTTTGATGAAGCCTTTTTGCTCAGGCAGGATGATGTCTTTCATAAGAGGGTTGAGTCTCCTAGCAAGGGAAGAGGCAAATATCTTATAGATACTAGTAAGATAGGTGATAGGCCTCCAGTTATTTTAATCCTCTTTTGGCCCTTTTTTATGGATCAACTTTATCACTCTAGTTTGATTTCAATAGGAAGAGTGCCTCTACTAACAGATTCATTCCAAATCCAGAGAGTAAAGGGAGTCATGAAATCTTTCAAAGCAATGAAAAACTCATTAGGAATACCATCAAGGCCAGGATTCTTGCAAGGTTTCAATTTTACCTATGGTTTCTTTAATCTCGCCGGCAATGAGAGGCAGGTCTAGCATGGCAGCCATGCCAAGAGGAATCATTTTTTTCCTTTTAAGAGCGATGCAGGCCTTGGCTCCACGGATGTCCTCCCCCCACTTGGGAGAACTAGAGAAAACATCAATAAAGAAGCGAGTATCCTCCTCCAAGTTCTCCACATCATTGATAGCAAAAGCACCAGACTTTTTCATAAGCAATGGAACAAAATGTTTATTTTTCTTCTTTCTCAACAAAGCAAATAGACTGTTGTTAGGATTTTCAAGATTCCTTGCCCAAAACTCTCTTGAAGCAGAAATAATGCTCCTAGCTTCAATGTACTCTTCATAATTCAACCTCTCCTGAAGGGATAAAATCAAACCCATTTTTTCAGGGCTTTGAGAGGAACCTAGCAAGTCTATCTCCTTAACAATGTTACTTCTTCTCTTAGCTCTAGAAACTCTCTTGAGAGACTTATAGTGGGTAAAGAGAACTTGGATTTCTTTGATAGCTTTGGCCCAAGCCACACAAGGGTTAGCAAATTCATTGAAGCAATGGGAGATGATGTTTTTGGACTTTTCTATCACACAGGGCACATTGAGGAGAGATGGGTCCAAATGTGGACAACCCAATCTTGCATTAGGAAAATTATGCTTAACTGCCACTCTAATAGGGAGGTGATCCGAAATGCACAAAGACTGGTCAAGCTCAACTTTCATGTCCCAGAATTGATGGGATAGAGCAAGGTTTTTGTAAGCATGGTCAAGACGAGCCGCATAGAATTGGGGGCCTTTTTGCCTATTATTCTGGTGAAACCAGTTTGGGAAGAGATATCAAGCAAGTCATGCTTAGTAATGAGTCTAATCCACTCGTACCACTCTTGGCCATAAATGATAATTCCTTTTTTTATCAAATCTAGAACTAATGGCAGTAACCATATTGAAGTGCCCAACAATAATAAGGGGGCCAACATGACTAATCGCATTAGCTAGCCCAATAGTAGATCCCCCCTTTCCCTGAGGTTGATCAGTGTACGACCAAGAATGCTTGTTAGAAACGCTAATTAAATGACAATTCAACTTAGCTTCCGAGAGCTTAAGCTCTTGAATGCAAATAATGTCAGGCATCAAAGACAGGTCAAACATCCACTTGTTTATCCACTTAGCTCTAGTCGGATTAGTGATCCCTTTAATGTTAAGAGAGATGATGCTTAGACTATTCATTGTAAACAAGAAGAAGGGAAAAAAGCCAGTCACTAAATACACATTCATTTCTTAATGTTTCTAGTGAGCTTATTCAAAGACAACGAGTTTTTCAAAATATCATTCCTTTTGGATTTCAATAGACTATCTTTCCTCTTTGTTCTAGATATTTTTTTACATGACGATGCCCAGTTCTCTTTCTTGCTAAGGTTCAGATCATCAACATCATTACCATGGCATTGGGGCCCATTGATTTTTGCATCATCAATCTTTGCAAGTTTGTCAATGAACGTGCAGTCCTTAGATGCCAAAAGATTATTAGTCCCCAGTCGAGAGCCATTAGCAAGAATATTAGAATTAGCAGCAAAAATCATTGGGAGTTTTTTCCTGTTTCAAACAACTGTCCAACCTATTTATAAATCCTTGAGAGCCTTGGTTGTAGGGACATAATCCTTCATGCCAACCCGATCAACAGAATCACTTGAGCTCGTTGGCTCCATAATGAAAAGTGTCAAGAGCTTTAACTCTTTTCTCTGTCATAGAAAGCGGATTAGAAACTTCTTCAAATAACCCATCAAAATTATTAACCCACATTTTATCCTTATTTTTTCTTGCTTGGTTTGAGGCTTTTTGATAGCAAGAGTTGAAGGCCCTTTGTGGATGGTCTGATCATCTACTTTTTTAGCATCCATATTATTATTTGCCTCTTTCAATAAAGGAAAATCTCTAACCCAATGACCTAACCTATTTCATTTAAAACAAGCATTCGCCAAGTTTTTGTAGAGAACTTTTTGCTCATGCAACAGCCATCCATCAGAGTCATTAATTTTTAGAGAACCTTTGAGCGATTTATTAATATTAATTTTGACAAGCACCTGTGGATCCCATTTGGGATTAATGGAGCCCCTCCGCCCCTGAGCTAGCACCTTACCTATGAGAGAGCACAATCCTTCAATCCAGGGATAAAAGTCGACAGGTAAGTCAGGCAATTCTATCCAAACAGGAACACGGGAGACTTTAGGACCACGAGGATTGAATCCTGTAAACCGATTGAAGAAAGAAACTGGTGTATTTCTTATAATCCATTGTCCCTCTATAATGACTCCAAGTGCACTAATCGAATCATCAAAGAAGAACAAAAAATATCCATTGTGCAGATATTGAATCTGTCTAACCATTAAGCCTCTAGTTTCCCAAATGGATGTAATCCAATGTTTCAAGACATCCATCAGAGGCCGGGGTCTGTGACAAAAAGAGCAATAACAACCTGCTCAAATAGCCGGTTTTGCCACTGAGAAAATGAACCTTTGTCTATGACTAAAGTTACATCATCTTTCAAGCCAACACTATTGTTCATTTCTTTGAAAAAACATTCAAGAGTGAAATGCAAAGTAGATTTACCTTTTTTGACCTCTGCAGACGGCATAGGGAAACTAGAAGCAACCTCATGAGAACTCCCAGACAAAAGAATGTCCACAAACATTTTACCATGCTCAATCCACGGTAGCACAACATGAGAATGAGAACTTACCTGGGGGATGAAGCCCGTGTTAAAAACTATTGAGTCAACAATTTCATTGCCCCTCACCTCAGAGTCGGCACTGCCACATATGTATTCCTCATTCGGGCTTATGAGGGGAGGAAAACAAGGAGGATATTGGCCATTAGCAAGAATCCCATCCTCAAAGGAAAGAATAGTTTTGTTCGGTACTTGTGAAGCGAAATGTCCACCTTCGATGTCATGCAATAGACAACCAGAAGCCATCGACCCAAGTTCCCCTCCCCCCATAGGGGGAGAGCACAAAGAATACCTCTCTCAAGCCTTAGGAGAGAGCACAACTATCCAAGCAAAAATGTGATCAATGAAAACCAGTACGGTTGCATGAGGTCAACACTAAAGTCAAGTGTAGCCCTAATTATGACCATTGGACATCCCCCAAATGTGCCATTATTCCTCACATTCGCTCTTGTAGAACAAGTAAGGATGCTTGGGATACACTTACCACATTGTACCAGGCTAAGAATGAGGCTCCTGTTGCTTACCGGTCAAGCATTGGCATGCGGTTAAGGGCATCTTTCGTTACTTGAGTAGTACCCGACTACTTGGGTTGTTTTATCCCAAGGGGGGATCACTACCACCATATTTGCATGCTTTTTTTTATTCTAACTAGGCTGGTTTCTATGACACCCGTGTGTCCACTAGTAGTTTTTGCTTCATGCTTGGTAGCTCATGCATATCTTGGTTGAGCAAGAAGTAGCCTACTGTGGCCACTTCTAGTTGTGAGGCTGAGTATAGGGAAGCTTTCACAATGACTATTGAGTGTGTGTGGCTCAGACACCTTATGACTGATTTGGGTGTTGGTCAGTCTTCTACCACCACCATCTTCACTGACAGTTAGAGTGCATTGACAGTTGCAAGGAACCCTGTGTTCCATGCTCACACTAAGCACATTGAGGTGCATTATCATTATGTGATGGAGAGGTTCTCTGCTAGAGAGATCGGCTTGGCATATGTGCCCATGTAGGAGAACATTGCAGACTTTTTCACGAAAGCTCTACCTAGGGAGAAGTTTGAAGCTTTCCACAAAGCTTTGGGCTTACTTCCTTTTGTGGATTGATTCAACATAGCTTGGCACTTCTTTATACATGAGTGCCAGCTCCTTGTTCACCGCATCACTCCTAGGGGGGATTTGTTGATATATTTAGGTAGTGATATGTGTGAACACACTAGGATCACTAGGGCACTTTTCTCCCTCTTTAGGAGGTTCTTTCCCCGGCTTGTATATATTTCTATAGCCCTAATGGGTTACTAATCTTTGTACATTCTAATGGTAATACATTCCATATTGTGTGTTGTGCTTCAAGCTTCTTCTTCTTCCTTGTGTTGTGTGCGTGCTTTTGTAGACGTCTAACTCCAATATTTTATATAGATTGATCCAAGAAAGAGATCTATTTTTGAAGGAGACAAAATATTTGAAAACTTCAAAGTAGAAGATCGTTGATTTAGTTCAAACATATCTCCAGCCAACAAAAAATACATCAATCGGGAAAAATGAATTAGAAGAGGATGAATTCAAGGATGAGGACTTGCAAAAAGCAGCTATGGAATTTGAACTAATACTACAAGTTGGAATAGATGTTGATAACTAAGTACAAAGGGACTTGATTTCAGATTCATTCACATTATATATATATATATATATATATATATATATATATATATATATATATATATATATATATAAGAGAGATGTCTGTGTGTGTGCGTGTGTACTCTTCCTTTCTTCTTTTCTTCTTTTCTTTTTTTCTTTATAGTATATTATTTATTAATCTATTAAGAGTGTTGCACTCGTAATGAGAACTATGGATGTTCTCTTTTCTATTTTCAAAGGATTCCCTTCAAGTGTGGAAAAATGAACCAAACATCCTTCCAAAATAAAAATCCATACTAAAAATTCTAACTACCATTTTCAGAAAGGATTAAAATTTAGAAACCGTTAATATTGTGATTGGAAATCTTCTCTCACATAGTGTTGAACTTCTTGAATCACAAGAATGTTTTAAATTAAAATTTATAAAATGTTTACAGCCTCTCAAAACATGCTTAATATACCACTAAAGGAATGTCGAAAAGCAGATAAATCAGACGTTCCCCCTACTATCCAATGCTTTATAATTAACCATCAAAAACGTTCCCCCCTACTATCCCATATTCCTATGGTAGAAAATGAGCTTAAAATAATGACTCACCATATCTCAACAAATGTCCAGAAGATACGAATAACATGATATCAAATGTTTGACTAAACACATGCAATCGTTAAATTCATACCATCTTAAGAACTCCATAAGAAAAAATTAACTGCGTATAAGCATAAGGAAGAGGATAGATAAAAAAAACTATGTTCATTAGAATTGCTTTAAATGATATACAATGTCATGAATTATGATAGGTACAAATATATGGTTTACACATTTCCATATCAGACAAGATTCCTCCTCATGATTTACATTTCTCTATGTGTCTCCTCCTCAACATTGGTATCGTGTAACATGCCATCATCTTGGTCGACATCAATCATGATGCTAGCTTATATGCAAGTGGAGGGAGAGATTACATGGAGGCTCCTACATGAAAGAGAAGAACATGAAAATGAAAAGGTTAAAGATCACTTAATATTAAGAGATCACAATAGTGTAAGAAATGTTACCACTTATAGAGAAATGTTCTAGCACCCAATCACCTTCATTTGAAAAGAGATTTATTAGTCTATTAATCAACATTTGGGGCTTTTGGTATGGGTTAAGAAGCATTTTATCTCCATCAATACACCTCAACATCTTGAAAACTATAGGGAAATATAAGATATTCAAAACAACCGTCTCTATACAATGCTCTCTCACTCTGCTCTTGCTTATTTCATCATAGAGCGTGATAGTTAAAAGATTTATGACACTAAGAAAATGCACACCTAGTGTGTGCTTTATATTTTTCTTTATCCTATGAGAATTAAGATGATTATTAGGCGAAATGATGGGAAAAACATTCTTAATGAAACAAACTTAAACCCCATTCATCAAGTTAGAACTTTCATGGTTTGACATTTGGCTTTGAACGCCTAAGACATTCCATTTGACTCATCCCTGCTATGGAATATAACTATCCTCCAAAGTGGATTTATTGTTAGTTCAACACAAGTATTCACCATCTAAAACAATTGAGGATACTTAAATGGCTCATCATCAAAAAATGGATTAAAAACTAGTTTAGTTTGCATTTTGATGTTATGGCAATAAAAAGTAGACTACATTTATTAGAAAACTTTTCATGTCAAGAGTTTTTTGAAGCATAGAAAGAAGATATCTTGATTCAAGGGGAGAATTAAATTAGATATGCACACTTTAAACAACTTTGGAAAAGGGATTTTTCCTAACAATGCAATTCCTAGAAAGGTGTGGATGGGTGAATGATCCACTTGTGTTGCCCTCAAAAACATGTCAAAGGCTGCAAAGGCTAACTGTGAGAGTTATATGGAGTTATTGAATCATTTGATGGTGAGTTGCCAATCTTCCTTTATATGGAACTTGATAATGCTGCAAGAGAGAACAAGAACTCTATTGTCTTTGGATATCTAAGTACCTTGCTAGCCAAGAACTTGTTTCAAATGGTTTAGGTGAACTTTTCTCTTAGTTCAACACACTCATGATCATATAGATAATATGTTTAGTATGTCTTCAAGGACCAACAAGTGCCTAATGTGTTACAACCTCCTTAATTTTTCAAGGCATGGCACAAAAACCACAAATGCCATATGTGCAATTAGCAAGAATAGATTTTGGTACAAGGCTTTAACCTTTCAAGTGCAAAAATGTATGGGAGAGCATTATGAAGGGCAACATGATCCTCCTACACATGAATTTTGAAAGGAAGAACTAGTATATGATTTCTTTACTCAATATGAAGCACTCACCTCAAAGTTAAGTACTCTAGCATTGTTACAACCACTAAGAATACAAAATTTTAAGAACGTAGATAAAGTTCTAAAGGCATGTATAGAAAAATTTACTAAAGAGGAGTTTGACATGAAATCTCAACAATGATAAGGAGCTTCAAACATGAAGACAAGTAGGACTTGACATTAGCTGCACATCACTACAAGTAGCATGTATTAGGATGCATTACCTATTATCAAAGGTGGAAGATGTCACACATCTCCTTGATGGATTGAAGAGTGGTCAATTGAGAAGTGCAGCTCACTTGATTGTGAGGAGATGGTTGGATACACTTCAAACATGAGGTGGTGCTGCACAAATCTTGCTCTACACCTGCCAATGTACCTTCAGAGTACCTTAGTAGACACTTCTAGAATCTTAAATATGCATTTGGACTCATAATGTACCTTGGAGCATCACCTTCAAATAGTTAAGTCAAAACAAATAACTTTCAAGGTTGAAGAATTCCAAAAACTTGATATCTATGGACTTGGTTCTTCTCAAAGATTTACTCAATTCTCACTCACTGATTACAACTGACCCGAGAGCTTTTAGACATAGATAACTGGAGTCCTAAGCTTGCTATATGAAGTTATTTAACTAATTTAGGATGAGAAAATGAAAAGAAATCATATTAAGAAGTTGGGGGTGTAGTCCCGACTTTTTAGGAAGATGATAATGAGCAAACATAGGTGACTTGTAGAGAATTTATCTAGAAATCTACCAAATCAAATGATGTGAAAATTTATATCTAAAGAGTAGAGGGTTTAAGATATAGATACTAATTTGAACCACATCAATTGGATGAGTACACATAGAGAAATTTGCAAAACAAATTCACTGAAATATAGTCTTAGCAGCAGATAACAATACACAAGAAGTAACTTGTACTAACTGAATCAAATGTGTATAATTATGAATGTATGATACAAAGGAGATGATGTTGTCTTACTCATACATGTGTGGGCTTAGTATAGGCACAAGATCCAAGCTCAATAATTCCTTCTTCCTTCTCTTCTATTCATGACTAAAAAATCATGAGCTTTTATAGATGTTAGATAAATTTGAATTTTGAATTTGCCACCTAAAAGTGATCTTGATTGATTTGATTCCAACAAGGGAGTACCCAATGAAGATACATTTTTCTACTTTTGGATCAAGCTTTGTCCTCAACTTGTCTGGAACATGTACATATGCAATTCAACCAAATAATTTCATATGTGATAAGTTTGGCTTTTTACCTGTAAACTTCCCTTCAGGTGTAACTTGATGTACAATAGCAGTCGGAGTTCTGTTCATGATGTATATAGCAGTATGTACAACTTCCACCCAATAACAATGAGGTATATTCTTCTCAACCATCAAAGCTCTTGCTATTTCTGCAATATGTCTACTTTTGTGTTTAGCATCACCATTCTATTGTGGTGTGTACCTGCATGAAAAATGACATCGAATTCCATGATTTTTAAGAAAGTTTTAGAACTCATTTGACATGTATTCACCTCGTCCATCAGACCGTAATGTCTGAATATAATTTCTTGTCTGCTTTTCTGCCATGGCCTTAAAATTCTAGAAGTGAGTGAACACCTCACTCTTATCTTTCATGAAATATACCCATACTTTTTGTGTATGGTCATCAATGAAAGTAACATAAAATCTGCAACTGCCATAGATGTGGTCTTTGTAGAACCCAAACATCTGATGTATGTACTATTTCTAGTACATTCTCACTAACATGCTTGTCATGCAAACATGATGATCTTGACTGTTTACCAAATTGACATACTGCACATACCTTTTGCATTTCTGCAACTTTGAAATTCGGTAAACCATTGACAATCTCCTTTGGCACCTTTTGCAAACATGGCTGCATTCATTTCAAGAATTTTCACATTTAAGGTGAACATCCTACCCACTTTGTTTCCTTTGCCAATCAATCTTCCATCCTGTTTGTACTCTTCTACATATAGCTCATCAACATTGAACCTGACTTGTAATCCCTGGTCAAAACCATTTTTCCAATAGAAACCAGATTCTTTGTTATATTTGGAACATGCAGCACATGAGCAAGATGTTTTACCTTTCCTCTAAGACAATCTCTGCTTACCTTCACCTGTTGTGTGAGTGGGTTATAACATTTATACCCCTTTTGCTCAAGGGAGTACCCAATGAAGATACATTTTTCTACTTTTGGATCAAGCTTTGTCCTCAACTTGTCTGGAACATGTACATATGCAATTCAACCAAATAATTTCATATGTGATAAGTTTGGCTTTTTACCTGTAAACTTCCCTTCAGGTGTAACTTGATGTACAATAGCAGTTGGAGTTCTGTTCATGATGTATATAGCAGTATGTACAACTTCCACCCAATAACAATGAGGTATATTCTTCTCAACCATCAAAGCTCTTGCTATTTCTGCAATATGTCTACTTTTGTGTTTAGCATCACCATTCTATTGTGGTGTGTACCTGCATGAAAAATGACATCGAATTCCATGATTTTTAAGAAAGTTTTAGAACTCATTTGACATGTATTCACCTCCTCCATCAGACCGTAATGTCTGAATATAATTTCTTGTCTGCTTTTCTGCCATGGCCTTAAAATTCTAGGAGTGAGTGAACACCTCACTCTTATCTTTCATGAAATATACCCATACTTTTTGTGTATGGTCATCAATGAAAGTAACATAAAATCTGCAACTGCCATAGATGTGGTCTTTGCAGAAGCCAAACATCTGATGTATGTACTATTTCTAGTACATTCTCACTAACATGCTTGTCATGCAAACATGATGATCTAGACTGTTTACCAAATTGACATACTGCACATACCTTTTGCATTTCTGCAACTTTGAAATTCGGTAAACCATTGACAATCTCCTTTGACTACATCAATTTCAGCCTTTACAAGTTTGCATGTCCAATTTGTTTGTTCCAGATCTCTATATCATCAATAATCTCCTGCACCTTTTGCAAACATGGCTGCATTCATTTCAAGAATTTTCACATTTAAGGTGAACATCCTACCCACTTTGTTTCCTTTGCCAATCAATCTTCCATCCTGTTTGTACTCTTCTACATATAGCTCATCAACATTGAACCTGACTTGTAATCCCTGGTGAAAACCATTTTTCCAATAGAAACCAGATTCTTTGTTATATTTGGAACATGCAACACATGAGCAAGATGTTTTACCTTTCCTGTAAGACAATCTCTGCTTACCTTCACCTGTTGTGTGAGTGGGTTATAACATTTATACCCCTTTTGCTCAAGGGAGTACCCAATGAAGATACATTTTTCTACTTTTGGATCAAGCTTTGTCCTCAACTTGTCTGAAACATGTACATATGCAATTCAACCAAATAATTTCATATGTAATAAGTTTGGCTTTTTACCTGTAAACTTCCCTTCAGGTGTAACTTGATGTACAATAGCAGTCGGAGTTCTATTCATGATGTATATAGCAGTATGTACATCTTCCACCCAATAACAATGAGGTATATTCTTCTCAACCATCAAAGCTCTTGCTATTTCTGCAATATGTCTACTTTTGTGTTTAGCATCACCATTCTATTGTGGTGTGTACCTGCATGAAAAATGACATCGAATTCCATGATTTTTAAGAAAGTTTTAGAACTCATTTGACATGTATTCACCTCGTCCATCAGACCGTAATGTCTGAATATAAATTCTTGTCTGCTTTTCTGCCATGGCCTTAAAATTCTAGAAGTGAGTGAACACCTCACTCTTATCTTTCATGAAATATACCCATACTTTTTGTGTATGGTCATCAATGAAAGTAACATAAAATCTGCAACTGCCATAGATGTGGTCTTTGCAGAACCCAAACATCTGATGTATGTACTATTTCTAGTACATTCTCACTAGCATGCTTGTCATGCAAACATGATGATCTTGACTGTTTACCAAATTGACATACTGCACATACCTTTTGCATTTCTGCAACTTTGAAATTCAGTAAACCATTGACAATCTCCTTTGACTGCATCAATTTCAGCCTTTACAAGTTTGCATGTCCAATTTGTTTGTTCCAGATCTCTATATCATCAATAATCTCCTGCACCTTTTGCAAACATGGCTGCATTCATTTCAAGAATTTTCACATTTAAGGTGAACATCCTACCCACTTTGTTTCCTTTGCCAATCAATCTTCCATCCTGTTTGTACTCTTCTACATATAGCTCATCAACATTGAACCTGACTTGTAATCCCTGGTCAAAACCATTTTTCCAATAGAAACCAGATTCTTTGTTATATTTGGAACATGCAGCACATGAGCAAGATGTTTTACCTTTCATGTAAGACAATCTCTGCTTACCTTCACCTGTTGTGTGAGTGGGTTATAACATTTATACCCCTTTTGCTCAAGGGAGTACCCAATGAAGATACATTTTTCTACTTTTGGATCAAGCTTTGTCCTCAACTTGTCTGGAACATGTACATATGCAATTCAACCAAATAATTTCATATGTGATAAGTTTGGCTTTTTACCTGTAAACTTCCCTTCAGGTGTAACTTGATGTACAATAGCAGTCGGAGTTCTGTTCATGATGTATATAGCAGTATGTACAACTTCCACCCAAGAACAATGAGGTATATTCTTCTCAACCATCAAAGCTCTTGCTATTTCTGCAATATGTCTACTTTTGTGTTTAGCATCACCATTCTATTGTGGTGTGTACCTGCATGAAAAATGACATCGAATTCCATGATTTTTAAGAAAGTTTGAGAACTCGTTTGACATGTATTCACCTCGTCCATCAGACCGTAATGTCTGAATATAATTTCTTGTCTGCTTTTCTGCCATGGCCTTAAAATTCTAGAAGTGAGTGAACACCTCACTCTTATCTTTCATGAAATATACCCATACTTTTTGTGTATGGTCATCAATGAAAGTAACATAAAATCTGCAACTGCCATAGATGTGGTCTTTGCAGAACCCAAACATCTGATGTATGTACTATTTCTAGTACATTCTCACTAACATGCTTGTCATGCAAACATGATGATCTTGACTGTTTACCAAATTGACATACTGCACATACCTTTTGCATTTCTGCAACTTTGAAATTCGGTAAACCATTGACAATCTCCTTTGACTGCATCAATTTCAGCCTTTACAAGTTTGCATGTCCAATTTGTTTGTTCCAGATCTCTATATCATCAATAATCTCCTGCACCTTTTGCAAACATGGCTACATTCATTTCAAGAATTTCCACATTTAAGGTGAACATCCTACCCACTTTGTTTCCTTTGCCAATCAATCTTCCATCCTGTTTGTACTCTTCTACATATAGCTCATCAACATTGAACCTGACTTGTAATCCCTGGTCAAAACCATTTTTCCAATAGAAACCAGATTCTCTGTTATATTTGGAACATGCAACACATGAGCAAGATGTTTTACCTTTCCTGTAAGACAATCTCTGCTTACCTTCACCTGTTGTGTGAGTGGGTTATAACATTTATACCCCTTTTGCTCAAGGGAGTACCCAATGAAGATACATTTTTCTACTTTTGGATCAAGCTTTGTCCTCAACTTGTCTGGAGCATGTACATATGCAATTCAACCAAATAATTTCATATGTGATAAGTTTGGCTTTTTACCTGTAAACTTCCCTTCAGGTGTAACTTGATGTACAATAGCAGTCGGAGTTCTGTTCATGATTGTATATAGCAGTATGTACAACTTCCACCCAATAACAATGAGGTATATTCTTCTCAACCATCAAAGCTCTTGCTATTTCTGCAATATGTCTACTTTTGTGTTTAGCATCACCATTCTATTGTGGTGTGTACCTACATGAAAAATGACATCGAATTCCATGATTTTTAAGAAAGTTTTAGAACTCATTTGACATGTATTCACCTCGTCCATGAGACCGTAATGTCTGAATATAATTTCTTGCCTGCTTTTCTACCATGGCCTTAAAATTCTAGAAGTGAGTGAACACCTCACTCTTATCTTTCATGAAATATACCCATACTTTTTGTGTATGGTCATCAATGAAAGTAACATAAAATCTGCAACTGCCATAGATGTGGTCTTTGTAGAACCCAAACATCTGATGTATGTACTATTTCTAGTACATTCTCACTAACATGCTTGTCATGCAAACATGATGATCTTGACTGTTTACCAAATTGACATACTGCACATACCTTTTGCATTTCTGCAACTTTGAAATTCGATAAACCATTGACAATCTCCTTTGACTGCATCAATTTCAGCCTTTACAAGTTTGCATGTCCAATTTGTTTGTTCCAGATCTCTATATCATCAATAATCTCCTGCAGCTTTTGCAAACATGGCTGCATTCATTTCAAGAATTTTCACATTTAAGGTGAACATCCTACCCACTTTGTTTCCTTTGGCAATCAATCTTCCATCCTGTTTGTACTCTTCTACATATAGCTCATCAACATTGAACCTGACTTGTAATCCCTGGTCAAAACCATTTTTCCAATAGAAACCAGATTCTTTGTTATATTTGGAACATGCAGCACATGAGCAAGATGTTTTACCTTTCCTGTAAGACAATAGTTACACAATATAACACAGGAGCAATTGCAGAGAAGATAACAAATATAGGAGAATCTCAATAATTTTCTACTAGCAGCAAGTACAAAGATGATGGCATTGTCCACCCTTGCGCTCTCAAGGTAGAGCTTAAATGGTGATCTAGACAACTCTAGATAGGGAGATACAAGGTAGAGGTATGCTGGCTCAATTCAATGTCTCAAGTAGTGCAGAAGTCATGTATATATAGGATCATGGATGACCTTCCATGGACGGCTATACAGTAGAGCGTGGGTGGCCACCACCCGCATAATTGCCATACATGACTTAGACCTGTTGAACCGACCTAATAAATATAAATGATTTCTGACTCCAATAGGGAATATTCCATCAAATTAACCCCTAGCTTGGGGGCCCGCTGGCCCCCTTGGACCGCCCAACCAGGGCTGCTCACCGCTACCCCGGACCCCACAATTGGAGACCTTGGTAACTCCCTTTTCTTACAATACCTTACATGGTCCAATATGACCTTCATCCAACATGCAAGTTGGGATTCCCATCAATTCGGTAATGCACGCTTGGCTTCTCCTCATAATGGGGGCCTTACAAAATGTGCATACAATAATGAGGGGTAGACATTGATCATATACTAACACCCCCCCCTTAATGTTTACCGATGATAAATCAAGTAGGTCTTGGTCCTATGCCCATCTGTTGAAGATGCTTGTTGAGCCTAGATTTGCAAGAAATCTCCTTAACCAGACTGCCTCACAAGAAGCAAAACAAGTTGCTTTGTACTCTGCTTTAGTGGAGGAGAGTGCGAGAGTTGGTTGCTTCCTACTTACCCAAGAAAATATTCTTGAACCAAGTGAGAAACAATATCCAAAAACTAATTTTCTAGAATCACAATCTCCAGCCCAATCTGAATCACAATATCCTTGAAGTGTATCACCTATGGTATACAAAATAACAAAATCCAAGGTTCCTGCAATGTACCTTAGAATTCGCATTCAAGCATTACCAGTAATGTCATCGGAATAAGCGTCGGTGTCGTCGAGATTTTCTCTCCTCTCTCACTTGTGAAGGCCTACAAAAAACATATTTGGTGAAGGTAGCCGGAATTCCCCGAGAAGTCCAGGATGCATCAAGGATGTCAAAGGAAGCTCACATACAAAGTTTTAAAGAAATCAAGAAAGTCCATGGTAGCGGTCAAAGCTGGTCAAAGTTGGGAAATCAGGGCAAAAATTTCATTGTCACCAAATTAGATGAAAATTCATATACTTGTAAAGATTGTCAAAGGCAGTCTATAGCCCAAATTTCAATCGAAAATGGATTTTGTAGCACATTGATATGCTATGTTCATTTTGTAAAAATGTAATTTTTCTAGTTTGACCCTACAAATTCTTGTATAGAAATTTATGTTAGCCATATGGTTTGGCATGTATAAATACCATATGTGGCTACATATTTGTACAAAGTTTCAAGGCTATCCAAGCTTCCTAGACACCTTAATGCCACCTTGCAAGCTTCCAAATGTAGTCAAACTTGTACAAGGAAGATTCAGATGGGAGTTTTTTCTGCATATTCTTGAAGGAGATCTTTGGAAACATAGTCCTACAAAGTTTCGTCTTCATCAAAGCCTATTTGGAGGGTCAAAGAGTACAAAGTCCAGTTTTCACGATCACTGCAGTTTTCTAGTTTAAGCAAATTGAAGGGTTGAAGGGCCACCACATGGCGAAAGCTGATTGAGCCATGATCAAGATGAGCTCATATTCAAGGGTGGAGATGCACTTATGCTTAAAGCAAGGAGGATTCACAAGTTTTTCCATAAAAGAAGATTTTTTTGACAATCAAAGATCAATAATGCAGCTTTTCTCCAAAAATAGTGGCTTATCTTATCTAAACTAATGTCAGCACTGATCCGACGGTCCAGATCATCCCCAGATCCAATGGTGGAGAATGAGGGCGCCTAAATTTCACTCCTTTACACTAGATTTGATAGAAAGATCAATTCCAAGCCATTGATTTGATTAATCAAATGGTTGTAATCGAAAGTAGTGATCCTAGAGTTGAGAGTTGATTTCTCTAGATCCAAGGGCCCAAATTCATTCAAAAAACTATATAAACCCCCCTCCAAACTCCTAGAGCATCATGGTTAGGCATCCATAGGGCTCTTGCTAGCTTACGGTTTCCTTGAGACGATCACCCTCGGTTGAGCGAGTGAGGATCCAAGGTGAGCTAGTATGAGTATAGTACCTAGTTTCAAATTTAAGTTAGAACTCCAATCTAGGATAGGCTCTTGAAACTAGCATCTCTATCTTGACTCACCCTCGGTGGAGCGTGTGAGTGAGTTAGAGCTGGTTTTAATGAGTCTTAGACTTCTTTAGTTAGACGTTACGAGCCTAGATATACATAGGGTCACTGAAGTGGAACTCACCTTCTTACGTGTGACATTCGGTTGAACTGTCATGGTTTGAGGGTCGGAACCACCTTTGATCAGTAGACTGCCTAGCTTGACGTACCACGACGATCTTAGACATGTATCTTAATTCAAATCCTTTTAATTCATGTCACTTGTCACTTGTCTCTTGTCTCCTCTCTCAGTCTCTTAAGTATTTTTACATGTCTTCTATTCCTTCTATGTGTGAGAAGGCTCCGCAGTATTGCGTTGAACCAGTGAGGATGTTTCATTGAGCTTGTGAGTAAACTCTATCATCATAATTCACTTGCATGCATATAATCCATACATACCCATACATATTGATTAGTTTCTGAAAGTGTATAAGAAGCTCCAATATTGGACCATTCTTCCTTTCGAAACTGGTTTATGTGTAAGGATTCCATCTAATCACGTCATGCATACATATCATCCAAAGAAGACTATGCATATGAATTAGAATTAGGAAGTGTTTAAGAAGCTCCTTCAATGGACCATTCTTCCTTCCAAATTTGATTCGTGTGTATGGTTCTCTTTCATTCTTATCATTCATGTTCATAAATCTAACTTGCACTCCTACTTTCCCATTCCCATAATCATTTCAACATCTCTCTCTTCTCCATACTCAACATTAATTTCACTTTCATGTCCTTAAACCATCCAACATTCATTAGCTTCATACACCCTGTGTGTGCCACGACCGGACCCGATCCACCCGGATTGCGATCACCTCCACATTTGAACCCGACGTGAAACGCTTCGTGGCATTTGCTTCTGATCTTGTTGGGAGGTTGTGATCCATATCCTTTGTTTCATATTTTTCATCCTCATCATATCATCATCATCAGTCTTGAGTATTGCACTGGATTTCTCACAGTATCGTGCATATCTTCATCGTGAAGTAAACGCATTTGTGAGAGATCTAGAGCATCGTGCATCACTTGCTTATTCACATAAGATGGAGGAAGGATTCAAATCTCTTATTGTTGAGAAACAAGGCCAAAGAATAGCCTCTTCTATGTTGAGAGAGAATTCAATGGCATCAACATAACAAGCTACTTAGATTTGTTTGAAGAGCAAGCTATTATTTTTGGTCTTCCCGAAGATCTTTTGATATCATTCTTTGAACGAATTGTTGATAGCTCTATCATAAACCATGTCACTCAATATGATAGTCTTCCTTGGAGTGATTTTAGAAAGGAGATGCTCAAAGAATTCTATCTTGAAGATTATAGCCAACATAATCGAGATGGATTCTTACGATGGGTCAATTCTCCAAAGCCTAGTAGCTCTATTACTCACTTACAAAATGAGTATATTAGAAACTATGAGCAACTTCCTGATGAGGATAAGATAACTTTGGAACCTGATCTTGTGATCAATTTTCTTAAGCTTCTTCATCCTGAAACTCGTAGGGAAGTTGAACGACGATTGGAAGAGCCGGATAAGCGCTATGGTCTTACTAACAATTGGCAAAAAGTGCGTAAAGTAGTAGGGGCTGTAGCCCATAGACATCAAAGGCAATCCATGCTTTATGAGCAAACTACTCTTCCTCAAGCTAGCCTTCCACAAACTAAGGAGCAAGTTAGAGAACAATCCCATGCTATGCTTTTTGACTCTACTCTTATTCCTCAAATGATGGAGCCTACTCAAGGTTTTAAAGTAGAGCCAAATAAAAGTGTAGTTGAACAATCTCAAGTGGAAATTCTCACTAAGCAAATGGAAAGTCTTATTGCTACACAATCCAATTTGGCCAAGACTATAGATGCTTTACATCTAATTACACCAAAACTTTCCAAAATCAAATGAACCCAATGACTTTTCAAGAGCGTAATCAACATGTTATAGCTACCAATCAAAATCCACAAGTAGCTCCTACCCAAGCATATCAAGTTCCTCCAATGCATAATCCTTCAATGCAAAATCCTCATCCTCATGTGCAAAATCATCAAATGTATCAAAACATGTATCCTCAAGCTTCTCAAATAGCTTTTCAAAATCCTCAAAATCAAAATTTTCAGAATCATCAATTGTATAATATGGAAGCTCCTCTTGCACCTCAAGTACCGCATGTTGCTCCCCAAGCTCCTCAAATACATCAATTGCCTTATCAAAATCCTAATTATCCTGTTCAAGCAATACCTTATCAACAAAATACTCAATTTCAAAATTTCCCACCACAAGTTAATCAAAATCCTCAAAATCAAAATGGTTTTGTGCGTGGCCCTCGTAGGTGTCCTTGGTGTGATTTGTTAGAGCACTTTTTGAGAGATTGTGAACTATTGAAGGCTGCTAAGGAGCAACGACTAGTAATAGACATAGACAAGAAAATCTGTGACTATCGATCTAGGCTACCTTTGCAAGGAAATTATGGTAAGGGAGGAATGAAAAAACACTATGAAAATATAACCATAACGGATGTAGGAACTAGAGGAGTGAAACTAGAAGCTCTTGATGAACAAGTGGAATCAAGTAAACCCACAAAGGAAGGTGATTTTTCCATAGAGGCTTTAGTAAGAGCACAAGATGAGATTAGGAGAATAACGGCTTGGGAATCACCAATAGAAGATCAATCTCTTATTTCTCACATATCCAATGTAGAAGAAAAACGAAAAAGAGATGAAGCTGAGCCTAGTGAAAGAAGAGTGACACGAAAACAAACCTCAGAGGGAATAGAAACAATCATAGAGCAAGGAGAAACATCACAATCCAAAGATAAAAAACAATAATCACAACCCAATGAACAAAAACAAGAGGAGAAACAAAAAGGGAAAGACAAAGCAAAGAAAAACAAAACCAGAGCCTTTAGATAAACAAGAACAATCAAAACAAACTGAAGACCAAACACGAGAACATGAACAAAAACAAGACCCTGGGCAAAAACAAAAGAAACCAAAGAGGAAACCTAAAGCCATCTTGATTTCAGAAATTGAGAGAAAAATAGATCCTATGGAGATTTTAGATGACATTTTGCTTAAGAGTCAAGTGACTATGTCTTTAGAACAAGTTTTCTCTATTGCAAAGCCTGTTTTTAAAGATAACTTTATCGGCCTAATTAAAAGGAAGAGGTTTCCGCTTAATCTAGATACTGAGATGCAAGATTCTCTAGATCAAGATCAAGCTCTGAATGAAGCCTTAAACTTTGATGAATCTGATGAAGAGGACTTTGATGATGATGAAGTAAATATTAATAAAAATTTCTTAGGACCTATTCAACCTGACCATGAAAATCATGAAAACAATCCTGAAAGTCACTTTAAAAGAACATTTTGGTCTAGAGGTACATCAGAGATGCATGTTAAAATAGGAAATGATAAGAACACTATGACTGTAAATGCATTAGTAGATTCCGGCTCCGAAATCAATGTGATTTCAAGAGAAGTCTATGATAAGTTTCGATGGCCCATAGATAAAGATTGTGGATGGCGTATGAGAACTGCAGATAATGGTGTAGGTACCCTGTATGGAGCTTGTGCTAGTGTGCCCATATCCATAGGAGGAATCATAGAAGAGTTTCACTTTTTTATTCAAGATAATTGCTCCTATGAAGTTCTCTTAGGTCAACCCTTTATTTGTGAGAGTCGTATGGAAACTAAAGCCATGGATGATGGGTCTACCTATGCTAGATTTAAGTCTAAGGATGGAATGCAATCACTTCAAGTCATGACGGTAGGAGCGAATCATCCTAGGAATCGATTGTCAATTAGAAAGAAACATATTGTTACTCAGGGTCATGAGCATGCTTGTAGTGATTGTGCACCTCGATTCATGTTTGGAGCTACATATGATCAAAATTTCGGATAGAATCCATTGTTGAGCGGGACAACAGTGGATATTGGTTTGACATCTCGCATCCAACCAACATGTACAATAGTTTGTCACTTTGTTTTCCACATTCTAGATTAGATTTTCTTCATAAGAGTCAATTGTCCAAGTCTTTTATCCAAAAAACCCAAGTGAGCAGAAAAATGATCATAACTCAAGATTCAAATATTCAATGATTATGAAATTTTGTACGATGATACTAGATAGTATGATGAATCCAACAAGCTTTGAATCATGCAATTGGATGAAGTACACGCGGAGAACTAGCTCTGACAAGTTGACTGAAAAAAATCGAAAATCTGGAGAGAAGTGAATATGGACAGACAGGGTTGACTTCAACTCAACATAACTCAAGATTGAGAACAGTAATGCAATTTTGTGATCATATACTAGACTCTAAAATAAAACTTTAGCAAGTTAAAGCATTGCAAACAATGCACCACACGGAGAGAAATGATCTCTGCAATCTGAATGACAAATATGAGAAGCATAACAGTGAAGAGTAGACTCACACAACCATGAAGATATGAACTTGTATGATCATAAATATGAATGTATATTGATTGTAGAATACAATGAACTTACAGATACATGTTGTGCCTTGTATCCACACTTGATATAACATATAGCTCAGCTTATGGACGCCTCTAAAAGTGTGACTAAACTGCCATGTATATATAGAGAGTTTTGGAGCCAAGATTTGAATTTGAATCTTGCTCACATAAAAGTAGTTTCCTAATTTTTAGAGATTGATTGATTCTCCAATCTCCAAATCAAGAATTTGTGGCTTCGCTCTCTATTTTTATCAAGTGGACTCAACCACTTTTGATTCCCTTAACTTTTACATCAAGTAAATGATCAACAATTACAAGGGTGAGTTCACAAGTGAACTCTTAGATTTCCATACATTATCTTCTCTTACTACTAGAACTCAAGCCATTACTTAGGCTTGTAATAGATTTTTTCCAATAGATATTGATTCTTGGCTATGAGAGATAGAGATACAGGATGTGAAATCAGGCAAAGAAAACACAACAACAAATAAAAAACACAAAAAACTACTTACCTTCCAATGCTTATCTCCTAACGCTCTTACCATCACACGTTTGTCCTTGAGGACATCCTTAGTAGTAGTGCAAAATTTGGTGTTGCTCTAGACAAGGCTGAATATCATGTCCTGGAGCTCCACCTCTTTAATTGTGAATCTGCAGAGATAAAAGGATTATTTGAAGATCATGAATGAGTGATGTGTGTGAAGGTGAAGGTGAGAAGCATGCTAGTGCACACACACATGGAAGAGACAATAGGAGAGACAATGGAAGGATAAATGAAGTATTTCGATGTCGATGCACCAAAGTGTGCTCTCTTTCTCGTGACCTCCACGATGACATACTCAAAGTAGAAAACCGAGCTCCTGAGGCTGCACACAATACTTCACGTAGATGTTGTAGAATACACAAAAAAAAAAACACAGTACACCAAGAGCAAGAAGACAGACTTCTTAGGTCTTACAAATGCGGTCGAACTTACAGTCTGTGACTGACCAGGCCACTATATGTTTTATTAAAGAACATATACAAAGAAGTGTCCAGTGGCCATTTGGTGTTTCACATGGACACTAACGGTAACAATCTCCCACTAATGGCCAATATGGCCAAAGTAACTATGGGAAAAAAATAAAGAATGATAAAGAATAAATGAGTGCAAGTATACAAACTATACCTCCCACCTGATGGGCATGTTACACAATATACAAGTGACTGTGTAAGATCAGGAATCAAGTAACCCCCATCAAGTGACAACAGTGTTGAAAGCTATCCTGTGGTAGAGCTTTAGTCAAAACATCTGCATCATTATCTCGAGTGTGAACCTTCTCAAGAATAATGCGCGTAGTGGCTAAGCAATCTCAAATGAAGTGATACCTCACCTCAATGTGCTTGGTCTTTGCATGATAGACCAGATTCTTAGCCAAAGCAATGGCACTCTGACTATCACTGAGCAAACGAGGTACATGCTGAGGTAAACCCATATCACAAGCAAGATGAGAAAGCCACAACGCTTCCTTACATGCCTCACTTGCTACAACATACTCTACTTCTGTGGTGGAAATAGCTGTACATTCTTGAAGACGAGATCTCCAAGAGATAGCACCTCCAGCAAAATGAAAAATATACCCTGATGTAGACTTACGATTGTCTACACAACCAACATAGTCAGAATCTGTGTAACCAATAATGGATGCTTTCCCTCTACCTAAGCATAGACACTTGTCCTTAGTGCCATTCAGATATCTTAAAATCATCTTGATTGCTTCCCAATGTTTCTTGCCAGGATTAGACATATATCTGCTCACAACTCCCACTGCAAATGCAATGTCTGGTCTCGTAGCTACCATAGCATGAGACTACCAACAACAGACTGATAGGGAAATTTGGTCATGAATTCCTTTTCCTCATCTAATTTGGGGCAATCACCCTTGCTCAATTTCACATATGTGGTTAAAGGTGTACTCAATGCCTTTCCACCCTGCATATTGAACCTATGAAGTAATTTGGATATGTACTCACTTTGAGACAAGTATATGCATCTTTTACTCCTATCACGAGTAATGCGCATGCCAAGAATATGTTTGGCATCCCCCAAATCCTTCATATCAAATGTCTGACTCAACTTCTTTTTGAGAATTGACAAATCATAAGAGGACTTCCCAACAATCAACATATCATCGACATAAAGTATCAAGCATATCAAGCTTCCATCTGAGCATCTCTTTGTGTAGAAACAATGATCCTCATTACTTCCAGAATAGCTTTGAGACTTCATAAAAACATCAAACTTTTGGTACCATTGTCTAGGGGACTCTTTAAGTCCATACAAGCTCTTCTTAAGCTTACAAACTAGACTTTCCTTGCCAGGAACTACATAACCCTCTGGTTGTTCCATATAGATCTCATCTATAAGATCTCCATGCAAGAAATCAGTTTTCACATCCATTTGGACTAGCTCTAAGTCCTCCATTGCAATGAATCCAAGCAACATGCGTAGGGTAGTCATCTTGACCGCTGGAGAGAAGATTTCCTCAAAATCAACACCATGTTGTTGCTTAAAACCCTTTGCAACAAGTCGTGCTTTATACTTTTGGAGAAGCACTCTCTGATGTGAATTTCAGCTTATATACCCATTTACATGGTAAAGCTTTCCTACCCTTTGGAAAAGGTACTAAATCCAAGTACCATTCTTGTGAATACAATCCAACTCACTCTTCATGGCACGCTCCCACTTGACATGATCCTCTGTCTGCATAGCATGTTTGTAGCAAGAAGGCTCACCGACATCTGTTAGCATAACAAAATCTAAACCTGGAACATATCTATCACGTGGATGTGAGGCACATGCAGAACGTCTCAATGCTTGTAGAATAGGAACATGTGCAAACTGATCTGAATGGACATTCTCTTGAACATCCCTATGTGTAGCATTTTTATGCATGCTAACTGGAGGACTGCTATCCTCAAACACCACTCTTCTCACTTCAACCTCCTTAATGGGCCCTTTATGCATCTTAGACTCATTGAAAATGACATCACTACTTCTTATCATTGATCATGTTTCAAGATCCCATAAGCGATATCCAAATTGTCCTTCTCAACCATATCCAAGAAAAATGCATTTCTTTGACTTGTGGTCCAATTTTTGTCTAAGATTCTTGGGTATATGAACATATGCTTCACAGCCAAAAACTCAAAGATGATCATAATGTGGTGGCTTCCCTGTCCATAGCTCTTGTGCCACTTTCAGACCTTTGGCAGTACTAGGTGAAAGGTTAATCACATGAACTGCAGTCGATACTGCTTCTGCCCAAAAACCTTGTGAGAGGTTTGCATGATGCAACATAGAGACTACTCGATCTTGAATAGTTCTATTCATTCTCTCAGCTACACCATTCTGTACTGGGTATAAGGAGCTATAAATTCTCTATGAATCCCTCTAGACTGATAGAAAAGTTTGAATTCATGTGAGGTATAATCACCCCCATTATCTCAATGTAAAGCCTTAAGCTTAGTCAGTCTCAACTGAAGCAAGACATTTTTTTAAAGTAGGGAATACCTCATCCTTTGATTTAATAGGATATACCCAAACTTTTCTAGTAGCATCATCTATGAAAGTGACAAAGTAGAGAGAACCACCTAAGGACCTAGTGGGCATGGGACCACACACATTTGTGAGATCTAAAAGCTGAATTGAAGAGTCAATGTGCATTCTATGCACATTTTTGGTTTGCTTTCCATATTGACAATGCTCACAAAATGAAAAACTAGAGAAAGATAACACATGTAAGTAGCCAGAATGAGAAAGATTCTCCATTCCACTGCGAGATATATGGCCCAAACGAACATGCCAAATAAAAGCCATAGGTTGTTCAGTAATAGCTAACAAGTGTTCTTTCTATGATACAAATAAAGGATAAAGTGAGCCAACTTTGCTTCCTTTTGCAATAACCATATTGCCCTTTGATATGCAAAAGGACTGAGCATAGAAGACCACCTTGTAACCAAGGTCATCAAGTTGACCAACTCACATCAAACTACATGATAACTAAGGTACATGGCATACATTATGCATAGTAAATTTTGAACCATCAATGAACTGCACAACCACATCTCCAATCTCCACAAGATCACATTGGTAAGAGTCACCAAGTCTCACGATACCAAGAGACTTTGTTGCATAATTAGAGAACCATTCTTTGTGTGGTGTCACATGGAAAGAAGCACCAGAATCTAGCAGCCATGTGTGGGAAAGAGAATCAGCTATAAGCACCTCAGATGGCACAGTACTATCAAGTGTCAACACATCAACATCATCAAAAATAGCATTAATTTCTTCAATCTTCACAGTCAAAGTAGATGGTGCAGGTAACTATTTAACATGCTTCTTGCCATCAAATTCTAATGGTGGTTCCCCATCAGAAAGTTTCTCTATTCCGCGTTATTCTTTTTCAACCTCTCACATGATATTGCATGGGAAAAGAACTAAAGCACAAAAAAAAAGAAGTCTTCCTCTTCTCCCTGTTGTCCCTGCTTCCAGACAAACCCATTGCCCCCTTTCTTCTATGCGTGATCACAACATTTCCCTTCACGAGGGCTACCACATCCACATGCCACCCTCAGATCCAGTGACGAGTTCCTCAAACTTGATGTTTGATTCCCATTCTATTCAGATGGCTTTCCTAATCAAGCTCTCCTCAAAAATCGAGATCCATCTCCGAAGTGGACTATGACACATCTATCATACTATTCGTTCCCCAAATCATCCATTCCCATCTTCTAGTTTAACATACATCAACATCCTTCTCAAATAGCTTTAACATATGTGACTCCATAATGTGAGTAAAGCATTCATAAGGTTAGGGAAACATCCCATCAAAGAATCGTAGTATTACAATATGCCTTATCTAGAGCCTTGCTTTTAGCGGAGCTTTAGATTGATGTTGCATGCATAATTTTTAAATTTGGCTTCGAATCACAACCACAACATATCAGTTCTTCATTTCTTTGACATGTTTAGTGGTCACGCCAGTATATGTCTAGGATACTTTATTGAGCTTACTAGATTTATCTAACAAGAGTGATGGCACATTTGTTTCTTGCCAAATCACTCATTCATGGACATTAGGATTTTCCCCATGTTCTTTAGTTTGTATAGGGCATTTGTTGTATTGTTTTCTTTTAGGTCGATCTTGTACATTCCTTTTATGTGATAGAAGAAGAAGAAGAAGATCATTCTTCCTCGCCTCAATCTGTGTGTGTGTGATTCTCTTTAATTGTGAGAGTGTGTGTGAGCTCTCTTCCTTATCTCCTTCCTCGTGACATGGTATCAGAGCTAGTGTGGTTGTAGAGAGCTCGTGGAGAAGGCCAACGGTGAAGAGTACGTGAGAAGGTATGGAGAACGCACGATTCACAAACGACCTTAGATTGCTACAAAAATTGGTGTGAAGGTAGAAGGCCTCAAAAATATTTCGGAGAGTTATCCCTTTAGGGTCCCTTCTTTTTGTCAGATCAAACTTTGAGAGCCATCTTAACCTTGATTTTGAGGTCACAAAGTGGGGCCCATAGGAAAATAAGGTCATTTTGCAAAACTATAACTTGCATCTTGTTCGACAACACTCATATATTCCAGATCTAGAAATTCTATGTACTATTGATACATGAAAACTATGTTTTTCTAAGATCAAACTGTCACATCAAAGTATGATAGTGTTCAAGTAGAAGTATTGCTTCTAGTGTTTTTGTAGTGTGTGAGTTGTTGTAGAAATGACAAACGCATATGGAATGGGTCAGCTTATGAGCAATAAGCTGGACAAGAATAACTTCCATGCTTGGAGATTCAAAATGAAGAATTTCCTGATGAGAAAAGGCTACTAGAAGTACATCAAAGGAGAGAACAAAAACTCTCAACGGTTACCAAAGAGGAATCGGACTGTAGACCAATTAAGAGCATATGAGCAATGGAATCAAGGAGCACAAAAGGTAATGTATTGGCTATCTGTTAGCATACAAGATAGCATGATTGGGCACATACAAGATGCCAAGACTCTAAAAGAGGCTTGGAATAGTATGGTCACATTGTATGAGACCAATACAAAGGTAGGAAATTGCAACTAAAGAATGAGCTACATACACTGGAGAAAACAGGCATGCTAGTAAGTGACTACACCCTAAAACTCAAAAGCATATGTGGGTCACTTGCATCTATTGGCGTGAATGTAGATGATGATGATAAGTTGGAAGTATGCCTTTGTGGTTTAGGATATGCATATAAGCAGTTCACAATGTCTATATAGGCGAGGCAAAATATTCCAAATTTTGTTGATCTGGTGTCCATGTTTATTATTGAAGAAAAGAATCTTGGTGAGGACTCAAACTCCCAAGGAAAACCTAGTTATGAGTAGGTACTCTACTCTCACAGAGAAAGAGGTAGAGCTAGAGGTTTTGGAAGTGGAAGAGGACACAATAACCAAGAGCAAGGTCAACAACACAATCATGCACGAGGTAGAGGATAGTAGGGGGAGCCAAAGAGGCCACATAAATTTCTAAAGAAATAATACAGGTAATGACAGTAAAGGATGTTGGAATTGTGATAAACCTAGATACTTTGAACATGATTGTAGGTTGAAGAATTAAAATAACAAAAGGCAAAAAAACAACTATGCATCCAGAAGTGCTAATGATTCTAAGAAGTTGTTCATGGTTCAACATCACATGATGAATATGATGTCTGCTGATGTTTCAAAATCGAATGATAATGTCTAGTATGTTGATTCAAGTGCTTCACACCACATGACCAGTCATGCAGAATGGTTTAATACTTTGCAAAAATTACCAATTCTTAGATATCACTACAACAGATCGATGGTATACCGAGGTTTTTACCGAGGGAAATGAACGCGGCTTTATTTGCCACGACGCCGGTGTAAAGGTCGGTATGAGCATCGGTACTAGAGCATTAGTATATGCATCAATATATGCATTGATATAAGCATCAGTATGTGCTTCGGTATACGCATCGGTAATACCGGCGCCCATACCAACGCCCATACCGATGCCTCTGCTGGGTATACCGTCACGTATACTGTCGCTTGCTGGGTGTACCAATGTGGAGGTGATCGCAATCCGGGTGGATCGGGTCCGGTCGTGGCACACATAGGGTGTATGAAGCTAATGAATGTTGGATGGTTTAAGGACATCAAAGTGAAATTAATGTTGAGTATGGAGAAGAGAGAGATGTTGAAATGATTATGGGAATGGGAAAGTAGGAGTGCAATTTAGATTTATGAACATGAATGATAAGAATGAAAGAGAACCATACACACAAATCAAATTTGGAAGGAAGAATGGTCCATTGAAGGAGCTTCTTAAACACTTCCTAATTCTAATTCATATGCATAGTCTTCTTTGGATGATATGTATGCATGACGTGAATAGATGGAATCCTTACACATAAACCAGTTTCGAAAGGAAGAATGGTCCAATATTGGAGCTTCTTATACACTTTCAGAAACTAATCAATATGTATGGGTATGTATGGATTATATGCATGCAAGTGAATTATGATGATAGAGTTTACTCACAAGCTCAATGAAACATCCTCACTGGTTCAACGCAATACTGTGGAGCCTTCTCACACATAGAAGAAATAGAAGACATGTAAAAATACTTAAGAGACTGAGAGAGGAGACAAGAGACAAGTGACAAGTGACATGAATTAAAAGGATTTGAATTAAGATACATGTATAAGATTGTCGTGGTACGTCAAGCTAGGCAGTCTACTGATCAAAGGTGGTTCCGACCCTCAAACCATGACACTTCAACCGAATGTCACACGTAAGAAGGTGAGTTCCACTTCAGTGACCCTATGTATGTCTAGGCTCGTAACGTCTAACTAAAGAAGTCTAAGACTCATTAAAACCAGCTCTAACTCACTCACACGCTCCACCGAGGGTGAGTCAAGATAGAGATGCTGGTTTCAAGAGCCTATCCTAGATTGGAGTTCTAACTTAAATTTGAAACTAGGTACTATACTCATACTAGCTCACCTTGGATCCTCACTCGCTCAACCGAGTGTGATCGTCTCAAGGAAACCGTAAGCTAGCAAGAGCCCTATGGATGCCTAACCATGATGCTCTAGGAGTTTGGAGGGGGGTTTATATAGTTTTTTGAATGAATTTGGGCCCTTAGATCTAGAGAAATCAACTCTCAACTCTAGGATCACTACTTTCGATTACAACCATTTGATTAATCAAATCAATGGCTTGGAATTGATCTTTCTATCAAATCTAGTGTAAAGGAGTGAAATTTAGGCGCCCTCATTCTCCACCATTGGATCTGGGGATGATCTGGACCGTCGGATCAGTGCTGACATCAGTTTGGATAAGATAAGCCACTATTTTTGGAGAAAAGCTACATTATTGATCTTCGATTGTCAAAAAAATCTTCTTTTATGGAAAAACTCGTGGATCCTCCTTGCTTTAAGCATAAGTGCATCTCCACCCTTGAATATGAGCTCATCTTGATCGTACAACATGGCTCAATCAGCTTTCGCCATGTGGTGGCCCTTCAACCCTTCAATTTGCTTAAACTAGAAAACTACGGTGATCCTAAAAACTGGACTTTGTACTCTTTGACCCTCCAAATAGGCTTTGATGAAGATGAAACTTTGTAGGACTATGTTTCCAAAGATCTCCTTCAAGAATATGCAGAAAAAACTCCCATATGAATCTCCCTTGTACAAGTTTGACTACATTTGGAAGCTTGCAAGGTAGCATTAAGGTGTCTAGGAAGCTCGGATAGCCTTGAAACTTTGTACAAATATGTAGCCACATATGTTCTTTATACATGCCAAACCATATGGCTAACATAAATTTCTATACAAGAATTTGTAGGGTCACATGTTTACAAAATGAACATAGCATATCAATGTGCTACAAAATCCATTTTCTATTGAAATTTGGGCTATAGACTGCTTTGACAATCTTTACAAGTATATGAATTTTCATTTAATTTGGTGACAATGAAATTTTTGCCCTAATTTCCCAACTTTGACCAGCTTTGACCGCTACCATGGACTTTCTTGATTTCTTTAAAACTTTGTATGTGAGCTTCCTTTGACATCCTTGATGCATCCTGGACTTCTCGGGGAATTCCGGCTACCTTCACCAAATATGTTTTTTGTAGGCCTTCACAAGTGAGAGAGGAGAGAAAATCGTGACGACATTCGCCCCCACTAAACCTGCGATTCCTCCGGAAGCGCCACTTTAGCATTTGTGAAAAACAAAATGTTCCAGGCATCAAATTCTTTTATAGGCAACATAAGAAACATGGAAGGAAAATTGATTATATGCATGAATAAGTAGGTAACGTGACATGAAGCAAAATTTGCATGAAAGAAAGAATTGAAACAGGCAACATGAATATGCATGAACAAATAGGCAACATGTATGCAAATGAACAAGCAACATTGGCAACAAGAAAGAAAAAAAACAAGCATCAATATGAAGTGGAAGTGGATGTATTGAGTCGTTTTAAGCATCAGTTCCTCTCATCTTGAAGAAAATTTTGTACCTTTTTCATAAAGCAATCTACCTTAAATATGATTATAAAAAAAGATTTAGGATTTTCAAGAGACATCTGTCATCTTTAGCTTATTTTAGATCAACTCCTTTCCTACATAAATATGAATATGCTCTTTCTCTAATAACATGCAAGGAAATCTAGCTAAACTCCACTAATGCATAAATCTGCCTATATAGCCCGTGATTTATTCTACTATGCCTCTTTATCCTCCTTTGGCTTGCTCTTTTTTTTTTTTTTTTTTGATGATGATGATGATGATTCGGCAATTTTATGGTTACGATCACTTTTTTGGGGTGGAAGAAAGTGTAAACTTCTCGGTAACATGTAGCAATTTTTTTTTTTTTTTGACGAGGAAAAATTAAACCCCGATACAAGGTACAACCATTTTTGATGACGGAGAACAGTCGTTTAAACTCCGATACAAGTGCTGTGAGATGGACTAAGGATGTAGAAACATGCAATAGCAGGAGCTAGGATTTCAATAATTATGCTTTCGATACAGGATACATATGCATGTTTATATATGAAAGTCATGTCACCAAAATAAACCTCCAAATCTACATGCCCTATCTTTCCACAATCCTAGATCAATTTCTTAGTAGATAAGTTACTACTTAAGATACAATTTTACACAAGTAGAGAAATCATAATTTGCCCTTTTTGACTCAAGTGATGTGGATATGCAATGCAATGCAAAGACTGAAAAAAAACATGCATGAAACAAGCATGCAAAAAAAAAAAAATAGAATGAACTTGAAAAAAAACAAAGCAACATGAACTTGAAAAATTAATGATATTTTTATATGTTTTTTTTTAATATTTTTTTCCTTTTTTTATTTATATTTTTATTTTTATAACATGGATACTCTTGTTTATGAATCGGCCTCATTGTTGTCATCTTCTTCAATGTCCTCATCCAAAATGTACTCGTCATTATCACGCTTCTTGAATAGCTTTATCCTTTTACCTGCAATCAAAGTTTTTAGTGCAACACCATTTAATTCACAAAGAGCATACGTACCATTGTTGTTGACTTTTGATACAATGTATGGCCCAAACTACCGTTGAGTGAGCTTTTTGCGTGCATCATATTGAGAGTCAAATGTACTATCATAAATGAGCACCCAATCCCCTACTTCAATTGGCTTAGGACGCAATCGATGAGTTTTATCAAAATAATGCTTGTTCTTGATTCTAGATTCTCTTAATTTTTCAACGGCATCATCAAGTCTTAATTTACCTTGTTCTAATTGTTTAATGCGCAAACTCAAAAAATCATCAGTAGACATGTTTTCATACCAAGGAAAATTTGACCATGCAAAAATATGAGACTGAATTGGAAACAATGGTTTTTGACAGTACATGAGCTCAGCGGGCATATATCCAGTAGTACGTGTGCACGTCATTCTATCTGCCCAAAGTGCAAAAGGTAAGAATCTAGGCCATTGTTTGATGTCACCGTTACATGCTTTAGATATGGCTTTCACAATAGGTGATGCCCTCTCTCTATTTTACCATTGGCCTCTGGATTATATGCAGTAGTAAGAGACAAACGAATACCGTGATGATCAAAGAACTCTTTAGCTTCTCTCACATTTAACTCTCCACAATCGGCAACTACTTTCTCTATGTACCCAAAGCGACTTATGACATCTTCAAGCAAGAATTTGCAAACATTGTAAGTGGTCTTAGATCGTAGTGCACGTCCCTCTACATGATTAGTTAAATCTTCTCTTGCAAGTACAATGTAACGCATTTTGTCAATACCTTTAGGCATAGTTACAAGATCTACTACCCACTTGTAGTGAATACAAGGTGGATAAGTAGGATGCAACGGATCTCTATGTTTGACTGATGAATGAAGTTGACAAGTAGAACATGTAGAAACATAGCTACTAATGTCAACATACATCCTAGGCCAATAATAGGTACTTCTAATTTTTTCATATGTTCCAAAAAATCCTTTATGACCTGCCCATAATGTCTCATGCATTTCCTTCATTACTTGCAATTGAAGCCCTCGTTTTCCTAGGACTCGTTGCGGATTCTTAACCTTACCCTTAGCATGTCTCCAAAGATAACCGTTACATAGGAAAAAGTTATAAGCTCGTTTCCTAATGTTACGGAATCTATTCATAGTCCAAGTAGGTAATGGTTGTAGTGTAC
Organism: Ceratopteris richardii; assembly: GCA_020310875.1. NCBI lineage: Eukaryota > Viridiplantae > Streptophyta > Polypodiopsida > Polypodiales > Pteridaceae > Ceratopteris > Ceratopteris richardii. The sequence goes on from CM035441.1 coordinate 10,401,792, forward strand.
TCAGATACTTTCCTATGTCTCTCCATTCATTTTCGTACTCAGACTCATGAAATTGCTCATACTCATATATATGTGGAACATAGTCAATTAAGTTCACATTCTTTATTAGATCACTTTCAAGATCATCATCAAATCTAGCTCTCGATAACATATCAGCAACTGAGTTTGACTTACCTGAAATATGAACTAACTCAGGATTTATGAACTTAATATATGAGATCCATCTAAGCATGGCTATATCAGGAGATGAACAATTGGCTATCATTCCAATGAGAGGCAAACAATCAGTCTCAACTTTGACATTTGCACCAATGAAATATTCTTTGTCTATTTTCAAAGCTGTTACCATACCCCATAGTTCTCGTTTGATCTGTGGATATTTTCGTTGTGTTTCATGTAGAATTTTGGCACCAAACCTAATTGCATATCTATTCACTTCACTATCGTCTTGACTTATGACCCAACCTATACCAATAGGACTAGTATCAACAGTCAATATAATAGGTTTGTTAGCAGAATAGTCTACACGCTTAAGGATGGGAGCTTCAAGCAATAATTTCTTCAATTTACGCATAGCTTGAGTGTGTTTGTCAGTCCAAATAAATTTTCGTTTCTTCCTCAACAAGTCATAGAGACAATCAGCATTGTTACATGTTTCAGAAATCTTGCTAATGGCATCAACTTTTTGTGGGTATGGCTTTCGACCATAATGGCCACAGAAATGTCCAACAATAAGCACCTCGTTGACACCAAAAACAGATTTCTCTATGGAAAATATGAGACCTACCTCTTCAAATCGTTGAAATATTCTTTCACAATCAGAGATATGGTCAAGAACAAATTTACGACATCCAGATGAATCTAAAGTAATGTCCTTTACACGTTCCTCACTCCCTTTAATTGGAATATCATCAATGAATGGCATAGTTATATGAGGGATAAAATCATGTAAGACCATATTCATAGCACTCATCATATGAGCCACAGAATTAGTTGCTCCTTGAGGTAAAGTACACATTCGCACTAAGCCTAAAGGAGTTTTCATTGTGGTTATGTCACGACTATCAATTGCTAATTGGAATTGGTCATATCCAGAATATAAATCACCCATTGAATAGATAGAATGTCCTGAAAATGATTCAGCAAACTCGTCTACAATGGGTCCTATTCCTACATTCCTTATGGTGACTTTATTGACGGGTTGGAGATCTTGAATAAAACGTAGTTTCCCATTCTTTTTAGGCACAGTGAACCATCGATTTGAGTAAGGTGCAAAAGATGGCTCTAAAATTCTCATGTTTATCTTCTCCTTAAGTAGTTTCATTAGCTCAGGTAAGTGAGCCTTTGGAACTGGTATAGGGCAAAGATTCCATGGAATATGTGGAATAGTAATGATTATCATGATTGAAACTAGCTTAGGATCTACACAACCAATCTCATGAGGATACATAGTAAAGGCTTTTCCATGGCTCAGTATAACTCTCTCAAATTTATCTCTCTCTGCTGGCAAAAGAAAGTCATCATCTCTACCAATTTTCACCTGTTTGATTGTCTCATCCGTGAATGTATGTCCTATGTTTTTCTTATCGCGAAGAATTGGATCATTTTTCATATCAATAATTTTTTCATTACTTCCTTGAGGTAATGGTTGAGCTATGGGTTTGATTTTTTTGTCTACAGTTTTGTACTTTGTTTCAACTAAGGCATCATGTGTTTGGTTAAATTTTGAGCACTTGTCAACATTGAGAGCATACTCTTGGATTAGAGCATACTCATCAAGGGAAGAAAGAAGAATAATATGGGAATTAGAATTTTGTTGAAGACATAACTCTAACTCCTCAAGAGTAGAGAAACAATGAGATGTTTCAATCACATGGTTGTTGATATATTTAGGTAGTGATGTGTGTGAACACTCTAGGACTGCCGGGGCACTTTTTTCCCTCTTTAGGAGGTTTTTTTCCCCCGGCTTGTATATACGCCTATTGCCCTAATGGGCTACTTATCTTTGTACATTCTCTAGTAATACATTCAGTCTTGTGTGTTGTGCTCCAAGCTTCTTCTTCTTCCTTGTGCTGTTCGCGTGCTTCTGAAGACGTCTAACTCCAACAATTGGTATCAGAGCAGGTCGTTGCTTCTTCTAGGGCGCCGTCGACACTCCTCCGTTTGCAGTCTCAGATTCGCACGAAATTTGGTGAGCATACTCAGGGTGAGCTCGTTTCGGCCTCCGAACGCACTATCGCAGCGCTTGTGCAGGCTATTTCGTCCTTTTGTGCCAAAGGTATATACCAGTTTCTGTTCGCTAGTTTAAGCGTCTCGAAGTCTGCTACAGGTCTAGCAGAACTCGTTTGGGCAGTTCCGTTCAACTTTTTTAGATACAGTCAATTTTTTGCATCAAGGTATTTTAGTCACCGGCCATGGCTGAAAGCAGTGATGTATTCCGTATGTTGGCTGTTGAGGATAAGTTGGATGGTACCAACTACCCATTATGGGCTTATATGATGCGACATGTACTGGTTGCAAAAGGATTGTGGAACATTGTGCAGGGTGTTGAAAGACGTCCTGTTACACCTGTAACGACAGGTACTGCAAATACAGGTGTTGGAGCTGATGAAGATGGTGTCGAAGATGATATTCCGCAGATTCCTGTTCGTGCTGCTGTTTCTGTTGCACCTACTGCAGAGCAGATTCGTTGGGATGGCAGAGATGCCCAGGCACATGCATTGATAGCTTTGTCTGTCAAACGTGCCATTATTCCTCACATTCGCTCTTGCAGAACAGCAAAGGATGCTTGGGATACACTTACCACTTTGTACCAGGCTAGGAATGAGGCTCGTGTTGCTTACCTCCGAAAACAGTTGGAGAGTGAGCACATGAATGAAGGTGATTCTATGGACAGTTTTCTTACAAAGATCAAAGACCTGAAGGAACAATTGATTTCTGCTGATGAGGTTATACCAGATAGCTCACTTGTGCAGACCGTTCTGAATGGTCTTCCTGATTCATATCAGAGTTTTGCCTCTACTCTTCGGTTGATGATGAAAGGCAATCCGAATGCCTTGTCATTTGAGGAATTAGTCTCTGTTCTGTTGCAGGAAGATCAGTCCAGGCAGAACAGGTCCATTATGCGTGTTGCAGATCAAGCTTTCCTGGCTAGTCAGAAGGGCAAAGGAAAATGGAGCTCTTCTACTAGTAAGCAGAAATCTGCAAATGCTGCACATTCAAAGAACCAAGACAAAGATGAGAAAAAATCAGAAAAGCAGAAATTGTTTTGTAAGTACTGTAAAGGCAATGATCATATCATAAAGAACTGTCCAAAACTGGCTGCTAAAGAGGCAAAGAAGAAAGAGGCTGGAATGGTTGTTGCAGAGGCCTCTACACCAAAAACAGAGTCTGCAAATCTTGTGCAGGAAGAAGAATGGGCGTTTACTACTGTCTGCAGTTTTGACCCATCTTCTCATGATCAGTGCATGTCTGCAGTAGACTCAGATGTTTGGTACTTTGACAGTGGGGCGACCAAACATATTACCTCGCAGCGCAGTTTCTTCTCTTCACTTGAGCCTGCTCCTACAGGGAATACTGTCACATGCGCCAATAACTCCTCTTATCCTGTTATGGGAGTTGGTAAGATCATTCTGACTACTGCTGATGGTAGTTCTTTCACTTTGTCAGATGCTTTATTTGTGCCAGGGATCAAAAAGAATCTGTTATCAGTTTCTGCATTAGCCAAGATTGGCTTGGTTGTGAAATTTGTTGATGACAGGTGTACAGTCCATGATCTCTCAAATGGCGATGTGATTATTGCTTCTGGCATTTTATGTCGTGGGCTGTATAAGCTCATAGACTATGAAAGATCTGTGAATGATTCGGCATGTGCAGTTCATGATTCTCAGGCTATGTCAGATGCAAAGCTTTGGCATGCACGCTTTGGTCATCTGAATTTTGCTAGTTTGTTACGCCTGCAGAAATCTGAAATGGTGTCCTCTTTGCCCAAACTTGAGGCACCTGGAAAACATGTTTGTGAAGGCTGTATTTTGGGCAAAATGCAGCGTTCTTCCTTTCCAAAAGATGGTTCAGTTCGGGCTACGCAGAAATTACAGCTTGTACATAGTGATGTCTGTGGTCCTATGCAGACACCCTCTTTTGGAAATTACCTTTACTTCGTGACTTTCATTGATGATTTTTCCAGGCATGCATGGGTATATCCACTCAAAGCAAAGTCCGAAGTGTTCATGTGCTTCAAACAGTTTTTGGTTTTGGCTGAAAATCTGTCAGCATGTAAAATGGGCACCCTCCGTTCTGATCGAGGGGGGGAATATATGTCTTCAGATTTTAATGCATTTCTGGCTGAACGTGGGATAAAACACCAATGTACAGTGCCATATACACCTCAACAGAATGGAGTTGCTGAACGAAAGAACAGGTCACTCATGGAGATGGCTAGGTGCATGGTCAAAAGTCAGGCTTTACCACATAGTTTCTGGCTTGAGGCTGTCATGTGTGCAGCATATGTACTGAACAGGTGTCCCACTAAAGCGTTGCAGTCTATCACTCCATATGAGGCTTGGCATGACCGCAAGCCATCTGTTGCTCATCTGCGTGTTTTTGGTTGTTTGGCATATGCATTAGTGCCTGAACAACATCGTAGAAAATTGGATGATAAGGCAGTAAAATGTATTTTTGTTGGGTACAGTTCTGAAAGTAAAGGCTATCGTCTGTATCATCCACAGACTAAACGCATTCTGGTTAGCCGTGATGTTGTCTTTGTGGAAGATGCTATTCAGCCATTGCTTTCATGTACTAAGGAGACATCTGTTAGCTCCAAAGACATGTATGATACTTTGATGCCTCTTTTTACAGGTGGACAGGCTAGTGCTAGTCCTAATGAGGCAACTTCTCAGCCTTTGCAGGTTTCATATGATGATGCAGATCATTCCATTTCTGATGCAGATTTACATGATGCACTTGTTGATGAGAGAGCTGATATTGAGCAGGCAAAAACTATGCCAAAATGGCTGGTGCAGACTTTGCGTGACAGCAAATTAGATGCACCTTTGTCATATCGTACTCGTTCAGGCTCTCATAGTGCCTCCTTTGCATCAGATTGCTATGCTATGGCTGCCTCTAGTCTCTGTGATGAGAATGAGCCTGTTTCTTTTGATGAAGCACAAAATTCAGAAAGTTGGATGGCTGCTATGCAATCTGAATATGATGCTATAATGAAGAATGGTACATGGTCTTTATGTGACTTGCCTCCTGGCAAGAAGGCCATTGGCACTAAGTGGGTATACAAGCTGAAGCGTAAACCTGATGGTACAGTTGACAGGTATAAGGCTAGGCTTGTTGCAAAGGGTTATGCGCAGGAAAGAGGCATTGATTTTGATGAGACCTTTGCACCTACATGCCGTATGACTACTGTTCGGAGCATTTGTGCACTTGCAGCCCATCATGGTTGGAATGTACATCAGTTGGACATTAAAACAGCATTTCTGAATGGTGACTTGCATGAAGAAGTGTATGTTTTTCAGCCCCGTGGCTTTGTGCAAAAAGGGCATGAAAACCAGGTGTGCAGGTTAAAGAAGGCGTTATATGGTTTAAAGCAAGCACCACGTGCTTGGTATGAGAAGATACATGCCTATCTCATTGCACATGGTTTTGAGAACAGTCCAACTGAAAGCACCTTATATGTTAAGCGTGCTAATGATGTGCTTCTGATCATTGTTGTCTATGTTGATGACATGCTGCTCACTGGTCCTATTGAGACACATATTGCTGATTTTAAGGCTGCTTTGCATGCCTCATTTGAGATGTCTGATTTGGGGCATTTGCATCACTATTTGGGCATTCAGTTTATGCATGTTGATGGTGGAATGGCTTTGTGTCAAACGAAATATATTGACACATTATTGCAGCGTTTTGGCCTTGAAGACTGTAAGCCTATTGCCACTCCTATGGAGACAGGTTTACGATTGAGTCTTCATGATGCTGGAGATGCATTTGATGCTGTTCTCTATCAGCAGGCTGTTGGATGCTTGATTTACTTATGCATTACTCGGCCAGATATTCAGTTTGCTGTCTCACAGATGAGCAGGTTCATGCATTGCCCAGGAGTCACGCATTGAAAAGCGGTTAAGCGCATCTTTCGCTACTTGAGTGGTACTCGGCTACTTGGGTTGTTTTATCCCAAGGGGGGATCACTACCGCCAGATTTGCATGCTTTTTCTGACTCAGATTGGGCTGGTTGCTATGACACTCGTGTGTCCACCAGTGGTTTTTGCTTCATGCTTGGTAGCTCATGTATATCTTGGTTGAGCAAGAAGCAGCCTACTGTGGCCACTTCCAGTTGTGAGGCTGAGTATAGGGCAGCTTTCACAGCGACTGTTGAGTGTGTGTGGCTCAGACGCCTTATGGCTGATTTGGGTGTTGGCCAGTCTTCTGCCACCACCATCTTCACTGACAGTCAGAGCGCATTGGCAGTTGCGAGGAACCCTGTGTTCCATGCTCGCACTAAGCACATTGAGGTGCATTATCACTATGTCAGGGAGAGGTTCTCTGCTGGGGAGATCAGCTTGGCATATGTGCCCACGCAGGAGAACATTGCAGACCTTTTCACGAAGGCTCTGCCTAGGGAGAAGTTTGAAGCTTTCCGCAAAGCTTTGGGCTTACTTCCTTTTGTGGAGTGATTTCCACATAGCTTGGCACTTCCTTATACATGAGTGCCAGCTCCTTGTTCACCGCATCACTCCCAGGGGGGATTTGTTGATATATTTAGGTAGTGATGTGTGTGAACACTCTAGGACTGCCGGGGCACTTTTTTCCCTCTTTAGGAGGTTTTTTTCCCCCGGCTTGTATATACGCCTATTGCCCTAATGGGCTACTTATCTTTGTACATTCTCTAGTAATACATTCAGTCTTGTGTGTTGTGCTCCAAGCTTCTTCTTCTTCCTTGTGCTGTTCGCGTGCTTCTGAAGACGTCTAACTCCAACAATGGTCAATGTTCTCATCATGTTCCATGTCTAAGTATTGTTGCAGCCCGGGAAAATCGGGATGATGTCATAACTTGTTAAACTTCATTCTCATTGTGTGATTCACTATTTCTGATGCAATTACCCTTGAAAGTTCGATCTCTAAGTTACGTAGAGTTTCCAAAAAAAAAAAAAGCTAATTGCTGTTGTGCTCAGAGAATATTCAAAACACTGGACAGGTGTATGAATCAAAATAGCAAGTTTTTCACCTCTAAATTAATTCCAGCTCATTTGTTTTGATCTATCTTTTTGAGGTTGATCTTCCAAGGTACATAGGGTGTCTGATACATCCATTGGCAAGCTAAAAGGGCCCACCATATACTCTTGGAGTTCATTTGTCTAGTGTAGATAAAGGATTTTGTAGTACCACTTCATCCTTAAACACATATCTATCCATCTCTTCACCGTGGTATTAGAGCAAAGATGGCAGATGGATTTCCTTCATCAATTGACAAATTGGATAGAGGTAATTACTCAGCTTGGTCATTAAGGATGGAAGCTTATCTCCAAGGTAGAAGTTTATATGGTTATGTGGCTGGAGATGAAGTTATGCCAAGTTTTAGGAACAAAAGTCAACCAACACAAGAAGAGCAAGAAAGATTGAGCACATGGTGCTCCAAGGATGCACTTGCAAGGTCTTACCTCCTTAACTCTATCTCAGATTTTTTGTTGCCTCACATTAGAAGTTGTAAGACATCTCAGGAAGTGTGGATACACTTGAAGCTTTCTTCTCTTCAAGTACCAAAGCTAGGAAGAATCAACTATGGCTGGATTTCACAACCCTCAAGAAGGCTCGCAAACAAAATGTGACTAATTTTGTCACAAAGGTCAAGGACATAGCTGATCAGTTGGGAAGCATTGGAGAGGTGATAGATGAAGAGAAAATTGTAAGGCAGGTCATCAATAGATTGAAAGTAGATAACAAGTGGGAAGCATTCATCACAAATATGGATTTGTACATGGACATGCATGTACCTGATTTCAATACACTCATTGGACGATTACTCACTCAAGAGGCAAAACTTATCAAGAATGGAGAAAGCTCTAAAGGTAATCAATCTTCAGCCTTGTACACTGATAGAAGCAAGTCCAAAGAAAACAAAGGAAAGTCAAAGAAAGATGATGATGAAGGAGGAACATATCAAGCTAACTATGCAGGTAAAGGAAGACATGACAGAGGTAGAGGAAGAGGAGGTAGACAAGAGGGAGATCCCAAGACTCCAAATCATGTTCTATTTGTGGATTAACTAATCATACAGTTGAAAATTGCTTTAGGAATTCCAGGAATCAAAGAGGTAGAGGATACAATAGAGGAAGTTATGGCTATTCAAGAGGAAGGTTCAACAATTATCATGGCAACTATAACAACTACAATCATTCAAACTATCAAGGAGGCTACAAAGGAAGGAGAGACTTCAATAACTACACAGAAGACTCAAACAAAGAGGATTCATTATTAATCATGAATATGGCCATGCCACAAGGTAAATCTGATGAGCATGTTTTCTACATAGATTCGGGTTGTTCAAATCATGTGGCAGGAAATGTGGCCCTCCTATCAGATTAGAAGATCCAAGGAACAAGCATGAGGTACAAACAGGAGATGATACAAGACATCTTGTGGAGAAAATAGGAAATGTCAAAGCACCTGATGGAAACATCAACCTACTCAGTAAGGTACTCTATGTCCCTACCATTACAAAGAATTTGATAAGTCTTGGGCAGATAGTAGAAAAAGGATTGCAAGTCACTTTCACAAGAGGAGGAGCATATGTGGAAGACCCTAGCCCAGGGTTCAGAAGAATAGCAAAGGGAGAAATAACAGGTAGATTATTCACCTTTGAGTTGCAAGACACAAGGAACATAGCTCTCTTCAACTATGGTAATCAAACACTCACAAAACTAGAGGTATGGCACAAGAGATTGGCACATATTGGTGAAAGATCATTAAAAAAAATTTGCAGGGACCAAAGTGTACTTGGACTCCCTAACTTGTCAAAACAACACATGATTTATAAATGTAGTGCATGTCAATTTGGAAAGTCTCATAGGTTACCATTCATGAATAAAGGTTATATACATGGAGATCTCTTGGAGTTGGTTCATACAGATGTATGGGGACCTAGCAAGGATGCTTCAATATCTGGATCAAGGTTTTATGTCTCCTTTATTGATGATTGTAGTATATGGACCATCCTATTCTTTATGAAACACAAAGATGAAGTTTTTTCATGCTTCAAAAGATATTTGGCTTTTGTGGAGAATCAAACAGGTAAATCACTAAAAAGGCTAAGGTCAGATGGAGGGGGAGAATACTTCTCCCATGAATTTGACTCTTTTCTTCAAGAAAGAGGAATCAGAAGAGAGGTAAACAAGATACACTCCTCAACAAAATGGAGTCACAGAAAGGAGGAATAGGACAATTGTTGAAGCTGCAAGGTCCATGTTAAATGAAAATCATTTGCCTAATTATCTATGGGCCGAGGCTGTATCTACAACCTTACTTGATTAACATGTTTCCTTCAAAATCCCTTGATGGGATGACTCCATTTGAGGCTTGGAATGGAAGAAGACCTAGCTTAGATCATTGTAAAATTTTTGGATGTATTGCTTTTGCTCATGTTCCTTCACAGGTTAGAGGCAAGATGGATCCAAAGGCAGAAAGGTGTGTATTTATTGGATATGATAACAATAAAAAGGGTTACAGGTTATACAACCCTACCAACAAAGGATTCTTGGTAAGCAGAGATGTAGTTTTTGATGAGAACAATTCATGGTATGAAGATTCATGCAGGAAGGTCAAATTGCCATATGACCTTGAAGAAGATTTTCCAAAGCTTGGCAGAAAACATCAACCAAAGATTGAAGAACAAGATACTTCAGAAGATGATGAAGAAACTTAGATGGAAAAAATCAAAGCATGGAAGTCTAAAGGTAAAGCAAAATTGCAGGAACTAGGACATGAGGCAGAATCATCACAACATGGCTTAAGAAGATCTATAAGGGAAAGAAAAAAACCAGAAAGGTATGGGATTGACACCTCATTAGTAACTGAACATTCTATTTACATAGCAGAGGACATAAATCAAGAGGAGCCATCATCCTTTGAAGAGGCCAAAACAAAATCAAAATGGAAGCATGTAATGAAGGAAGAGATTGAAGCACTTGAGGAAGATTTCATCTATGAAGGTAATAGGCTCAAGATGGGTCTATGAACTCAAGAAGAATTCTGATGGTTCCATTAAAAGGTATAAGGCAAGGCTTGTAGCAAAAGGCTTTGCACAAACTCACGGAATTGATTATGAGGAGACCTTCTCTCCTGTGGCAAAGATGCCTACTATTAGGGATTTGCTTAGTATTGCCTCTTCCAAGAATTGGAAGATACTTCAACTAAATGTAAAGAATGCATTCTTGAATGGTTGGATAACAGAAGAGGTATATATGGCACAACCACCTGGTTTTGAGAATCAAGTTTATCTTGATTATGTGTGTAAACTTAACAAAGCATTGTATGGTCTCAAGCAAGCCCCAAGAGCGTGGAATTTCAGGCTTGTTTCATTCTTGCAGGACAAAGGCTTTCAACCAAGCAAGGCAGATCCTTCACTCTTTATTAAAAAGAGTAATTTTGAGGTCATCTACCTACGTGTATATGTAGATGATATTATATTGACAGGAAATGATGCAGATGGTATGAAGAAGATCAAAGATCAGATGAGAGAAGAATTCAAGATAAGTGATTTAGGTTTACTTACCTACTTTCTAGGTTTGGAAGTTGTTTACAAAGATCATGGTTTATTTCTCACTTAAAGGAAGTATATCAAGGATATGTTAGCAAAGTTCAAGATGGAGGATTGTAAAATTGCAGGTACTCCAATGGAGGTCAACCATAAATTGAGCTCACATGAAGGTGAACTCAGAGAGGACATCACATCATATCAAAGCCGTGTGGGTAGTCTCAACTATGCCACATTGACAAGGGTAGATATATGCTATAGTGTGAGTGTGCTAAGTCATTTCATGCACACACCAAGGAAACCACACATGGATGCTGCTAAGAGGATGCTCAAATATCTCAAAGGAACAAGAAAGGAAGGACTTTATTATCCTTATGTATCTGATTTAGGGTTGAAGCTATTTTCTGATGCAGATTGGGCTAGCTCCAAGGAAGATAGAAGGAGCACTTCAGGTTATCTTACCTTTGCAGGTTCAAAGCTTATTTCATGGTCATCCAAGAAGCAACCCACAATTGCTCTCTCTTCTACTGAAGCTGAATACAGAGGTCTTGCCATAGCTACACAAGAAGCTATGTGGATGAAGACATTATTCAAAGATCTTGGATTGGAGTTTGGAACTCCAACTATTTTTGGTGACAACATGAGTTCTATTCATTTAGCTGCTAACCCTATTTTTCATGCAAGGACTAAACACATTGAAGTTCATTATCACTATGTAAGAGAAAAGGTTCTAAGCAAAGAGATTCAGATATCATATTGTCCACTCATCAACAATGTGCAAATATTTTGACCAAAGCATTGGATGGTACAAAACTTTGCAAATTCAAAGCTATGATTGGATTGCAAGTTATTCTTGAAGATTGAAGACCTCAAGCATACTTGGCTTGAGGGTGAGCTTTTGGAACAAATCTACTACAATCCTAAGTATTGGCTTGAGTTCTAGTAGTAAGAGAAGATAATGTATGGAAATATAAGAGTTGAGTTGTGAACTCACCCTTGTAATTGTTTGATCATTTACTTGATGTAAAAGTTAAAGGAATCAAAAGTGGTTGAGTCCACTTGATAAAAATAGAGAGAGAGAAGCCATGAATTCTTGGTTTGGAGTTTGGAGAATCAATCAATCTCTAAAAAATTAGGAAACTACTTTTAGGTGAGCAAGATTCAAATTCAAATCTTGGCTCCAAAGCTCTCTCTATATATATATAGTAGTTTAGTCGCACTTTTAGAGGTGTCCATAAGCTAAGCTATATGCTATATCAAGTGTGGATACAAGGCACACACATGTATCTATAAGTTCATTGTATTCTAGAATCAATATACATTCATATTTATGATCATACAAGTTCATATCTTCATGGTTGTGTGAGTCTACTCTTCACTGTTATGCTTCTCAGATTTTTCAGTCGAATTGCAGAGATCATTTCTCTCCGTGTGGTGCATCATTTGCAATGATTCGACTTGAAAACTTTTAGATTCTACTATATGCTCACAAAATTTCATTGCCATTGAAGTTCGAAATCTTGGGTTATGTTCAATTGAAGTCAACCCTCTCTGTCCATATTCACTTCTCCGCAGATTTTTGATTTTTTTCAGTCAACTTGTCAGAGCTGGCTCCCCATGTGCACGTCATCAAATTGCATGCTTCAAAGCTTGTTGAACTCAACCATACTGTCTAGTATCTGCATACCAAATTTCATAATCATTGGATATTTTGAATCGTGAGTTATGATCATTTTTCTACTCACTAGTCTAGGTACTATTATAGCCCGTGAAAATCACGATAATGTCATAACTTGTTAAACTTCATTCTCATTGTGTGATTCACTATTTCTGATGAGATTACCCTTGAAATTTAGCTCTCTAAGTTAAGTAGAGTTTCCCAAAAGGAATTAAGCTAATTGCTGCTATGCTCAGAGAATTATTCAAAACACTGGACAAGTGTATGAATCAAAATAGCAAGATTTTCACCTCTGAATTAATTCCAGCTCATTTGTTTTGATCTATCTTTTTGAGATTGATCTTCCAAGGTACATAGGGTGTCTAACACATCCATTGTCAAGCTAAAAGGGCCCACCACATACTCCTGGAGTTCATTTGGCTGGTGTCGATCAAGGATTTTGCACCACCACTTCATCTTCATACACATATCTATCCATCTCTTCACAATATCATCACCAAAATGTTTTTCTTTTTTGCATATCCACCCACATTCATCACATTTCCTTCATTTTCATGTGAGAGAGAGATAGAGAGTGAGTGTCGATTTTGTGTGTGCTTGAGTCGTTGTGTAGGAGTTCATTCTATGACTGGGATCAGCAACCTATGCAGGTAAGAAAATTTATGTGTTTTAGCACCTCCTTGCTTGTGGGTTAGCCTCAAGCAATAGGCAACCAACTTGAACACTTTTAGCATATGTCTATAGTAGGGGTAAGGTCATCACAATGCCTCCCAAGATCCATACATTCATTTGTAAAAATCATCAATCCCCATACCATCAAGACTTGCTAACACCATCACAATTGCCTGACACCATCACAATTGTCCATCACCATCGCGATTGGCCCAGACCATCACGGCTATCCATCAACATTGCAATTGGCCCAAACCATCATGATTGGCTGACACCTTCATCCCATCACGATGCCTCACCTCATTAGGACTTTCCATCACCATCATGATTGGCCCAGACCATCATGAAATTGTCATCTCATCATGATGCCTTCATCCCATGCAATGCCTTCATCCCATTGTGTCTTGATTGGTTTAGATGATCACAATAGGGCCCGATATTCAACAAAATTAGGGTTTTCATTTTTTATCAAATTTCATATTTTTTGAAATATTTTTAGTATTTTCAAGGCCTCTGATGTACGCGGTCATGAATATCACAAAGCATCCAAACAAGAAAAGGTTTTGGGGAGATTTCCTATGTTGATTGAAGCATACTAAGGGGCATATGAGGAGTTGGAATTAAGGTTGGAAATTGCTATACCTTCTTTGGCGATTCGACTTTAGGCTAAGGCATAACACTACTACTCAAGCATAGGTGGTGTAAGGAACTTAAATTCAAGAGCTTTAAAGAATTCTAGTACAAGATAATGATATTTCACAATCTCAATAACAATATGTGAAAGAACCTAAATTGATGCAAGGAGAACCAATCAAATATGATACGTTATCCTTGATGAGCATAAGTCTGACAAGAACAACATCAAAATTATTAAAAAGAAAAAGTTATTGGTACATAAAGGAACATTGTGAAGGAACATTGTGATGTGTGTGTACATGGGGGAAGCAAGGGAAGCAAAATTCATGAACCTTAGGTCATGAAAACATATACGCAAATCAAATCGAGAGTGTAAAATAATCTGAGGCTAGTGTGAATCACATGGTGAGATCATGGGCACAACAATTGAGTGACTACCCTTATGTAGTGAGCTCAAACACTAGTGAGTTAGAGACGTCATTTAGCATGGAGAAACACATAGGTGAAATGCGACTTGCCTATTTGCAAACACCAGAGGATGCATATAAAACACAACTAGAGTACATCAAAACTAACCAACTAGGTGCTCACATCTACGAGGATGGTCCATGAAGGTCCATAGTTCAACTAAGGAATTCGGAACAACCCTTTAGAATTGATCATCCACTAGTGAAATTTGAAGAGGTGGTAACCAACTTACCCAATAAGACAGATGAATTCGGATCCATTGTACCTGACTCAACCATAAGTGATGTAGATCATGAGAGCAAGGAATGGGAACCTAGGCCTCCTCAAGGTAAATCATTCTTGTGAAGAATTATCACGTCTGATCGGGTACCTGAGGGAAATATGAGCATATAACTTTTTATTAACAAAGAGACTGAGGAGGCCTTTGGAGATTTAGATGATAAACCCAATGCATAAATAGAGTCATTATCTATGTTTTTAAAGACCCAAAGACACCAACTAGGCTCATCTATTGATGACCTCATTGCTCCTACATCATCTAGATTTGTATCTACATGAGTGCATCTTCATTTTGTATCTAGGAGGCACTCCATTTTGAGTTCATTTCCATTTTATATTCTATCTCTTTTATATTTGGGTACCTTTACATTTGCTTCTACCATTGTATTCATTCTTCTTTAAGGGGAATTATCCCACATGAGAGGCACTTTGAAGAGCCCCTCCCAAATCTATATAAGGAGGGTCTTGTTAGAATTTTAACAATCGCAAGTGTGGGAACTCATGCTAAATTGAAGTGCCACATCACTCACACTTTTTGGTAGGATTTACAACCACTTTTGCACGGGCTTTCTCAGCTCATTACTCAACTACTTGATGGAAGAAAATTCAAGACCATTTGGAGGGCATTTTTGAATTCAAATTTACAACTACATGTTTTGAGCATTATATAAGCAAACACATGGAGCAAAGTCATGGCCATCCTCCTGTACCATTTGAGCACTTGTATGCTCTCATTAGGAGTGTTTGATCACTTATGATAATATTTTCTTGTAAATTTCAAGGTATTTAACTTTGTCAAAGGGAATAGTAAAAGGCCTAAAATCCATGAGTTTGGAGTGTCTGATATTGATTTTCAATCAATCAATTAAAAGGTATTTGTAACTCAAACTTTCTCTTTTCCTAGACTAGAGAAAAAGATTCCAAACAACTCAAACTACCAAACCTACCTAATTTTGAATTCAAATTCATGAAGAAAGGCATTGATAGATATGCAAGGGTCTATACAAAGTCTCCAAATCATTCATACATTATGAGAGTTGATGTGATACAATACATATACTCTTTAATTTCTATTCTCTACTCCTTCTTCCTCACACTCGATAAACTTATAGAGGTTTTTGTTCTCTCTAAAGAGCTTGAAATCAATTGATTAAAAATTCATTCGAAAGCTATCACTGTCTAGTTTATTTCTACACTATTTGGTTAGAGAACATTGAGATTTACAGTCTTGAGGTCATCTTCTGTACATCCTTTAAAAATCAAGATGACATCCAATCAGTGTGAAGGTTATTGCCACTTCATTGTTTGATATCAATTAGGGATTTTATGCATTATAGTAAGCCAACCTTATGTTTGGCTTAAGAGGAAGTTTTCTAATTTTAACTTTGTTGGTTGCTCTTGTTGGGAAAGATGGATCGATGCTCCAAGAGATTGAGTAGGTACTTCCAAAACCTGCTTTGTACCAGCCCTCTTTTGCTTCAAACTTGATAAGTGGATCTCCTTAGCTTTTCAATGACACCATAAAATATCCTATGTACTTTGGAAATGATGTGTGCAATGATTGAACCAAAACAGATAACTTTGAAACTCACAATCTCAAGAAAACCTTCTATTTATGTCTTGACACCTGCTGGATCTTTTGCTCAGTATGACCAACACAATAGGAATTGGAAAACTTCCTTTTAGGGGTATCTAATTATCTTAGCAGCTAGTTTAGGTCCTATGTTGGTTTGCTGGATCATCTTCGCCACTTGACAACGCTACTTTTAAGGCCCTCCAAGCTTCTCCAACTTCCTTCAGGTATATGTCACCACAATCATTACAGAAAAACCTTTTGAGTAGTATGGATGGAAATTGGAGGACTTGAGCATGTGGATATTCTCTCACAAAGTGATCTCCATTACATCTAGAAATGACCTCTCGGTAGAGTTGGTCTTCATTGAGGCCTATACATGTTCTATGGTGGAACATTTGTATAATGACATTGGCTATACTTAGGATTTCTAAACCCATAACTTTAATGGTATTAGTCATCATATCCACTTGAATGATCATGATACCTTGAATAACTAGTCAATCGGTTGTACTCTTGAGGGCATGACTCTGGTTGGCTACCTTCTATGTAATTTTTTTGCCCCATAATTTTTATAATAATAGGATTTGATGCCATTATAGCATGTGCAATTGGCTCTTGAGCATCCATACTTAACAAGAATAATATCTTGAAGATCACATGGTCACTGACTCAACAAAGGTCTAGCTAGATATGAGGCATACTCTAGCATTGGTCTAGGTAGATATGGAATTTATGGCTTGACCATATATGACTATTGTTAAAAGTCAAGCTTCAAGCTAAAACCTAGTGGGAAATCAATCATGGACATGTGGAACAATCTAAAGAAGCCAAAAGCCACGATATTCCATCAAGAAAGGTCACTCAACCACTCCCCAAGTCATCTCAATTAATTCCTCCAA
Source organism: Ceratopteris richardii (assembly GCA_020310875.1). Taxonomy (NCBI): domain Eukaryota; kingdom Viridiplantae; phylum Streptophyta; class Polypodiopsida; order Polypodiales; family Pteridaceae; genus Ceratopteris; species Ceratopteris richardii. Next base: position 10,418,756 of record CM035441.1, read on the forward strand.
TCTAGGAGGCTGATTTAGAAAGGTAATTCCTATATTTTAGAGGCACAATCCATGTATCCTGACTTCTTTTGGGCCCTCTTCTTGGATTTTTAGCTCATGTAAAGTGAGCACTAAATGCTGGATTTGTAATAAGCAAGGCCCTTGCCTAAGCTATCCCGTTACTTGCTTGTTTTTTCTTTGATTAGGCATATCTATGTGTGTGGGCAGGCAATGTTGCAACTCTCTACCCTTGAGTTGTTAGCATTGCTTCTCCATCCTTATGTATCCAGTGGCTATAAATCTTGTCTCATTGAATAGCTATTGGATTCTATTTTATGCTCACCAATTCTTTGGAGCATTCTGTGATTAATCTAGGAGAAACATTCATTTTAGTGAAGTTGGGTGATTGGTATCTCTCTCTGTGTGTAGGCTCTATTGGAACTATTTTGCTCTATGCCTAGGCTCTATGATTTTGGTTTCATTGGGTGACTAATATAGTGCTTTAATGTTAACATAAGTTTGCAATTCATTCTATGTATACTCTAGGAGAAAAGTATGTTGGAGTGAAGTGAGGTTTCTGTTTCGCTAGCAGTTGTGAGCATTCAACTAGCTCATCTTGTGGACATTGTTTCTCTTTGTGTAAATACCCATTTTGAGTGAAATTTGATTTGATGGAAAGATCTTTGTGTCTACTACAAGTCCACAAATGCTCACTCAATTTCTTTGCATATGATTGGAGAAAGAGCATTTCTAGTGTGCAGAGGGCAAAGAAGGGTACCTATGGAGGTCATTTGCACTTCATCGTTGCATAGGGATTGAGATACTTCCCCAAATAGTGTTATCAGAACATTTTGGCATCTTGAAGACATCCAATACAAGCAACATGACCTCTTGGAGCTGATGATTGAAGATTTTCATCAACAAAGCCTTGTTGGAGGTAGCTCACATCACGGGGGAGCTATTCTACTCAAAGTTTCAAGTGTGTAAGGTCTCTATCTAAAGAAAGCTTTGGATTGAGGTAACTTCAGAGCCTCACTTGCATTTTACACACATTGGAGCATTAGCCAAGGGTGAGGTAAAGTAGAAAAGACTAGACATGGGAGACTTCAACACTTGAATTGAGAAGTTAGACAAGAGGAACTATCAACCATGGAGATTTAGGGTCTCCAACTACCTTATGGGAAAGGGCCTTTGGGGATTGATTAGTGGTAATGAACCAAGACCTAGATTGGATGGAAAACCAATGAATGACCAATGAAGTGCCTTTAGGGAATGGAATGAAAGAGACAAGAGGGTTATCTTTATCCTTTCCCAACACATTAGCAATAGTATGATCGGCCATATCCAAGACTTGGATTCAAGCATGAAGGGTATGGGAGACACTTGAGAGGCTTTATTCAACAAGCACCAAAGCAAGGAAGATGCAACTCAAGAATGAGCTCAACAATCTTAGTAAGAGCTCAAGGAGTAGCATAAATGACTACATACTTAAAGTCAAGGAATTGCCAGATGCATTGGAATCCACATAGATGATGACGATCGCAATGGTTTGAGGGATGATGAGAAGTGAAAACCCTTTACCACTTCAGTATATGTTGCAAGGAGATGGTTTGATACACCCTAAGAGGAAAGATTAGGAAGTAATCCTCAACCATGGCTTTTCGGGCAAGTAGTTAGCCCATCATACTCCTAGCTGGTAGGTCATGAGTTCAATTCCCGCAATTGGTATCACAACTTAGGAAGTACGCTTGGACAAAGTGGATGGAAGGCATGTGTGTCACTTCAAAGATGAGCCCAACATAGATTATATTGTATCTCCCAATCCATAGGTGAGATCTAGATGTCTAAAATGCCCTTGGAAAGCTCTCAAAACAAGCTTCCCAATGGAGTCACTAGATTGGGGATCCAAGATACATAGCATGGGTGAGAACCAGGTTCAAGATGTTGAGGCTGAGAGCAAGGGGCTCAAGAGACCAAGGTTGCAAACAAGGCAAGTCCATAGGCAAGTGGCCAAGAAGCACAAAGGCAAGGTTCTAGAGACCAAGGTTGAGAGCAAGGGTTCAAGAGACCAAGGTTGAGAGCAAGATGGTTCAAGAGACTGTGCAAGGTTGAGGACATCAATTCAAGGGGAGATCAAGGATTGAAGGAAAATTATCTCTAGAAGGGGAAGAGAGTGTTAGACTCAAGAAATGATGGGCACGAGATGGTTGAACCACACCCTAGGAGGATTATGAAATAATCCTCAACCATGGCTTTGGGGCAAGTGTTTAGCCCATCATACTCCTAGCTAGTAGGTCATGAGTTCAATTCCCACAACACCTACCAATGTTACTTTGGAGTACCTTAGTAGATGCCTTTAGCTTCCCAAATATGTATTTAGACCCACTATGTACCTTGAAGCATCATTTCCAAAATACATAACTTTCAAGATAGAAGAACTTCTAAAAACTTGCTATTTTTGGATTTGAACCTCTCAAAAAAATGCTTAGTTCTCATTCACTGATAGCAATTGACCGAAGAGCTTTTAGACAGATCTAATTAATGACCTTAGTTAACTATTCCAAGTTACTCCACTAATTTATAGTGAGTATATAATGAGAAATAAGTTTAAGAAGTCAAGAGTGTAATCTCAACTTTTCAGGAGGATGCAAGTATGCAGACATAGGTTGCTTGCAGAGGACATATCTCAAGCTCTAATGATCCAAATGAAGAAAACGTTGATATGTAGCAACTAGACTGATCCTGCTACGTATCCCAAGTTGAGTCAAGTCAAAACATTCAATAAACGTACAGAAAGTGATTGATCAAGTTCACTAAAATGATGAGATAGCGGCACACAACAGTAGACAGAGATTAACTTGCACTAATGACTCAAAATGTGTATTTTAATGAATGTATGATACAAAGGAGATGAAATGGACTTATGCATACATATGTGAACTATGTTTGAGCTCAACCACGAGCCTCAATGGCTTATTCTTCTCTATCATTCCCGGTGACTAAGAATCACTCCTATTTATACTCATAAAGTGAGTTTGAAATTTGAATTCCTTCCAACTAAAAATGTTTCTACGCTTTTGGTGGTCATTGATTTGATTCCAACCACTATGTAGTTGTGGGTCATGGGTCGTAATTTCACGATATTCCTTGAATCATTTCCTTTTACTTTTATCTCAAGAGATAAAGTCTATGACTTCTACAAGGGGTGTTGATGTGTATTTTAAGAGTGATCAGAAATGGATATGTGATAAGTGCTTGCGATTTGGTCAAGCATCAAGGCTTGCCAAATGTGCCAATAGCTCCCCCTCAAGCCTAAGATGCTTGAGTCTTCAATTATTTGGTATCTCCTACAATCCAATCATGGATTTAAACCTGTTTAGCTTGCTTCGATCCAATGATTTTGTCATCATATATGCACATTGCATATAACTGGATACATAGGAGAGTTGTATCTCCTTACTCATAAACTTTTCCCTAAAAAATGATAATGGACTTCTATATGCTTAGTCTTGGCATGAAAGATAGGATTAGCAACTAAATGAAGTGGACTCATGTTATCTCCAAATATAAATGGAGTGCCAAAATCCAACCATATATCTATGTATAGGGTCTTGATCCACATAGCTTCTTGTGTTGCATTTGTTAACCCTCTGTATTCAGCTTCAGCTCAGGAGAGGGCCACTATAGGTTTCTTCTTTGAGGACCAAGATATGATCTTTGTACCTGCAAATGATACATATCCTGATCTACTTCTTCTATCATCTTTTGAGCCTGCCCAATCTGCATCAATGAATAACTTTACATTCAAATCAGATGTGTAGGGGTAGTATAAACCTTCATTAATTGTTCCTTTCAAGTACTTCAATATCCTCTTGGCTGTATCCATGTGAGGTTTCCTAGGATTGTGCATGAATTGACTAAGTACACTTACTCCATAGCAAATATCCACCCTAGTTAAGGTAGCATAGTTCAAGCTCCTAACTAGACTTTGGTAGCTTGTAATATCTTCAATAAGTTCTCCTTCATGAGCACTTAATTTGCAGTTGACCTCCATCAGAGTACTCGCAACCTTAGTTTCCTACATTTTGAACTTTGCAAGCATATCTTTAATGTGTTTCCTTTGTGTAAGAAACATTCCTTGATTTGTTTAGACTACTTCCAAGCCAAGAAAGTAAGCGAGCAATCCAAGATCATTTATCTTGGATTTCTCATTCATTTGGGCTTTGATCTTTCTGATTCCATCAACATCATCACATGTAAGAATGATGTCATCTACATACACACATAAGTATATTACTTCATATTTACTTTTCTTAATGAAAAGTGATGAATTAGCTTTGCTTAATTGAAATCTTTTGTCCTACAAGAATGTAACTAATCTATGGTTCCAAGCTTTTCAAGCTTACTTCAGTCCATATAGAGATTTCATGAGTTTACACTCATACTCATGATGTGATTCATCTACAAATCTAGGAGGTTGTGCCATGTACACTTCCTCTCAAATCCAACCATTCAAGAATGCATTTTTTACATCCATCTGATAGATGTTCCAATTCTTTGAAGCAGCTATACTCATGAGTACTCTAATTGTAGGCATCTTTGCCACAAGAGAGAATGTGTCCTCATAATCTATGCCTTAAGTTTGAGGAGACCCTTTTCCCACAAGCCTTGCTTTATACCTATTTATTGAACCATCTGAATTCTTTTTTACCTTATAGATCCATCTATATCAAATGATCTTCATGGATGGCTTCTTGGGAACCAAGTCCCATGTCTAATTCTCTTGAAGAGCTTCTATCTCTTCCTCCATTGTTTTTCTCCACTCTGATTTCTTCTTAACCTCTTCAAAGGTTCATTATTATTATGAATTGATATCCTGAGCAATATAGATTGAGTGTTTAGTGACTAGATAGGTGTCAAATCCATAGCTTTTTGGCTTCCTTTTTTCTCTAGTTGATCTCCTTATTGTTTGTTGAGACGATTCTACAACATCTCTTAGTTCTTGCATCTTTTCTTTTGCTTTGTTATTCCAAGCTTGGATATTCCTCTTGGTGTTCTCTGATCATCATCAAAATCACTTGAATCTTAGAGATAGGCATCAAATTCATGGGAGAAATATTCTCCCCCTCCATCTAACCTTAGCCTCTTTAATGTTTTCCCTTTTTGATTTTTGACAAGAGAAAGATACTTCTTGAAATAATTGAATACTTCATCTGTGCTTCATAAAATACAGGATGGTCCATCTGCTACAATCATCAATGAAAGATACATAGTAACTGGATCCTGAAACTGATGGATCCTTGCTAGGTCCCCAAACATCTATGTGGACTAGCTCCAACAAATTACCATGGATGTATCCTTTCTTCATAAAGAGTTGTCTATGTGATTTTCCAAGTTGACAAGCACTGCACCTGTATATCAAATGTTGCTTGGATATATGAGGTAGGCCAAGAAAACTTTGATCCTTGCACATTTGCTTTATATTTGTTTCACCTATGTGAGCCAATTGTTTATGTCACATCTCTAACTCTGATAAGGTCTGTCCTCCATAATTGAATAGAGCTATATTTCTTGTGTCTTGAAGTTAAAATTTAAAGAGTCTACCTCTCTTTTCTCCTTTTGCAATTCTCTTGAATCCCTATTGTGGATCTTCAACAAATGCCCCATTCCTTTTTGAACCTTACTTGCAATCCTTTCTCTACGATTTGTCCCGCACTTATGAGATTCTTTGTTATGGTAGGTACATACAATACCTTGCTAAGTAGATTCTTTTTTCATCGAGTCTTCACATTTTTCTAATATTTTCCACTGAGTGCCTAGTGTCATCTCTTGTATGAACCTCATGTCTTTTCCTTGGATCCACCAAGTATGATAGTAGAGTCACATTCCCTGCTACATGATTTTAACATCCAAAATCTATATAAAATACATGCTCATCTGTTTTACATTGCTTCATTGTCATGTTCATCAATAGAAGTGAGTCCTCTTGTGTTTTTTCTTTAGTGTAGTTGTTGTAATCTTGGTGATTTGTATTGTTGAAGTCGTCGTTGTTGTAATTATTGGAGTTATTTGATCTGCCTCTTGCACTTCCATAGCCTCCTCTATTGAATCCTCTTCCTCTTTGATTTTTGGGGTTCGTGAAACAATTCTTAGATATATGATTAGTTAAGACATATATGGAACATTGAGAAGAGCTTTGAAATCTCCCCCTGCCTTGTCTTCCTCCTTTGCCTCTTCCTCTTGTACCTCTACCTCTACCTGCAAAATTTCTTGGGAGGTATTACCTTCATAATCAAATCTTTTGCCTTTGCCTTTTCTATCCTTACTCTTATTCTTATCAATGTATAGGGCAGAGGATTGGTTACCTTTTGAGTTGTCACCATTTTTCACAAGCTTTGCCTCATAAATGAACAATTGTCCCATGAGAGTGTTCAAATAAAGTACTTGCATGTCCATGTATGGATCCATTGCTATGGTGAAAGCTTCCCATTTATCATCTGCCTTGATTCCATTGATTACTTGTCTCACTATCTGCTCCTCTTCAATAATGTCTCCAATGCTTCCAAGTTGATCTGCGAAGTCCTTCATTTTTGTGACAAAGTCAGTCACACTTTGCTTGGGCATCTTCTTGAGTGTGGTAAACTCCATCAAAAGTTGATTCTTCTTAGCTCTAGTGCTTGATGAGAAGAATGCTTCAAGGGCATTCCATGTCTCTTATGAGGTCTTGCAACTCCTAATGTGTGTAAGCAAAAAATCAGAGAGTGAGTTGAGAATATAAGACCTGGCTAGAGCATCCTTTGAGCACCATGTTGCTAACCTTTCTTGTTCTTCTAGAGTTAGTTGTCCTTTGCTTCTGAGGATTGGCATCATCTAATATCCAAAAATGTAACCATAGAGATTTCACCCTTGAAGATATGCTTCCATTCTAAGGGACCATGCTGAGCAATTACCTCCATCCAACTTGTCACTAGATGAAGGAAATCCATCTCCCATGTTGAGTTGATGTAGCTCTGATACCATTGTGAGAAGATGGTTGGATACACTCCAAAGATAAGGTGGTGTTGCAATACTCTTGCTCTACATCTACCAATGTTACTTTAGACTACCTTAGTAGATACCTTTAGCTTCCCAAATACGTATCTAGACCCACTATGTACCTTGAAGCATCATTGCCAAATAGTTGTGCCAAAATAGATAACTTTCAAGATAGAAGAACTTTTGAAAACTTGTTATTTTTGAGTTTTAACCACTCATAAGAATGCTAAGTTCTCCTCATTGATAGCAATTGATCCCAAGAGATTTTTGAAAAATGTGATTGATGACCTAAGCTAACTATTCCAAGTTATTGCACTAATTTAGAGTGAGTATATGATGAGAAATAAGTTTAAGAAGCCAAGGGTGTAATCCCAACTTTGTAGGAGGATGAGAGTATGTAGACATAGGTTGCATGCAGAGGACATATCTCAAGATTTAATGATCCAAATGAAGTAAAAATTGATATGTAGCAACAAGACTGAACATGCCACCTATCCCAAGACAAAGAAAGTAAAAAAATGTAGTACATGCAGAGAAGTTGATTGATCAAAGTCACTAAAATGGTGAGATAGTAGTAGACACTAATAGACAAAGATTAACTTGCATTAATGACTCAAAATGAGTATTCTAATGAATGTATGATACAAAGGAGATGAATTGGACTTAATCATACATATGTGAGCTAAGTTTGAGCTCAACCGTGAGGCTCAATGGCTCATTCTTCTTTTTCATTCCCTACGACTAAGAATCACTCCTATTTATACTCATAAAGTGAGTTTGGAATTTCAATTTCTTCCACCTAAAAGTGTTCCTACTCTTTTGGTGGCAATTGATTTGATTCCAAACACTAGGTAGTTGTGTGTCATGGCTTGTAATGTCACAAGATTCCCTCAATCATTTCCTTTTACTTTTATCTCAACAGATAAAGTCTATTACTTTTACAAGGGGTGTTCATGTGTATTTTAAGGGTGATAAAAAATGGATATGTGATAAGTCCTCGTTATTTGGTCAAGCATCAAGGCTTGCCAAATGTGCCAACATATGCAAGGGACAGTCTTCCCAATTCCAAGCAATTGGTTGCTCTCATGGTCACCAACGAGATGAACATAGGTGAAAGTTCAACTAAAAGCAAGGATGCTCAAGTTTTTATGCAAGTAATCAAAGGGGCAAAGGAAGACAAGAAGAAGGCAGGGGCAAAGGAAGGTTTGGAGGAATGGGAGGCCACTCAAGCAATCAAGGACATGACCAATGCACCTCATCACAAAGATGTAGAGGAAGAACAAGAGGAAGAGGACGATGGTATCAACAAAAAAGGAATAAAGATGGCCAAGGATGTTATAGACATGGAAAGTTGGGCCACTATGCTAGAGATTTCTACCAAGGAGGAACCCAAAGGAGCTATAATCAAGATTCTTCATGCAGAGGCCGAGGTAACTATGTTTCTACAAGTTCAAAAAATGACAATCTCTTGATGATGCACATGAATGGGAATTCAAGCAATGTAGATAACACTTGGTATATTGATAGTGCATGTAACAACCATATGAGTTACAATGCTTCTTGGTTTCATAATCTACATGCTCCAAAAGGTAAAGGACATGTAGAAATAGGTGATGATACAGCCCATGAGATCTCCCATGTTGGAGATGTAGCTTTGGATGAGAAAGAGGAAGGAAGATGTCTCAAGGATGTCTTGCATGTACCTACCATCACAAAGAACTTGGCGTCTATGGAGCAAATGGTTGAAAGAGGCTATCAAGTAAGGTTTTAAAGGTAGATGCTTTGTGGAGAACCCTAAACAAGGTTACAAGGTCATAGAAAGATTAAGGAAGCAAGGGAGCCTCTTCACTTTGGAGGTAAATTCTCATTCCACTCAACATGTCTACTTCACATATGGAAACAAGAAGATTTCGGAGTTGGACTTGTGGCATAAGAGGATAGGTCACATCAACATACAAAGAATGAAGGGAATGCAATTCAAGAGGTTAGTTGAAGGTCTTCCCAAGTTCCAAGGACAAGGTATGAAGCATTTATGTGAATCTTGTCAAGTAGGGAAGCAAGTGAGACTTCCAATCAAGAAGAGTGGCTACATAAGCCAACATCCATTGGAGTTGATACATACATATGTGTGGGGCCCAAACAAAGAGCAATCCATTAGAAGTAACAAGTACTTTTTCATTTTTATAGATGATTTCACGAGGATGGTTTGGGTTTATTTCATAGAAAACAAATCAGATGTGTTTACATGTTTCAAAGCATTCAAGGGAATGGTAGAGAAGGAGCCAGGTACATATATCAAGAAGCTAAGGTTTGATGGAGGGGGAAAATATTTCTCCAATGAATTTTCTAATTTCTTATGGGATCAAGGCCTCAAAAGGCAAGTAACATGTAAGTACACATCCCAAGAAAATGGGGTAGTAGAAAGAAAGAGTAGATACATTGTGAAGATCATTAGAGCAATGCTTAATGAGATGAATGTACCTAACATGTTTTGGAGTGATGCAGCAAATACCACTGTGTATCTTATGAATAGGGCTCCTAACTCACGGATCCATGGCTTGAAACCATATGAAGCCTATTATGGTAAGAAACATGATCTTCTCCAATTGAATATATTTGGATGTACTTGTTATGTACATGTGCCAAGTGAATTGAGGCACAAGCTACAACCAAAGGTAGAAAAGTGTGTGTTTCTAGGATATTCAAATGATCATAAAGATTATAGGTGCTTCAATCCAAACATAGAGGAGTTGAGGATATCAAGGGATGTAGCATTTGATGAGCTACTCCCTTTGTATAAGAAGTATGATTGTATGCAAGAATATGAAGGATAAAAGCATGGACATGATGAAGAACAAATCAACTTAGAGCTAAGTGGCCCAAGGTGTTCGATCAATGAAGATAGTTCAAGCATGATGTCACCATGGATGCGGAGATCTTCATAAATCTATGAAGCACAATCAATTGACAAAGGCAAAGCAACGTTGGTGGATTTGGATGAAAAAGGCAATAAGGTTGACGATGATGAAGAACACATGATGGAGAAAGAAGGCACATCAAAGAAAGAGATCAAGTACCGAAGGTGAAGGAGGTTTATTCCTCTAAAAGGTAAAGAACATAAGTCTTCTAGGGTTAAGTATCCAACTCAAAGGTTTACATATGATTCTTACATGGCAACTCATTATGCATATATGAACAAAGTAGTAGAACATCACGAGAATGATTGTTATGATGATGCAAGCAAGTACACCGAATGGAAAGAGGCAATGCAAGAAAAGATTGACGCACTTGAGGAGAATCAAACATTGACTCTAGTGCCGAAGAATGAGAATATGAAGCTAATAGGTAACAAGTGGGTGTCTAAAGTAAAGAGGAATTTAGATGGATCTATTTCTAGGTTCAATTCAAGATTGGTGGCCAAGGGTTTTGCACAAACCTATGGAGTGGATTTTGAAGAGACATTCAGCCCTGTGTCAAAGATAAGCACAATTAGGACTTTCATTGCAATGGCTACAAGCAAAGGATGGAAGCTCTTCCAATTGGATATCAAGAATGCCTTTCTTAATGGAAGCTCTTCCACTTGGATATCAAGAATGCCTTTTGTTCATAAAAAGTTTTCAAATCATGTTTGTAGGTTGAAGAAGGCATGTGATGGCCTAAAGCAAGCTCCAAGGGCTCAGAACCAAAGATTGGTTGACCATTTGATCAAATTTGGTTACAATCAATGCAAGGTGGATCTATCTCTCTTCATCAAACAAAGTGGAGAACTTGTAGTCTACGTGTGTGTGTATGTGGATGATCTTATCAATATAGGTAATGATACAAAGAACATTGAGGAGATCAAGGCAAAGCTTGAAAAGGAGTTTAGGATCTCTTATCTTGGAGATCTAAGTTATTTTCTTGGCATTGAAGTTGTATACAAAGAAAAAGGTATTATACTTAAACAAAGGAAGTATATTCTATACCTACTTGAGAGGTTTGGCATGATACATTGCAAGCCTATTTCAAATCCCATGGAAGTTAATGTAAAGTGGAGCCACATTGATGGAGAACCATTAGAGGATGTAACTTTGTATCGATAAATTGTATGCTCTTTTAATTATGCCACAATAACTAGACCTGGCATAGCATATGGAGTTGGAGTGTTATCATAGTTTATGCATAGTCCAAGGACTACACACTTACACGTTGCAAGACAAATTTTACGGTATCTCAAGGCCACTATAAATGAAGGATTGTTCTACTAGGTTATCTAGTCATGCTAGGTAGCAAGATCATCTCATGGATTTCAAAGAAGCAATCCCCAATGGCATTATCTTCCATCGAGGCTGAGTATAGAGCCTTGGCTCAAGTCACATGTGAGCTAATGTGGATTCAGAATTTATTTATGGAGCTTAATTTGCAGGTTGACACATATCCAATCTTTTGTGACAATATGAGTAGCATTCATCTAGCATTAAATCCTGTCTATCATGCTTGAACCAAGCATATAAAAGTGCACTATCACTTCATAAGGGAAAAGGTGATATCGAAGGACATTTTACTACATCATATTGCTACCAAGGACCAAGTTTCTGATATGTTTACAAAGGCTTTGCATGGAATGAAGATTTCAAAGTTCAAGCAATGCATCAACATGAAGGAGCTGGGATGAAGATGAAGAATTGAAGCTTGAGAGGGAGTGTTAAAAGTCAAGCTTCAAGCTAAAAATTCATGGGAAATCAATCATGTACATGTGCAAAAATATAAGGAAGCCAAAAGCCACAAGATTCCATCAAGAAAAGTCACTCAACCACTCCGGAAGTCATCTCAACTAAGTCCTCCAATCTAGGAGGCTAATTTGGAAAGGCAATTCCTAGATTTTAGGGGCACACTTATCACTATAAAAAGAGCATGTATCGCGACATCTTTTGAGCCATATTCTCAAATTTTTAGCTCATGTAAAGTGAGCACTAAGTGCTGGAGTTGTAATAAGAAAGCCCCTTGCTTGCTTGTTTGTTTTCCTTGAGTAGGCATATCTATGTGTGTGTGCAGGCAATGTTGCAACTCTCTACCCCTAAGTTGTTAGCATTGGTGCTCCCTCCTTATGTATTTATTTGATGTAATTCTTTTCTATTTCAATGAAGATTGAGTCTATTTTATGCTCACCAATTTTGTAGAGCATTCTCTAAGTACATTGGGAGAAACATTCATTTTAGTGAAGTTGGGTGATTGATATCTCTCTCTGTGTCCAGGCTCTATTGGAACTATTTTGCTATGTGTTGTAAGGGCTGGTTCTCCTTTGCTATTTATCCATTTGCTATGAATTTTGTGTCATTGGGTAGATACTATAGTTCTCTAAATTGCACCTAATTTTGGGATTCATTCTCTATATACTCTCTCAGAAAAGCTTGCTGGAGTGAAGTGAGGTCTCTATATGACTAGCAGTTGTGAGCATTCAACTAGCTCCTCTTGTGTACATTGTTTCTCTTTGTATAAGCATCCATTTTGAGTGACATTTATTTTGGAGGAAATCTCTTGGTGTTTACTACAAGTGCACAAAAGAGCATTAGAGTTCTCTGCATAGACTTTGCGAAAGAGCATTTTGGGTGTGTAGAGGTCAAAGAGGGGTACCTGTGGAGGTCATTCGCACTTCGTTGTTGCATAGGGGTTGAGATATTATCCCCAAAAAGTATTGCATGGGATAGTAGTACTATTGTGGTGTAGTGGGTCTCTGGACAGGAAACTCTCCCTAGACTAGTCTATTTTAATATTGGCATGACTATGCGGGATACTTTGCAATAGATTGATTATTGTAAAAGCACATGGTAGTTGAGTGATTAGTCCACTTTTGCTCAATCTCATAGTATTCTAGTTGTGGTTGTTCTTGAGGAGGTGAACCCACTCACACAACAGGTGAAGGTAAGCAGAGATTGTCTTACAGGAAAGGTAAAACATCTTGCTCATGGGCTGGATGTTCCAAATATAACAAAGAATCTGGTTTCTATTGGAAAAATGGTTTTGACCAGGGATTACAAGTCAGGTTCAATGTTGATGAGCTATATGTAGAAGAGTACAAACAGGATGGAAGATTGATTGCCAAAGGAAACAAAGTGGGTAGGATGTTCACCTTAAATGTGAAAATTCTTGAAATGAATGCAGCCATGTTTGCAAAAGATGCAGGAGATTATTGATGATATAGAGATTTGGAACAAACAAATTGGACATGCAAACTTGTAAAGGCTGAAATTGATGCAGTCAAAGGAGATTGTCAATGGTTTACCGAATTTCAAAGTTGCAGAAATGCAAAAGGTATGTGCAGTATGTCAATTTGGTAAACAGTCAAGATCATCATGTTTGCATGACAAGCATGTTAGTGAGAATGTACTAGAAATAGTACATACATCATATGTTTGGGTTCTGCAAAGACCACATCTATGGCAGTTGCAGATTTTATGTTACTTTCATTGATGACCATACACAAAAAGTATGGGTATATTTCATGAAAGATAAGAGTGAGGTGTTCACTCACTTCTAGAATTTTAAGACCATGGCAGAAAAGCAGACAAGAAATTATATTCAGACATTACGGTCTGATGGACGAGGTGAATACATGTCAAATGAGTTCTAAAACTTTCTTAAAAATCATGGAATTCGATGTCATTTTTCATGCAGGTACACACCACAATAGAATGGTGATGCTAAACACAAAAGTAGACATATTGCAGAAATAGCAAGAGCTTTGATGGTTGAGAAGAATATACCTCATTGTTATTGGGTGGAAGTTGTACATACTGCTATATACATCATGAACAGAACTCCAACTGCTATTGTACATCAAGTTACACCTGAAGGGAAGTTTACAGGTAAAAAGCCAAACTTATCACATATGAAATTATTTGGTTGAATTGCATATGTACATGTTCCAGACAAGTTGAGGACAAAGCTTGATCCAAAAGTAGAAAAATGTATCTTCATTGGGTACTTTCATAAAAGAGTCTTGATGAGGAACTTGGATTTCCCTGTGTGAAGACTCCAGGAGTAAGAAAGGCACATGCAGATGATACAAGGAGAAGTGACCCAAGACAGAAAATATGGGAGGATGTGAAATTCAGTGCAACGATTGACATGTGATAGTTATATGGCTCATCATTGTGCCTACATGACCAAGGTTATACAAGATGTTGAACCTTCTTGTTTTGAAGATGCAATTGGAAATGCAGATTGGGAAAAACCTATGGATGAGGATATGGATGCACTTTATGGAAACCAAACATGGAAGCTAGTTCCAATGCCACAAGGAAAGAAACCCATATGTTGCAAGTGGGTTTACAAGGTAAAGCACAATACTGATGGTAGCATAAGCAGGTACAAAGCACGATTGCTAGCAAAAGGATATGCACAAACATATGGCATTGATTGTGAGGAAACATTTAGCCCTGTAGCTAAAATGTCTATTGTCAAAATGCTTGTTGCATTAACTACAGCAAAAGGATGGACTTTACATCAGATGGATGTGAAGAATGCTTTCTTACATGGTGAGTTGAAGGAAGAAGTATATATGGATCAGCCACAAGGATATGAAGATTCAAAGCACGGAGAATATATTTGCAGGTTGCAAAAGGCTTTGTATGACTTAAGCAAGCTACTTGTGCATGGCATGCAAGGATTATTGATTAATTAACCATCATTGGGTTTTCTATGTGTGATCTAGATCATTCATTATATGCAAGGAAAGGTGATGATGGCATCACAATTGTGGCTATTTATGTTGATGACTTGATTATAGGAGGTGACAATGAAGCAAGCATTAAAGAGGTAAAGCAACTCCTTATGCAGGAATTCGACATGCTTGGGCATTGAGTTTATAGATACAGAAACAGGTATATGGATGTCACAAAGGCAATATGCCTTGAATATGCTGCAAAAGTATGGTATGGCTAATTGTAAACCAATTTCTATGCCGTTAGATCAGAATTTGAAGTTGGAGACTACATCATGTGGAGCATTGGAAAATGCTACTATGTACAAGAAAATTATGGAAAGCTTGATATATCTCACAATTACAAGGCCTAATCTAAGCTACACTATTGGACTTGAAAGTCAACTTATGGAGGTTTCCAGGAAGCCACATTTGGATGCTTTGAGGTGCACTCTACGTTATGTGAGTGCTACTTTGGATTATGCATTGTTTTATGAATCTGGTGTACATTTGTAGATTCATGGATACACCAATGTAGATTGGGCTCGTAGCATTCCAGATAGAAGATCTACTAGTGATTTTCTATTCTCATTTGGGAGTGTAGCTATTACATGGAGCGGTAAGAAGCAACCCACTGTCCACTATTCTACATTTTTCTGTCCAAATATAATGAGACTCAAAATGAAAAATTTGGAACATAAAGTAAACCCTAAGCCCTAATCATTAAGATTTTCATTAAAAAAAATGGATGTTCCAACTATGAGAACCATCCACTTCAAGAAACTTTATGTGTCTGCAACACCCTCTACCTATGTGTATAGATATAGGTACATGAACTTGGCAATTTCTTAAAATTCACTCAAGAAAGAAACTTGAAACTTTGGAAAAATTTTGAGAGCTATATCAGAGACAAAATTATGCCTTAATTAAAGACAAATTAGTAAAATTGGAGAGCAAACAATGATGTGCAATCTTATACAAATAGAATTGTGAAGGTCTAACTACATCTCTAGATAGAGAGGAGAAAAATCGTGCAAAAATGAGACAAGCAAGCAACGATACCGCTCGATGGATTTTAATGGTTAAATAAACTAAGAGGGCACTTGTGGAACTCATACAAATAAAAAAAAAAGGTGAAATGATGCTTATATAGAATTTTTTCTTTTTCTATAATCTAGCTAACAACCCATCAATCAATATAGGTGCAATTTTTGGTGGGTAATTAAAATATTTGAATTTGATTCATTTTAGTACAGATCATATTTGATTAGACAAATTTGGGTCTTCTTTTTTTATTGGTCCACTTGCAGAACTCCTAGATGAGTCCATTTTTATGTGTGTGACTTGATTTTCAGCACTTTCCCTCAAGTCTCAAAGTGTAGGTCCTTCATTCGAATACTTTGCTTGAAGTGTTGTAGCCTTACTCCATCCAATCCTCTGGTAAACATATCTACATATTGGTCCTTTATATTGATAAGATACACCTTTACATCCTTTGACATGATTTTCTCTCTAATAAAGGCACTTTTATGTGCTTGAATCTTGCATGGAACATTGTGTTTTGAACCAAGGATATGCTACTTATATTGTCACAAAAAATAGGTACTTTCTTAACTTGTACATCAAGATCAATAAACAATTTATTGAGCCACATAAGCTCACATGAGACAGCTAAGCCTTTATACGCATCTTCAGTTGAATAGAGAATCATTGATGATTGTTTCGTTGAAATCCATGAGATGGTCTTCTTTCCTAGCATGATGACATATCCACTAGTGCTCCTCCTATCATCCTTGTAACTTGTCCAACCAACATCACAATAATATTGTACATGTAATCCATCATCAAATGGATAATAGATCCCTTCATTCACTAACCCTTTGAGCCCCCTAGCTACCCTGTGGCTGCAATAAGATGAGGAAATCTTGGTGCCTACAAAAATAGAGATAACACTCCAACTACATGTGCAATATCTTATGTTGTCATATTAGCATAAAAGAGAGAACAAATAATTGACCTATATACTTCTACAAAAGATCTAGGATTTATTTCCTTCGCATCAAGTATATACCTTCTTCTTTGTATAGTATTTTAATCCCAAGGATGTACCTTCAAATCCCTAAATCTAAGATAAAATCACATCCAAACTTTATCTTTATGTCCTTGATGTTGGTTTCAATATCCCTTGGAATCATCAAATTATCAGCATACATACAAATGAAAACACTTTTGCTACCTCCCTTCTTCACAAAGAATGATGAGTCTACATTACTCTAATTGTATCAACATCTTACCAAGTAGTCCACAAGTTTTTGGTTCTAAGCCCTAGGAGCTTGCTTGAGTCCATAAAAATCATTCTTAATTTTGCATTCATGATTTGGAAATATCTGATCTTCGAATCCTTAATGCTACTCCATGCAAACTACCTCTTCAATATTTCCATTTAGGAAAGCATTCTTTGCATCAAACCGGTACATCTTCCAACCATTTGAGGTTGAAATTGCAAGCAAATGCCTATGGTAGTCATCTTAGCTATTGGATTAAGTGTATCCTGAGATTATATGCCATAGGTTTGAGCAAAACCTTTTGCAACTTACTTAGATTTATACCTAGACATTCTCCCATCTACATGTCTCTTTATCTTTTACACCCATGTGTTTCAACTGACTTTCATGTCCATTTTTCTTAAAACTAATGAAAAAGTATCATTGTCCTCAAGTGACTTGAATTCCTCTTGCATGGCTTCATTCCATTCCCTATGCTTATTTTCTTCTTCAAAATGGTTAGGTTCTTCACAAGCTATGACTTCAATCATGTAGCCATAGTGTCTTGCAATGAATCAATCATAAGTTAACCTTTGAACAAGGTATTTCACCCTATGTGATAACTTTACCTCACCATTAGTTGGTAGGAATCTCCTCCTTCTTCATTTGGATGCTTAACTCCTAGAGTTTCTAATTTATTTGCATCAGTGTCACTTGTAGAGTCCATGTCTACCCATTGATAGTCTTTGTTATTTGCTTTTTCTTTTCCTTTGTTTCTTTCTTTGCTTGAATGAGCTGCATTCCTTGTCCTCCCTTGCCAAGCTAATGTGTTATTTTCCTCTGATGGTGTGCTTGAATTGGTTGGACCACTCATCTCCATGCTTTGTTATTTCTCTTTGAACTTCTTCTTGGCTTCATATGAATCTTCAACTTGTAAAACATATTTGCTGCCATACCAAGGTAGAAAGTCATCAAATATTACATCCCTAGACACCTTAAGCTGAATTGTGTTAGGGTTATAGCATCTAAATCCATTTTTCTCTAAACAATATCCAAGAAATATAAACCTATCGGCTTTTGGATCTAAGTTATATCTCAATTCTTGAGGTATGTGAACATAACACACACAATCAAACACCTTAAGATGTGAAAGATTGGGTTTCTTACCACACCAAGCTCCAAAAGGTGCGACTCCATGTACTCCTAAGGCTGGACACCTATTCATAATTTATATGGTTGCACTTATTGCATCAGCCCAATAATAATTAGGAACATTCATTTCATTTATCATAGCTCTAACCACTTTTGTTATATATCTATTCTTCCTCTCTGCTACCCCATTATCTTGAGGTGTATATCTGCAACTGAAGTACCTTTTGATGCCATGATCATTTAAACAATCTTAAAACTTATTTGACAAATATTCTCCCTCTCCATCTTCTTTGAGGGTCTTTACATATTTTCCTGTATCCTTTTCCACTAACTTTCTGAACCTCTTGAAGTAGTACAACTCTGACTTTGCCTTTGTGCAATAAATCGAAACAAACCATGAATGATCCTCTATAAATCTCACAAAATATCTATTATCAACAATGTATGGCTCCCTTGTAGGCCCCCATACATCTATGTGTATGAGATTCAACACTTCATTACTCATGCTCCCTTCTTGAATAACAATCTGCTTTGTTTCGTTAAGTGGCAAGCATGGAACAAATGTTGCATATTCTAATATGTAAGAACATGTAGATCAATCGCCAACACTTCATTTGCATTCCCTTCATCCTTTGTAAGCTGATGTGGCCAATTTCTTTTATGCCACAAGTCGATATCTACAATTTGATTATTTCCAATTGACAAGTACATATTGTGAGTGGTTGATGGCTTTACCTCCATGGTAAAGAATCTCCCTCGTTTCTTTCCTTTTTCTATGAGCTCATACTCTTCCTTTGATTCTTCAAAAATACATCCTTAATCATTGAACCTCAGTTCATAACCTCTTTCAACCATTTGACCTACCAAAACCAAGTTTTTGGTGATGGTTGGCACATGCAGCACATCCTTCAACACCTTGGATCTTTGATATCCACTCAATGGAAGATCTCCCACATGTAAAATCTTGTGCTCCGTGTCATGCCCTATCTCTACATGTACTTGAGTGGTTGGTGGGTGTAAATTAAAGAAAACATCTTTACTACAACTCATATGGTTGCTACAACCACTGTTTATGTACCATGTAAAATCTAAATTGAATCTTTTACTTGAACCATACATCATAAGCAAGTTCTAATTTTCCAATTTTGTTGAATTACTAGCATAATTACCTTGGTTCCTTTTGTATCCTTGATTTCCTCCTCCTTTGGACCATCAATCTCTTGCATAATGGCCTAGTTTTCCACAATTTAGCATTCTCCATTAGATGCTTCACTTCCTTGTGATCTTCCTCCTCTTCCTCTACTCCTTCTGCTTCCTCTTTATCCATAGCTTTTCATGGAGCCTTCTTTCTTGCTTGAGCTTGAGATTTATCTTCCTCTGCCCCTGCCTTGGGATTTTTCTACACCTCTTTTGACTTTGCCTCTATTTGTATAAAAAACTTGG
Organism: Ceratopteris richardii; assembly: GCA_020310875.1. NCBI lineage: Eukaryota > Viridiplantae > Streptophyta > Polypodiopsida > Polypodiales > Pteridaceae > Ceratopteris > Ceratopteris richardii. Next base: position 10,438,310 of record CM035441.1, read on the forward strand.
TCCTTGTTGCCTTTGATTGTGGAACTCCTTATTTCATCTCCTTTGTAACCATCGATGTAATTGATAAAATTCTTGTAGGGAAGCACTCACATACACTATTGTGGTGAATGTTTTCCACCTTTCATCCTCTCTCAAGCCATTGACATCATCATCTTAGACTTGGGCTCCCAATCGAGCCGAGGGCATGTGCAAGCTCCTTAACCTTCAAAACGTTGTGGTCGCGATTTGAAACTCAAGCTAGCAATTTGATTTGAAGATGTTGAGTTGACAAGATGACGAGGAACCAATGATGATTGAACGAAATCAATCCATATAAAGGACATGAATAAATTTGAAATTGATGATTTCTTTCCTTGATTACCTTAGTGAATGAATAATGATCAACCACATGATATTATGAGTATTTATCTATGTGTGGTTCTCCGTGAATCATATTATTTGGGCTCATCAATAGTTGGAATGATTTTTCTTTTGTCACGTCATGTGGCCTTGGTGTATTGGTTTCTCATTGTATATTATTTTCACCTGCATAAGAATGTTAGTTAAGTGTGAGCTTAAATATTTCCATAAGAATAGTGAGTGTTTCTATGTGCCTTACTTGTGCCAACGGTGGGTATTTGAGTGTGTGAACTATGATGTTGTATATATGTGTGTACATATGCATTATCATGTATGTGTAATATGCATTCATCATATGTGTGCATGTACATTAGTATGCAATGTGAATATTCATGCATGTGTTTGGCAAATGTATGTGCATTCATGACATAAAAATGTTAAGAATGTACGATAAGAGGTGTATAAGACATGAAAAGGTGGTGTTGTTTCTACGAGTAATAGATGTTAAAGCCCGAGAGGAATTAATTCCACTCCTGTAAGACATGGATTCTGAATTGGGACTCATAGCAGATTGGACGCTCATCCATGAAGCTATGAGACGATATGTCAAGAAGCGACAAACAATCGAAAAATTTCTTGATGATTGGAAAGCTGACATTTTTCCAAATAAAGAAGATGCACAAATTCCACGCATTTCAGAAACTAAGAATAATTAGTTTTTCATATATCTCTTCAAAGTGTGGCAAACTCTCAAGTCTTTCTACTAAGTGAATTGTGAGAAATTTCAAATTTTGTGTACATATATCTTTGCCCATAAGTAGAGGGTGTTTGAAAAAGGTAATATGTCTTGAAAAGGATAGTTCTAAAAACTAGAAAATTCATTTTCTTTGATTAAAATATTGTTCCTTAAAACCTAGAGTGTAGTTTAAGTCCCTCAAGCTTCATTTAGACTCTCTGCATAGTTGCAAAGGAATGTGTGGTCTGACCCATGAGTCGTCTGAGAGCATTTTGGAGGCTTTGAGACATCAATGATATCATATCAAAAGACTTGGAGGGATCAAGACAACATGTGGGAGCACAAGGAGAAGATAAGTTATCAAGTCAAGAAGGCATCAAAAGGAGGCTACGTCAATCAAGACCTCTGATGATATATTTGTTGAAAATCAAGTCTCAATCATGTAAAAAGGCTCAACCACGAGTTTTGTAAGTGGACCAATCAAAAAGGAGGACCCAAAGTCATGGAATAAAGTTAGAAGCTCCACCAAACTCAATCAAGTTCAAATCTCATCAAATCATCCACCAAAAAGTGTACCTAAACTGATTGGTGGGTGGTTAGCTAGATTGTAGGAAAAGTAAAACTCTATATAAGCATCATCCTGCCTTTGTTTCTTGAGTTGTATGCATTCCACAAGTTTCCCACTTAGTTTAGTGAAGTCATAAACTCCAGCAAGCAGCCCCCTTGCTTGCTTACCTCATTTTCGCATGATTTTGCTCCTCTCTATCTAGAGGTGTAGTTAGGCTTTTCGAAATCCAATTGTACCAGATTGCAAAGCATTGTTTGCTATCTCATTGTTCTCATTTTCATTAATTTCAAGCTTTATTTGTTCTCTCATATTGTGCCCTGAAGTTTTCCAAAGTTTCAAGTTATTTGGCTGAGTGCGTTGTGAGAAATTGCCAACTTTGTGAAGGTATATCTCTGCACATAGGCAGAGAGTGTTGCAAACAGGTAGCCTGTTTTGCAGAGGGTGTTTCTCACAGCTGGAATATCCATTTGGGATGATTTAAAGCTTGTTGGGTAGCTCTTATACTCTACTACAAGTCTGCAAAATTATTGGTGAACAGAAAAGTTCAAAACAGTGAGCATATATCACTGCTTGTGGACCTAGTGGAGGGTAGCCATCTTCCATTTTTGCATTGCGGTGCTAGAATCATCCCCATCAGTGGTATCAGAGCCAGTTTGGGGGCTTGGAGACATCAGTGGCATCATATTGAAGACTTGAAGGTATCAAGGCAACTCGTGGAAGCACAAGGAGGACTCATCAAAATAGTAGACATCGAAAGGGGGCTACGTCGATCAAGATCTCAACTAGTCGAAGGTTAGCAAGGGAGAAGCTATCAAAAGGTAATATCCACACCTTTTAAAGCATACAAAAACTTGAGGAGAAGCTAGAGGATCATCTTAGAGCTCAATATGGCTGAGTACAATGCACAAATAGAGAAGTTAGAGAAAGGCAATTATCAACCATGGAAATTTAGAGTTAGCAACTACCTTATGGGCAAAGGATTGTGGGGATTAGTGAGTGGCACGGAGCCAATGCCTCATGTACATGATCCAACACTTCAAGGGCAGGTCAAGGCACTTAATGAATGGATAGAAAGGGATAGGAGAGTCATATTCATTCTATCCCAACACATAAGCAATAGCATGATAGGGCATATACAAGACTTGGACACATCCAAGAAGGTTTGGGAGACCTTGGAGAGATTTTACTCTTCATCAACTAAGTCAAGGAAAATTCAGCTCAAGAATGAGCTGAATAATCTTAGTAAATCACCAAGTACTAACATAAATGAGTACATTTTGAAGGTTAAGGAGCTTACAGATGCTTTAGGGTCAATTGGGAGCCCAATCGAAGATGATGATCTTGTTGCACACACTCTCAATGGCTTGAGAGAGGATGAAAGGTGGAAAGCATTCACCACATCAGTTTATGTGAAGGATTTCCTACCAGAATTTGATCAATTAGTCACATTGATGGTGACCGAGGAGATGAGCCAAGGAGGTTCACAATCAAAGGGCAGCCAAGCCCAAGATTTCTATGCAGGTAGAGGCAAAGGCAAAAGATGTGGAGAAAACTCCCAAGGAATAGGGAGAGGAAGGTCAAGCTCAAGCTCAAGCAACCAAGAAGGCTCCAACCAAAGCTACGGATCAAGAGGAAGAGGAAGGAGTAGAGGAAGAGGAGGAAGATCACATGGAAGAGAAGCATCCAACGGAGAATGCTACAACAAGAGATTGTTGGTCCAAAGGAGGAGGCAATCAAGGATACAAAAGGAACCAAGGTAATTATGTTAGTACTTCAAAAAATTCAGAAAATGAGAACTTGCTTATGATGTATGGTTCAAGTGAAAGAGTCAATTCATATTTTACATGGTACATTGATAGTGGTTGTAGCAACCATATGAGTTGCAATAAAGATGTTTTCTTTAATTTACATTCACCCGTCACTCGAGGACATGTAGAGACATGGGATGAAATTGAGCACAAGATTACACATGTGGGAGATATTGTTGGTGTAAATCACAAGCCTACACATTTGGCTTGATGGATGCATTGAAGTCCATACACCTATGGAGAAGCATAGGAACTATTGCTAACGATTTATTACCACCTCATCTCTTTGTAAAAGTCAAATTGACTTGGAATCTTTTGTAAACACCTACCAAAAGGATTCGTGGAAAACGTTAGCTCTTTGATTGAAGGAATATCTCCTAGGATATAGGAGCTTGATCATAGGGAGTCAAAAGTTTGAATTTGAATTCAAAGTTTTACTCACTCTCTATAAAAGAGGTCATGAAAAAGTCGCAGTTAGAACTCATCACTTCCGAGCTTCTCATTACTGATTCTGAGTGTGTGTGAGGCCTACACTCTAGCCCACACCTATCTACACCATTAGGCAATGACATTCATGTCTTTGGTATTGTATACAAGTGCTCATTAATACATACCTTCTCATTGTTCATTTCTGAGTTCTCTGTTATACTACTTAAAAGTCTGTCAACTTGTGGAGTGCATATCTCGGTCCAATATTCACCAAATTCAATGATCTAAAGCTTGTTGGAATCATCTTGAAGTTATCCACATGCTACCAAAATTTGAGGAGATTCTATTTAGTTGATTCAGAGAAATTCGTGTCGAGGTGATCACTGGTCAATGTCTGCTACAGTCCTAAAAAATCGGGCGTATAGCTTTACTTGCTAAATTGATTTCTCTTAGCATAGTTTATCTTTTTACATCATTCCACTTGGAATAGTTAGCTTGCTAAGCTAATTAGATACCCCTAAAAGGAAGTTTTCCAATTCCTACTGTGCTGGTCATACTGAGCAAAAGATCCAATAGGTGTCAAGACATAAATAGAAGGTTTTCTTGAGATTATGAGTTTCAAAGTTATCTGTTTTGGTTCAATCATTGCACACATCAATTCCAAAGTACATAGGACATTTTATGGTGTCATTGAAAAGCTAAGGAGGTCCACTTATCAAGTCTGAAGCAAAAGAGGGCTAGTACAAAGCAAGTTTTGGTAGTACGTACTCAATCTCTTGGAGCATCCATCCATCTTTCCCAACAGTGGTATCAGAGCAAACTAAGGTAAAATGGGAGATGGTTTTCCTTCATTTATTGATAAATTGGACAGGAACAACTATCAAGCATGGTCTTTGAGGATGAAGACCTACTTACAAGGAAGGAGTCTCTATGGATACATCTCAAGAAATGAGGAATTGCCCTCATTCAAAACAAGAGGATTACCAACAAAGGAAGAACATGAAAAGCTCAACACATGGTGTGCTAAGGATGCATTGGCAAGGTCTGATTTATTCAACTCCATCTCTGATTTTCTTTTTCCACATATTAGAAATTGTAAGACATCCCAAGAGACTTGGGAAACCTTGTCATCTTATTTTTCCTCCAACAGAAGGGCTAGGAAAAATCAGTTGTGGATTGAATTCACAACATTAAGGAAACAACCTAAGCAAGCTGTTTTAGAATTTATGACCAAGATTAAAGATGTAGCAGATCAGTTAGCAAGCATAGGAGAAGAGATTGAAGAAGAGCAGATTGTAAGGCAAGTGATCAATGGGATCAAGGCTGATGACAAATGGGAAAGCTTCACCACTGCCATGGACCTCTACATGGACATGCAAATTCCAGATCTTACAACTCTCATGGGACAATTGTTCACTCATGAAGCAAAGCTCAACAAGAATGGAAATACATCCAACGGTAATAATTCTTCTGCTCTATATACAGATAAAAAGTCTAAAGACAAAGGCAAGACCAAGAAGGGGGAAGATGAAGGCTCTACCTCCCAAGCCAACTATGCAGGGAGAGGTAGGTCATCAAGAGGAAGGGGCAGAGGAGGTAAGCAAGGTAGGGGGAGATCTTATAACTCCTCACCATGCAACATTTGTGGTTTATCAAATCGTACTACAGATGAGTGTTTCAGGAATTACAAAAATCACAGAGCACTTGTTGAAAATCAGACAGGAAAAAATTTGAAGAGGCTAAGGTCAGATGGAGGAGGTGAGTACTTCTCCAATGAGTTTGAAAACTTCTTGCAGGACAGAGGCATCAAAAGAGAAATAACCACAAGGTATTCTCCTGAACAGAATGGGGTAGCTGAGAGAAGAAATAGGTTGATTGTTGATACAGCTAGGTCTATGTTGAATGAAAAAAAGTTACCTAACTATCTATGGGTAGTGAGTGTTTCTATTGCCACTTATCTCATAAACAGGTTACCATCTAAATCCCTTGATGGGATGACACCCTATGAAGCATGGCATGGCAAAAGACCCTCACTAGACCATTGCAGGATATTTGGATGTGTAGCATATGTACACATTCCTTCTCAGATAAGAGGTAAACTAGACCCTTAGGCTGAGAAGTGCATCTTTATTGGATATGATCTAAATCAAAAAGGTTATAGGTTTTATAACCCTTCCAATAAGGGATTCATGGTGAGTAGAGATGTCTTTGATGAAAATGATTCTTGGTATGAGAATGAATGCAGGAAGGTTAAATTACCCTATAATTTGGAAGAGGAGTTTCCAAGTCTTGCAAAAGAAGAACCTACTCATAATGAAGACTCAAGTTCAGATGATGAAGATACTATCAACCTTGAAGAGTTCAAGGCATGGAAGTCCAAGGGCAAAATGAAGATGAAGAAGCTTGAAGACATACCTGAATCTTCAACTCAAATAATCAGAAGATCACAAAGAGAAAGCAAAAAACCTATCAAATATGGGTATGATACATCTCTTGTTACTAAACATTCTGTTTACCTTGCCAAAGATTTGTCAATTGAAGAATCAGGATCATATGAAGAAGCCATAACCAAATCAAAACGGAAAGAAGCTATGGATGAGGAGATTGAAGCACTCAAGGAAAGTGATACATGGGAGTTAGTACCCAAGAAGGAATCCATGAAGGTAATAGGATCCAGATGGATCTATAAACTCAAAAGAAACTCTGATGGGTCAATTAATAGGTACAAAGCCAGATTAGTAGCCAAGGGTTTTGCACAAACCCAAGGCATTGACTATGAGGAGACATTCTCGCATGTGGCCAAGATGCCAACAATCAGAGTGTTGGTAAGTGTGGCTGCATCAAAAAATTGGAACATGTACCAATTGGATGTCAAGAATGCTTTCTTGAATGGATAGATTTTAGAGGAGGTATATATGTCACAACCTCCTGGCTATGAGGACCCTAAGAAGGTAACATATGTTTGCAAATTGAAAAAAGCTTTATATGGATTGAAGCAGGCACCTAGGGCATGGAATCACTGATTAACCACTTATCTTCAAGACCAAGGGTTTTTCATGAGCAAGGTAGATACTTCTCTATTCATCAAGAGAAGTAATTCAGAGGTAATATACCTTTGTGTTTATGTTGATGACATCATTGTTGGAGATAGACGTCTGTGGAAGCACGCGAACAGCACAAGGAAGAAGAAGAAGCTTGGAGCACAAACACACAATACTGAATGTATTACTAGAGAATGTACAAAGATAAGTAGCCCATTAGGGCACTAGGTGTATATACAAAACGGGGGAAAAAAACCTCCTAAAGAGGGAAAAAAGTGCCCCGGCGGTCCTAGAGTGTTCACACACATCACTACCTAAATATATCAACAAATCCCCCCTGGGAGTGATGCGGTGAACAAGGAGCTGGCACTCATGTATAAGGAAGTGCCAAGCTATGTGGAAATCACTCCACAAAAGGAAGTAAGCCCAAAGCTTTGCGGAAAGCTTCAAACTTCTCCCTAGGCAGAGCCTTCGTGAAAAGGTCTGCAATGTTCTCCTGCATGGGCACATATGCCAAGCTGACCTCCCCAGCAAAGAACCTCTCCCTGACATAGTGATAATGCACCTCAATGTGCTTAGTGCGAGCATGGAACACAGGGTTCCTCGCAACTGCCAATGCACTCTGACTGTCAGTGAAGATGGTGGTGGCAGAAGACTGGCCAACACCCAAATCAGCCATAAGGCGCCTGAGCCACACACACTCAACAGTCGCTGTGAAAGCTACCCTATACTCAGCCTCGCAACTGGAAGTGGCCACAGTAGGCTGCTTCTTGCTCAACCAAGATATACATGAGCTACCAAGCATGAAGCAAAAACCACTGGTGGACACACGAGTGTCATAGCAACCAGCCCAATCTGAGTCAGAAAAAGCATGCAAATCTGGCGGTAGTGATCCCCCCTTGGGATAAAACAACCCAAGTAGCCGAGTACCACTCAAGTAGCGAAGATGCGCTTAACCGCTTTCCAATGCGTGACAACTGGGCAATGCATAAACCTTCTCATCTGTGAGACAGCAAACTGAATAGCTGGCCAAGTAATGCATAAGTAAATCAAGCATCCAACAGCCTGCTGATAGAGAACAGCATCAAATGCATCTCCAGCATCATGAAGACTCAATCCTAAACCTGTCTCCATAGGAGTGGCAATAGGCTTACAGTCTTCAAGGCCAAAACGCTGCAATAATGTGTCAATATATTTCGTTTGACACAAAGCCATTCCACCATCAATGTGCATAAACTGAATGCCCAAATAGTGATGCAAATGCCCCAAATCAGACATCTCAAATGAGGCATGCAAATCAGCCTTAAAATCAGCAATATGTGTCTCAATAGGACCAGTGAGCAGCATGTCATCAACATAGACAACAATGATCAGAAGCACATCATTAGAACGTTTAACATATAAGGTGCTTTCAGTTGGACTCTTCTCAAAACCATGTGCAATCAGATAGGCATGTATCTTCTCATACCAAGCACGTGGTGCTTGCTTTAAACCATATGATGCCTTCTTTAACCTGCAAACCTGGTTTTCATGCCCTTTCTGCACAAAGCCACGGGGCTGAAAAACATACACTTCTTCATGCAAGTCACCATTCAGAAATGCTGTTTTAATGTCCAACTGATGTACATTCCAACCATGATGGGCTGCAAGTGCACAAATGCTCTGAACAGTAGTCATACGGCATGTAGGTGCAAAGGTCTCATCAAAATCAATGCCTCTTTCCTGTGCATAACCCTTTGCAACAAGCCTAGCCTTCTACCTGTCAATTGTACCATCAGGTTTACGCTTCAGCTTGTATACCCACTTAGTGCCAATGGCCTTCTTGCCAAGAGGCAAGTCACATAAAGACCATGTAACATTCTTCATTATAGCATCATATTCAGATTGCATAGCAGCCATCCAATTTTCTGAATTTTGTGCTTCATCAAAAGAAATAGGCTCATTCTCATCACAGAGACTAGATGCACCCATAGCATAGCAATCTGATGCAAAGGAGGCACTATGAGAGCCTGAACGAGTACGATATGACAAAGGTGCATCTAATTTGCTGTCACGCAACATCTGCACCAGCCATTTTGGCATAGTTTTTTCCTGCTCAATATCAACTCTCTCATCAACAAGTGCATCATGTAAATCTGCATCAGAAATGGAATGATCTGCATCATCATATGAAACCTGCAAAGGCTGAGAAGTTGCCTCATTAGGACCAGCACTAGCCTGTCCACCTGTAAAAAGAGGCATCAAAGTATCATACATGTCTTTGGAGCTAACAGATGGCTCCTTAGTACATGAAAGCAATGGCTGAATAGCATCTTCCACAAACACAACATCACGGCTAACCAGAATGCGTTTAGTCTGTGGATGATACAGACGATAGCCTTTACTTTCAGAACTGTACCCAACAAAAATACATTTTACTGCCTTATCATCCAATTTTCTGCGATGTTGTTCAGGCACTAATGCATATGCCAAACAACCAAAAACACGTAGATGAGCAACAGATGGCTTGCGGTCATGCCAAGCCTCATATGGAGTGATAGACTGCAATGCTTTAGTGGGACACCTGTTCAGTACATATGCTGCACACATGACATCCTCAAGCCAGAAACTATGTGGTAAAGCCTGACTTTTGACCATGCACCTCGCCATCTCCATGAGTGACCTGTTCTTTCGTTCAGCAACTCCATTCTGTTGATGTGTATACGGCACTGTACACTGGTGTTTTATCCCACGTTCAGCCAGAAATGCATTAAAATCTAAAGACATATATTCCCCCCCTCGATCAGAACGGAGGGTGCCCATTTTACATGCTGATAGATTTTCAGCCAAAACCAAAAACTGTTTGAAGCACATGAACACTTCGGACTTTGCTTTGAGTGGATATACCCATGCATGCCTGGAAAAATCATCAATGAAAGTCACGAAGTAAAGGTAATTTCCAAAAGAGGGTGTCTGCATAGGACCACAGACATCACTATGTACAAGCTGCAATTTCTGCGTAGCCCGAACTGAACCATCTTTTGGAACGGAAGAACGCTGCATTTTGCCCAAAATACAGCCTTCACAAACATGTTTTCCAGGTGCCTCAAGTTTGGGCAAAGAGGACACCATTTCAGATTTCTGCAGGTGTAACAAACTAGCAAAATTCAGATGACCAAAGCGTGCATGCCAAAGCTTTGCATCTGACTTAGCCTGAGAATCATGAACTGCACATGCCGAATCATTCACAGATCTTTCATAGTCTATGAGCTTATACAGCCCACACATAAAATGCCAGAAGCAATAATCACATCACCATTTGAGAGATCATGGACTGTACACCTGTCATCAATGAATTTCACGACCAAGCCAATCTTGGCTAATGCAGAAACTGATAACATGTTCTTTTTTATCCCTGGCACAAATAAAGCATCTGACAAAGTGAAAGAACTACCATCAGCAGTAGTCAGAATGATCTTACCAACTCCCATAACAGGATAAGAGGAGTTATTGGCGCATGTGATAGTATTCCCTGTGGGGCAGGCTCGAGTGAAGAGAAGAAATTGCGCTGCGAGGTAATATGTTTGGTCGCCCCACAGTCAAAGTACCAAACATCTGAGTCTACTGTAGACATGCACTGATCATGAGAAGATGGGTCAAAACTGCAGACAGTAGTAAACGCCCATTCTTCTTCCTGCACAAGATTTGCAGACTCTGTTTTTGGTGTAGAGGCCTCTACAACAACCATTCCAGCCTCTTTCTTCTTTGCCTCTTTAGCAGCCAGTTTTGGACAGTTGTTTATAATATGATCATTTCCTTTACAGTACTTGCAGAACAATTTCTGCTTTTCTAATTTCTTCTCATCTTTATCCTGGTTCTTCGACTGTGCAGCATTTGCAGATTTCTGCTTACTAGTAGAAGAGCTCCATTTTCCTTTGCCCTTCTGACTAGCCAGGAAAGCTTGATCTGCAACACGCATAATGGACCTGTTCTGCCTGGACTGATCTTCCTGCAACAGAACAGAGACTAATTCCTCAAAGGACAAGGCATTCGGATTTCCTTTCATCATCAACCAAAGAGTAGAGGCAAAACTCTGATATGAATCAGGAAGACCATTCAGAACGGTCTGCATAAGTGAGCTATCTGGTATAACCTCATCAGCAGAAATCAATTGTTCCTTCAGGTCTTTGATCTTTGTAAGGAAACTGTCCATAGAATCACCTTCATTCATGTGCTCACTCTCCAACTGTTTTCGGAGGTAAGCAACACGAGCCTCATTCCTAGCCTAGTACAAAGTGGTAAGTGTATCCCAAGCATCCTTTGCTGTTCTGCAAGAGCGAATGTGAGGAATAATGGCACGTTTGACAGACAAAGCTATCAATGCATGTGCCTGGGTATCTCTGCCATCCCAACGAATCTGCTCTGCAGTAGGTGCAACAAAAACAGCAGCACGAACAGGAATCTGCGGAATATCATCTTCGACACCATCTTCATCAGCTCCAACACCTGTATTTGCAGTACTTGTCGTTACAGGTGTAACAGGACGTCTTTCAACCTCAAAAACATCCTAAGTATGCTCACCAAATTTCATGCGAATCTGAGACTGCAAACGGAGGAGTGTCGACGGCGCCCTAGAAGAAGCGATGACTTGCTCTGATACCAATTGTTGGAGATAGACGTCTGTGGAAGCACGCGAACAGCACAAGGAAGAAGAAGAAGCTTGGAGCACAAACACACAATACTGAATGTATAACTAGAGAATGTACAAAGATAAGTAGCCCATTAGGGCAATAGGCGTATATACAAGCCGGGGGAAAAAAACCTCCTAAAGAGGGAAAAAAGTGCCCCGGCGGTCCTAGAGTGTTCACACACATCACTACCTAAATATATCAACAATCATAATTACAGGTAATGATGCCAATGGAATCAGACAAATCAAGAGCCAGATGATGAAGGAGTTCAAGATCAATGATCTTGGTCTATTAAAGTATTTTCTTGGGCTTGAGTTAGTCTATACTAACTCAGGAATATACATTGCTCAGAAAAAATATATACACGACATGTTGAAGAAGTTTCACTTGCAGGATGCCAAAGTAGCAAGTACTCCAACGGAGGTAAACTTAAAATTAAGTGCCCATGAAGGTGATGAAATTAATGACATTATAGGCTATCAAATTATGGTGGGTAGCTTGAACTATGCTACCTTAACAAGGATAGATATTGCATATGGAGTTAGTGTGCTAAGTCAGTTTATGCACAAGCCAAGGATACCTCACTTAGAGGCTGCCAAGAGAATCTTGAAGTATCTCAAGGGTACACAACATTATGGTTTGTATTTTCCTTACACTTCAGACATTGATATCAAGATCTATTCAGATGCAGATTGGGCAGGATGCAAGGATGATAGGAGGAGCACTTCTGGATACATTTCTTTTGCAGGTGACAAACCAATTTCATGGTCTTCAAAGAAGCAACCTACTGTTGCTTTGTCTTCTACAGAGCCAGAGTATAGAGGATTGTCTAATGCCACACAAGAAGCCATTTGGATTAAGCTTTTGTATACAGAATTGGGTTTATATACTAGGTCACCAATAATCTTTGGAGATAATACAAGCTCACTTCACCATGCAGCTAATCCTATCTATCATGCTAGGACCAAACATATAGAGGTCCATTACCATTATGTCAGAGAGAAGTTGTTAAGCAAGGACATTCAATTAACCTATGTATCAACCAACATGCAATGTGCAGATTTGTTGACTAAAGCTTTGGATGGAACCAAACTTTGCAGATTCAAAGCAATGATTGGATTGCAGGATATACATGAAGATTGATGATGAAGACCAAGCCATTGTAAACACCTACCAAAAGGATTCGTGGAAAATGTTAGCTCTTTGATTGAAGGAATATCTCCTATGATATAGGAGCTTGATCATAGGGAGCCAAAAGTTTGAATTTGAATTCAAATTTTTACTCACTCTCTATAAAAGAGGTCATGAAAAAGTCACGGTTAGAACTCATCACTTCCGAGCTTCTCATTACTGATTTTGAGTGTGTGTGAGGCCTACACTCTAGCCCACACCTATCTACACCATTAGGCAATGACGTTCATGCCTTTGGTATTGTATAAAAGTGTTCGTTAATACATACCTTCTCATTGTTCATTTTTGAGTTCTATGTTATACTACTTAAAAGTCTGTCAACTTGTGGAGTGCATATCTCGGTCAAATCTTCACCAAATTCAATGATCTAAAGCTTTTAAAATTCAGCTTGAAGTTATCTACGTGCTATCAAAATTTGAGGAGATTCTATTTAGCCGATTCAGAGAAATTTGTGTCGAGGTGATCACTGGTCAATGTCTGCTACAATCCTAAAAAATCGGGGGTATAGCTTTACTTGCTAAATTGATTTCTCTTAGCATAGTTTATCTTTTTACATCATTCCACTTGGAATAATTAGCTTGCTAAGCTAATTAGATACCCCTAAAAGGAATTTTTTCCAATTCCTACTGTACTGGTCATACTGAGCAAAAGTTCCAGCAGGTGTCAAGACATAAATAGAAGGTTTTCTTGAGATTCTGAGTTTCAAAGTTATCTGTTTTGGTTCAATCATTGCACACAATTTCCAAAGTACATAGGACATTTTATGGTGTCATTGAAAAGCTAAGGAGGTCCACTTATCAAGTCTGAAGCAAAAGAGGGCTGGTACAAAGCAGGTTTTGGTAGTACCTACTCAATCTTTTGGAGCATCCATCCATCTTTCCCAACAGATGTTGCATTGAATGGATCTCAAAGCTCAAGGGTGTTGAAGGATGTGTTGCATGTGCCAACCATCACAAAGAACTTGGTTTCGGTAGGTCAAATGGTTGAAAGAGGTTATGAGGTGAGGTTCAATGAGCAAGGATGTTTTGTTGAAGACCCCATGCAGGACTACAAGCCCATAGCAAAAGGAAAGAAGCAAGGAAGACTCTTCACCATGGAGGTAAAGCCATCAACCCCTCACACTGTCTACTTGTCAATTGGAAATAAACAGATTGCAAAAATCGACTTATGGCATAAAAGAATTGGGCACATAAACTTACAAAGGATGAAGGACATGCAAAGGAAGGGCTTGGGGATTGTTCTATGTGATCTTACATCTCAGAATATGCAACATTTGTGCCATGCTTGTCAATTAGGAAAACAAAGCAGATTGCCATTCAAGAAGGGAGCACATGTGAGCAATGAAGTGTTGAATCTCATACACACACATGTATGGGGACCTACAAGGGAGCCATCCATTGGAGATAATAGATATTTTGTCACAGTTATAGATGATCATTCAAGGTTTTTTTGGATGTATTGCATGACATCAAAGTCAGAGGTGTTTTACCACTTCAAGAGGTTCAAAAACCTAGTGGAGAAGGAAACAGGGAAGTATATAAAGACTCTCAGATCGGATGGAGGGGGAAAATATTTTTCAAATGAATTTTCATATTTTCTACATGACCATGGCATCAAAAGGCAATTCAGTTGCAGGTATACACCTCAACAAAAAGGTGGCAGAAAGGAAGAATACATACATAGCAGAAGTGGCTAGATCTTTGTTAAATGAAATGAATGTTCCTAACTCTTATTGGGCAGATGCAAAAATACATCCATATACATTATGAATAGGTGTCCAACCTTAGGAGTACATGGAGTTACACCTTATGAAGCTTGGTGTGGTAAGAAACCCAACCTTTCACATCTCAAAATATTTGGTTGTGTGTGTTATGTTCGCATACCTCAAGAATTGAGACACAAGTTAGACCGGAAGGTAGATAGGTGTATATTTCTTGGATATTCTTTAGAGCAAAAGGGTTTTCCATGCTATAACCCTTGCACCAAAGAGCTTAAGGTATCTAGGGATGTAATATTTGATGAGTTGCTACCTTGGTATGATAGCAAAGATGTGTTACAGGTTGACAATCCATATGAAGCCGAGAAGAAGTTCAAAGAGCAACAACAAAGCATGGAGATAAGTGGTCCAACAACTTCAAGCACACCATCAAAGGAGAGTATTGCATCAGCTTGGCATGGAAGGATAAGGAATGAAGCTCATTCAAGTGGAGGAAGTAGCAAAGGAAAGGAAAAGGCAAATGACAAAGACCATCGATGGGTAGAAATGGAATCTACAAGTGATGAAGATATGGAAAAATTAGAAACTCCAGGATTTAAAGCATCTAAACCAAGGAGGAGGAGATTCATACCACCTAATGGTGAGGTAAGGTCATCCAATAGGGTTAAATACCCTGTTCAAAGATTAACTTATGATTCATTCATTGCAAGACACTATGCCTACATGAGTCAAGTTATAACTTGTGAAGAACCTAACTTTTTTGAAGAAGCAAATAATCATAGAGAATGGATTGAAGCCATGGAGGAGGAATTCAAAGCACTTGAAGAAAATGATACTTGTTCATTGGTTCCAAGAACAAAGGACATGAAAGTCATTGGCAACAAATGGGTATACAAGGTAAAGAGGCATGTAGATGGGAGCATCTCTAGGTATAAAGCAAGGCTGGTTGCCAAAGGTTTTGCTCAAATATATGGCATAGACTTTGAGGAAACATTCATTCCAATAGTTAAGATGTCCACCATCAGAAGTTTGATTGCAATTTCTGTTAGAGTATGATCAATGTCTACCCCTCATGATTGTATGCACATTTTGTAAGGCCCCCTTTATGAGGAGAAGCCAAGCGTGCATTACCCAATTGATGGGAATCCCAACTTGAATGTTGGATGAAGGTCATATTGGACCATGTAAGATATTATAAGGAAAGGGAGTTACCAGGGTCCCCAATTGTGGGGTCCGGGGCAGCGGTGAGCAGCCCCGGCTGGGGGGTCCAAGGGGGCCAGCGGGCCCCCTGGCTGGGGGGTCCCAGGGGGCCAGCGGGCCCCCTGGTGGGGGTCCGGGGGCAGCGCCCCCGGCGCGACGGTAAAGGGAATATTCCATGGAATATTCCCTGTCGGAGTCAGAAATCATTTATATTTGTTAGGTCGGTTCAACCAGTCTAAGCCGTGTATGGCAATTACGCGGGCGGTGGCCGCCCACGCCCTACCGCCCATGTATAGCCGTCCATGGCAGGCCACCCATGATCCTATATATACATGACTTCTGCACTACCTAAGACATTGAGTTGAGCCAGCATACCTCTACCTTGTATCTCCCTATCTAGAGTTGTCTAGATCACCATTTAAGCTCTACCTTGAGAGCGCACGGGTGGACAACGCCATCATCTTTGTACTTGCTGCTAGTAGAAAATTGTTGAGATTCTCCTATATCTGTTATCTTCTCTGCTATTGCTCCTGTGTTATATTGCGTAACTATTGTCTTACATGGTATCAGAGCTGTAAGGTTCGAATAGCTTGAGAAGTATCATTATTTTAGCCTACTAGCAGACTAGAATATCAGTAGATTATTCGAGTGATTACATGATGGCTTCATCGTCGAACACTAGTCTTGGTGCTTCACCTAATGTTAATGCTGCACCTATTCGAATTCGTCCACCTGCATTCACTGAAGGGAAGCTGGATGGAACCAACTATACACTCTGGAAGTTCAAAATTTCTGCAATTTTGGACTCCTATGAATTACTTGACACTGTCATGGGACCGATGGGATTGGATCCAGAGCCTATACCAGTTGAAGATCCAGCAAATTCAAGATTGATGATTCAGCCAGATCCAGATCTTCTACGAGCTTGGAAGAGGCGGAATGCTGATGCATTATGTGCGATTGTCACTAGTGTAAGTGATTCTGTGCTTACTTTAGTTCAACATACTACTAAAGCACATGAGGCTTGGGGCATATTGGCTCGACAATATGAGACCAAGAACCACACTAGGATACAGAATTTAGAAAATCAATTGGCAAATGAAAAGCATTCTGATTCTGAAAAGGCTGAAGATTTTATCAAACGGATAAAGCATCTTCAAGATCAATTGGCTGCAGTTGGTGTTGTTATAACACCAGAAGAGCTAGCTCGAAGATCTGTACGTGTTCTTCCAGCAAAGTATGATGGATTAGTAACAGCCCTTAACACTCAGGTAAGGCCAACTCCTCTTACATTTGAAGAGTTTTGTGCCATGCTTTTAGAAGAAGAGATGCGGCTGAAGAATCGGCAAAGTACAACTGATGCTGCATTCTCAGCAAATGCAAAAGGTAAAGGCTCTTCAGAGGGATCAAAGAAGAAGCCAAAGAAGAAAAAGTTCACAGGAAGTTGCTTCTATTGTGAAAAGAAAGGCCATGCCATCAAGGATTGCAGAAAGAAGCAAGTTGATGAACGGAATGGGACTGTAAAATCATCATGGAAGAACAAAGAGTCTGCAAACAACACAGAGCTGGAACTTTGGGTAGCTATTGAAGAGGTATGTTCATCTGCTCAAGCTCGTGTTGATGAGCCATGGATTTTAGACAGTGGAGCTTCTCGCCATATGACTAGTAAAAAGGATTGGTATAGTTCCCTAGTGCCTCTGCGGGAATCCATCAATGTAGTGGTGGGAAACGACTCCAAGTGTCCAGCTGAAGGAACTGGAACCATCTCTTTTATCACTTCTCCAGGTGTTGAGAAAAAGTTATCCGATGTTCTCTATGTACCTACACTCAAAAGAAATTTGTTGTCAGTTTCTGCAATAACAGATCGTGGACTCGAAGTTCACTTCAATAAGAGTGGTGCGGAAATCATGGATTCATCAGGTAATGTTGTAGGTAAAGGCACACGACGGGATAACTTGTATGAGTTAAGTGCTTTAACTGCTACAGAAGATAAAGATGTAAGCAGGTTATGGCACCAACGATTTGGGCATCTCGGATTTGCAGTTTTGAAGGAGATGCAACGAACAGGGATGGTTGCTCATTTGCCTGCATTTTCAGAGTTGCAGGAACCTTGTGAAGCTTGTATGATGGGCAAGCAACAACGAAAGGCATTTCCAAGAGAGACCAGCAATCGATCTCAAGCTCCTCTAGAGTTGGTACATGCTGATCTCTGCGGTAAAATGTCTACACCTGCTTTAGGAGGATCTTTCTACTTCTTGCTGTTAGTCGACGATTATAGTAGAAAGATGTGGGTTTATTTCATTCGAGAGAAGGCTGATGCTTTTGAAAAATTTAAAGCGTGGCATAAGTATGTAGAAAGTGAATCAGGAAGGAAACTGAAGAAATTTAGAACAGATAGAGGAGGTGAATTCTTGTCAACAGAATTCAACAATTACTGTAAGGAGCATGGTGTGAAAAGGCAACTTACCACAGCTCATACACCTCAACAAAATGGCGTTGTTGAGCGCAGGAACAGGACAGTAGTTGAAATGGCTCGTTGTATGTTAAAGGCTCAAGACATGCCTGATTCATTCTGGGCAGAAGCAGTCAATACAGCAGTCTACATCCTCAATCGAAGCTACACAAAAGCTCTGAAGGGGATGACTCCTCAAGAAGCATATTCTGGTAAAAAGCCTTCAGTTTTGCATTTCAGAATTTTTGGTTGTTTCTGTTATGCACATATTCCTGATTCAACAAGATCAAAGTTGGATTCAAAAAGCAAAAAGTGTGTCTTCCTAGGATATAGTGAAGAGTCTAAAGCATACAGGTTATGGGATCCTGAGGCAAGGAAGATTTTTGTCAGCCGAGATGTGGTGTTTGATGAACGACCACACTTAGTAGAAGATAAAGGTAAATCTACTATCTCATCAAACGGAGAAATATCTCACCTTGTGCCTATCAAAAGACAGGTTAAAGTTGAGGAGGAGGAAACATCTGATGGAGAAATTTCCTCAATAAAAAGCCAACCAATTGTAGCTGCACAGCGTAAGCCACTACCGAAGTGGGCACAACAGCTCTTTGATGATCACAATCCACATGTAGATGCACCAGAATCATCATCGGATGGATTACGAAGATCAAAGAGAATAGAGGAGCAAAGAAGAGCCTCAGAACACATTGTTAACATGGCTCTAATGGCAGATATCATGGGTTCGATAAAGGAACCTACCACCATTGAAGAAGCCATTGATGATCCAGATTGGAGAGCGGCAATGCAGTCTGAGTATGATAGTATACTCAAAAATGATACATGGGATCTAGTCGACTTGCCGCCAAAGAAGAAGGTAATAGGTACTAAATGGATTTGGAAAGCTAAGTATAAAGCTGATGGAACATTAGAAAAGTATAAGGCACGATTAGTTGCACAGGGTTTTTCACAGATTGAAGGATTTGATGTTCAAGAAACTTTTGCACCAACAGCACGCATGACAACTATTCGGACGGTACTTGCAGTAGCTGCACAAAAGTCTTGGCCTATTTTCCAGATGGATGTCAAATCTGCATTTTTGAATGGTCACCTCAAGGAGGAGGTATATGTATCTCAACCACCAGGTTTTGAGGTGCCCAATTCAGAAAATAAAGTTTGCAGGTTGAAGAAAGCTTTGTATGGACTTAAGCAAGCTCCACGGGCTTGGTACCAACGAATTGATCATTTTTTCAAAAATATGGGTTTTGAAAGAAGTACTTCTGATGCTAACTTGTATGTAACGAAAAGGGATAGCAAGCTAGTTGTTGTCATTGTATATGTAGATGATTTGATCATTACAGGAGATCATCAGGAACTCATCAATCAAACTCGGATCAGCTTGGGAACTGAGTTTGAAATGACAGACTTAGGTCTACTCCATTTTTGTCTGGGAATTGAAGTATGGCAAAGGAAGGATGGCATTTTCATCTCACAACAAAAATATTCCAAAGAAATTCTCAAGGCATTTGGAATGATGGACTGCAAACCAACTAGCACACCTATGGAGGTAAATCATAAGCTATCTATGGATGATAACATGCCTGATGTAGATGCTAAGAAGTATAGGAAGCTCGTTGGAAGTCTTATTTTTCTGTGCAACACTAGACCAGACATTTGCTATGCTGTTGGAGTGTTAAGCAGGTTTTCCAACAAACCTAAGGAGAGTCACTGGAATGCTGGAATGCGAATTCTAAGGTACATTGCAGGAACCTTGGATTTTGGTATTTTGTATACCACAGGTGATACACTCCAAGGATATTGTGATTCAGATTGGGCTGGAGATTGTGATTCTAGAAAATCAGTTTCTGGATATTGTTTCTCACTTGGTTCAGGAATATTTTCTTGGGTAAGTAGGAAGCAACCAACTCTCGCACTCTCCTCCACTGAAGCAGAGTACAAAGCAGCTTGTTTTGCTTCTTGTGAGGCAGTCTGGTTAAGGAGAATTCTTGCAGATATAGGCTTTCCATCAAATATGCCAATTGTACTCAAGTGTGATAATCAAAGTTGTATGGCTATTGCAAAGAACCCAGTATTTCATGCTCGCACCAAGCACATAGAAGTACAGTACCATTACATTCGTGAGCTAATTGAAGATGAAATTGTGGAGCTAGAATATTGCCCAACAGAGGCAAATTGTGCTGACATATTCACTAAAGCACTTGGAAGAGAGCAGCTCAACAAGCATCTTCAACAGATGGGCATAGGACCGAGACCTACTTGATTTATCATCGGTAAACATTGAGGGGGGGTGTTAGAGTATGATCAATGTCTACCCCTCATGATTGTATGCACATTTTGTAAGGCCCCCTTTATGAGGAGAAGCCAAGCGTGCATTACCCAATTGATGGGAATCCCAACTTGAATGTTGGATGAAGGTCATATTGGACCATGTAAGATATTATAAGGAAAGGGAGTTACCAGGGTCCCCAATTGTGGGGTCCGGGGCAGCGGTGAGCAGCCCCGGCTGGGGGGTCCAAGGGGGCCAGCGGGCCCCCTGGCTGGGGGGTCCCAGGGGGCCAGCGGGCCCCCTGGTGGGGGTCCGGGGGCAGCGCCCCCGGCGCGACGGTAAAGGGAATATTCCATGGAATATTCCCTGTCGGAGTCAGAAATCATTTATATTTGTTAGGTCGGTTCAACCAGTCTAAGCCGTGTATGGCAATTACGCGGGCGGTGGCCGCCCACGCCCTACCGCCCATGTATAGCCGTCCATGGCAGGCCACCCATGATCCTATATATACATGACTTCTGCACTACCTAAGACATTGAGTTGAGCCAGCATACCTCTACCTTGTATCTCCCTATCTAGAGTTGTCTAGATCACCATTTAAGCTCTACCTTGAGAGCGCACGGGTGGACAACGCCATCATCTTTGTACTTGCTGCTAGTAGAAAATTGTTGAGATTCTCCTATATCTGTTATCTTCTCTGCTATTGCTCCTGTGTTATATTGCGTAACTATTGTCTTACAATTTCAGCATCAAAAGGTTGGAAGATGTACCAGTTGGATGTGAAGAATGCTTTCCTAAATGGAGAGCTTGAAGAGGTAGTCTTCATGGACTAGCCCCAAGGCTTTGAAGATGAGAGGTTTCCACATCATGTATGCAGGCTAAAGAAGGCTCTTTATGGACTCAAGCAAGCCCCAAGATCTTGGAACCAAAGACTTGTGGACTACTTGGTAAAATGTGGATACAATCAGAGTCATGCAGACCCATCACTCTTTGTGAAGAAGGAAGGTAGCAAAATTGTTTTCATTTGTGTATATGTTGATGACTTGATCATTATAGGGGATGATGAAGCCAACCTCAAGCACATAAAGAGGAAGCTTGGATGTGAGTTTAAAATCTCAGATTTAGGGATTTTAAGGTACTTCCTTGGGATTGAAGTATTATATAAAGAGGAAGGTATATACTTGATGCAAAGGAAATACATTCTTGATCTTTTGAAGAAGTTTGGCTTGTGTGATTGCAAGCCCATTTCAAATCCATTAGAAGTAAATGTTAAACTAAGTGCTTATGAAGGTGAATAAGTGAAGGATGTGACCATGTATAGGTCAATAATTGGTTCTCTCTTGTATGCTACTATGACAAGACCTGATATTGCACATGTAGTTGGAGTGTTATCTCAATTTTTGCAAGCACCAAGAGTACCTCATCTTGTTGCAGCCAAAAGGGTACTTAGGTACCTCAAACGATGAGTGAATAAAGGTCTATATTATCCATTTGAGGATTAAATGTACAAGCTTATTGTGATGTTGATTGGTCAGGTTCCAATGATGATAGGAGGAGCACTAGTGAATATGTTATCATGCTAGGGAAGAAGACCATCTCATCGCTGTCAAAGAAACAACCAACCATGGCTCTTTAATCGATCGAAGCTGAGTATAGAGGCTTAGCACAAGTCTCATGTGAGCTTATGTGGCTCAAGAAGTTGTTTTTTGATCTTGATTTGCAGGTTAAGCAAGTACCTATTTTTTGTGACAACATAAGTAGCATATGATTGGCTCAAAATCCAGTGTTCCATGCAAGGTCGAAGCATATAGAAGTGCATTACCACTTTATTTTAGAGAAGATCATGTCAAAGGATGTCAAGGTGGAGCATGCAATACAAAGGACCAATATGCAGATATGTTTACCAAAGCATTGGATGGAGTAAAGCTATAACACTTCAAGGCATGCATTGGAATGAAGGACCTAGGCATTGAGACTTGAAGGGCAGTGTTGAAAATCAAGTCTCAATCATGTAAAAATGCTCAACCACAAGTTTTGCAAGTGGACCAATCAAAAAGGAGGACCCAAAGTCATGGAATAAAGTTAGAAGCTCCACCAAACTCAATCAAATTCAAATCTCATCAAATCAGCCACCAAAAAGTGCACTTAAACTAATTGGTGGGTGCTTAGCTAGATCGTAGGAAAAGTAAAACTCTATATAAGCATCATCCCGCCTTTGTTTCTTGAGTTATATGCATTCTGCAAGTTTCCCACTTAGTTTAGTGAAGTCATAAACTCCATCAAGCAGCCCCCTTGCTTGCTTACCTCATTTTCTCATGATTTTGCTCCTCTCTATCTAGAGGTGTAGTTAGGCTTTTCCAAATCTGATTGTACCAGATTGTAGAGCATTGTTTGCTCTCTCATTACCACTTTATTTTAGAGAAGATCATGTCAAAGGATGTCAAGGTGGAGCATGCAATACAAAGGACCAATATGCAGATATGTTTACCAAAGCATTGGATGGAGTAAAGCTATAACACTTCAAGGCATGCATTGGAATGAAGGACCTAGGCATTGAGACTTGAAGGGCAGTGTTGAAAATCAAGTCTCAATCATGTAAAAATGCTCAACCACAAGTTTTGCAAGTGGACCAATCAAAAAGGAGGACCCAAAGTCGTGGAATAAAGTTAGAAGCTCCACCAAACTCAATCAAATTCAAATCTCATCAAATCAGCCACCAAAAAGTGCACTTAAACTAATTGGTGGGTGCTTAGCTAGATCGTAGGAAAAGTAAAACTCTATATAAGCATCATCCCGCCTTTGTTTCTTGAGTTATATGCATTCTGCAAGTTTCCCACTTAGTTTAGTGAAGTCATAAACTCCATCAAGCAGCCCCCTTGCTTGCTTACCTCATTTTCTCATGATTTTGCTCCTCTCTATCTAGAGGTGTAGTTAGGCTTTTCCAAATCTGATTGTACCAGATTGTAGAGCATTGTTTGCTCTCTCATTGTACTCATTTTCATTGATTTCAAGCTTCATTTTGTCTCTCATATTGTGCCCTGAACTTTGCCAAAGTTTCAAGTTATTTGGTTGAGTGAGGTGTGAGAAATTTCCGACTTGTGAAGGTATATCTCTACACATAGGCAGAGAGTGTTGAAACAAGTAGCCTGTTTTACAGAGGGTGATTCTCCCAGCTGGAATATCCATTTGGTATGATTTAAAGCTTTTTGGGTAGCTCTTATAGTCTAGTACAAGTCTGCAAAATTGCATGTTAAGTCTCTATACTAGTGCAGAGAAAAGTTCATAACACTGAGCATATATCACTGCTTGTGGACCTAGTGGAGGGCAGCCATCTTCCATTTTTGCATTGGGGTGCTAGAATTATCCCCCATCAATATTTTGGTAGTGATGTGTGTGAACACACTTATGACCGTCGAGGAACTTTTTCCCCTCTTTAGGAGGTCTTTTCCCCTGGCTTGTATATACACCTATAACCCTAATGGGTTACTTATCTTTGTACATTCACTTGGTAATACATTTAGTATTGTGTGTTGTGCTTCAAGCTTCTTCTTCTTCCTTGAGTTGTTCGTGTGCTTCCGCATACCTCAAAATCCAATAATTGGTATCAAATCAGGCTGCCCCTTCATCTATGGCATAGTTGAAACCTCTTCGGTATCAGTCTTGAGATAGCATGAAATTTGGTGAGCATACTCAGGGTGATTATGAGTTCAAAACAACTTTGTTGTGTGGTGTTGAAATTTTGATTTGAGCTCGTTTTGGCTTTCAAACACACTATCACAATGCTTGTGCAAGCAATTTTGTGTTTCTGTGTCCAATATACATATAGGTTTTAGTTCACCAATACAAGCACCTTGAAGTCTGCGATAGGTTTGGTAGAACTCGATAGGATATTTTGTTCAACTTTTTGAGATACAATCATTTTTCTACATCACAGTATTTTAGTCAGTGGTCTTGGCTGAAAGCAATGATGTATTCCATATGTTGGCTATTGAGGATAAGTTGGACGGTACCAATTACCAATTATGGGCATATATGATGCATCATGTATTGGTCACAAAAGGACTCTAGAATATTTTACAAGGTGTTGTAAAACGACCTACTACACTTGTGAATACAGTTATTGAAGGTGATGCAGATGACATTGAAGATGATGATCTTTAGGTTCCTATTCATGTTGTGGTTCCTTCTGCACCTATTGTACAACAACTTCATTGGGATGGTAGAGATGCTCAGACACATGCATTGATAGCCTTGTCTATCAAACATGCCATTATCCCTGATATTCGCACTTGCAAAACAACAAAGGATGCTTGGGATGCACTTACCACTTTGTATGAGGAAAGAAATGAGGCTCCTGTTGCTTAGCTCGAAAAATAGTTGGAGAGTGAGCATATGAATGAAGGAGATTCTATGGAAAATTTTGGACAAAGATCAAAGATTTGAAGGAGCGGTTGATTCTTGCTAATGAAGTCTTGCCAAACACTTCACTTGTGCACACTATTCTGAATGGTCTTCCAAATTCATATCAGAGTTTTGCTTCTACTCTTTGATTGATGATGAAAGGCAATCCAAATGCCTTAAGGTTTGAGGAATTAGTATCTGTTTTGTTGCAAGAAGATCAATCTAGTAGAACAAGTCCACCATGTGTGTAGCAGATCAAGCTTTCTTAGCTAGTCTGAAGGGCGAAGGTAAATGGATCTCATCTACTAGTAAACAAAAATCTGTTAATTTTGCATAGTCAAAAAAGGAAGACAAAGACAAGAAGAAAACAAAAAAGCAGAAATTGTTTTGCAAATATTGTAAAGGAAATGATCATATCATAAAGAGTTGACCAAAACTGACTGCAAAAGGAGCAAAGAAAAAAGAGACCAAAATGGTTGTTGTAGAGGCCTCTACACCTAAAATAGAGTGTGCTTATCTTGTGCACAGTGAAGAATGGGCATTTCCTATTGTTTGCAATGATGAACCATCTTCTCATGAACAATGTATGTATACAGTAGACTCAGATGTTTGGTACTTTGACAGTGGATCAACCAAACATATTACCACATAGTGCAATTTCTTCAGTTCACTTGAGCCTGCCGCTACAAGGAATAATGTCACATGCACTAACAACTCCCTCATCCTGTAATGGGAGTTGGTAAGATCATTCCGACTACTATTGATGGTAGTTCTTTCACATTGTCAGATACTTTGTTTTTGCCGGGGATCAAGAAAAATTTGCTATCAATTTCAGCATTAGTCAAGATCAGCTTGGTTGTGAAATTTGTTGATGACAGATGTAAAGTTCATGATCTATCAACTGGCAATGTTATTATTGCTTCTCACATTTTATGTCATGGGCTCTATAAGCTCATAAATTGTGCAAAATCTGTGAATGATTTAGCATGTGCAGTTCAAGATTCTTAGGCTATGCTAGATGCAAAGCTTTGGCATGCATGATTTGGTCAACTGAATTATGCTAGTTTGCTATGCCTATAGAAATCTAAAATGGTGTCCTCTCTACCCAAACTTGAGGCACCTTGTGAACATGTTTTAGTGAATTTTGTATTTTGGGCAAAATATAGCGTTCCTCTTTCCCAAAAGATGGTTCAATTCAAGCTAATTAGCAATTGTAGCTTGTTCACAATGATGTCTCTGGTCCTATGCAGACATCCTATTTTGGGAACTACCTTTACTTCGTGACATTTATTCATGATGTTTCCAACCATGCATGGGTGTGTCCACTGAAAGCAAATTCCAAAGTGTTTATATGCTTCAAATAGTTTCTAGTTTTGGTTGAAAATTTGTCACCATGTAAAATGGGTACCCTTTGTTCTGATCGAGTGGGGCAATACATGTATTCTAATCTTAATGCATTTCTGGTTGAACGTGGGATAAAACATCAGCATAAAGTTCCATATACACCTCAACATAATGGAGTTTCTGAATGGAAGATCATGTCACTCATGGAGATGGTAAGGTGTATGGACAAAAGTCAGGTTTTACCACAGCTTTTGGCTTGAGGTTGTTATGTGTGCAACATATGTACTTAACAAGTATCCCACCAAAGCATTGCAGTCTATCAATCCATATGAGGCTTGACATGGTTGCAAGCGGTTTGTTGCTCATTTACATGTCTTTGGTTGTTTGGCATATGCATTAGTGCCTAAACAACAATGCAAAAAGTTGGATGATAAAGCAGTAAAATGTATTTTTTGTTGGGTATATTTCTGAAAGTAAAGGCTATCATCTGTATCATCCATAGACAAAATGCATTTTGGTTAGTTGTGATGTTGTTTTTGTGGAAGATGCAATTCAACCATTACTTTCATGTACTAAGGACACATCAGTTAGCTCTAAAGGTGTGTATGACACTTGGCTGCTTCTTTTTATAGGTGGGCAATCAAGTGTTGGTCCAAATGAGTCGATTTCTCAGCCTTTGAAGGTTTCACATGATGATCGAGATCATTCCATTTCTGATGCAGATTTACATGATGCATTTATTGATGAGGGGGCTAATATAGAGGAGGCAAAAACTATGGCGAAATGGTTGGTGCAAACTTTGCAAGATAGCAAATTAGATGCATCTATGTCATATGGTACTCGTTCAGGCTCTCATTGTGTTGCTTTTGCATCAGATTTCTATGTTATGGCTGCCTCTAGTCTTTGTGATGAGAATGAGCCTACTTCATTTGATGATGCTCAAAATTCAGAAAATTGGATGGATGGCATGCAATCAAAATATGATGCTATTATGAAGAATGGTACTTGGTCTTTATGTGATTTACCTCCAAGAAAAAAGGCCATTTGTACTTAATGGGTATACAAGCTAAAACATAAGCGTGATAGAGTAGTTGACACATATAAGGCTAGGCTTTTTGCAAAAGGTTATGCTTAGGAAAGAGGCATTGATTTTGATGAGACCTTTGCACCCACATGCCAAATGAATACCATTCATAGCATTTGTGCACTTGCAACTCATCATGGTTGGAACATACATGAGTTGGACATTAAAATTGCATTTTTGAATGGTAATTTACATGAAGAAGTGTATATATTTCAGCCTCATGGTTTTGTGCAGAAAGGGCATTGAAACAAAGTATGTTGGTTGAAAAAGGCATTTTATGATTTGAAGCAAGTACCACATGCTTGGTATGAAAAGATATATGCCTACTTGATCGTACATGGTTTTGAGAATAGTCCAATTGATAGCACCTTATATATTAAGCATGCAAATAATGTGCTTCTGATCATTGTTTTCTATGTTGATGACATGCTTCTCACTGGTCCTAATGGAAGCATAGTGCTGATTTTAAGGCTGATTTTCATGCCTCATTTGAGATGTTAGATTTGGGGCATTTGCATCATTATTTGGGCATTCAGTTTATGTAGGTTGATGGCAGAATAGCTTTGTGTGAAACAAAATATATTGACACATTATTGCAGCATTTTGGTCTTGAAGTCTGCAAACCTAGTGCCACTCCTATGCAAATAGGTTTACAATTGAGTCTTTTGATGTTGGAGATGCATTTGATGTTGTTCTCTATCAGTAGGCTGTTGGATGCTTGATTTACTTATGCATTATTGGACCTAATATTCAGTTTGCTATCTATCAGATGAGTAGGTTTATGCATTGTCTAGGTGTCAAGCATTGGTAGGTGGTTAAGCAAATCTTTCCTTAAATTTAGGACAAATGAGTTAATGAGAAAGAAAACAATGCTCTGCAATCTGGTATAGATAGAATTGTGAACGCTTAGCTACACCTCTAGATAGAGAGGAGCAAACTCATGAGAAAATGAGATAAGAAAGCAAGGGAGCTGGTTGTTAGAGTTTAATCTTCACTAAACTACTAGGGAACTTGTGGAAGTCATAAAACTGTAGAAACAAAGGTAGAATGGTGCTTATATAGAAGTGTTATGTTTCTTATAATCTAGCTAACCACCCGTCAATCAATGTAGGTGCACTTTGGGTGGGTAATTGAAAATATTTAATTTGATTGGTTTTGATGGAGATCCTCAATTGATTTCGCGACTTTGGATCCTCATTCTTTTATTGTTCCATTTGCAAAACTCATGGATGAGTCCTTTTTTTATGTTTGAGACTTGACATTTTATGACCAAATGTTCAATGAATGGATGTGGCTATCATGTGACAAGTTGTTCTATTCTCCTAATTTCTTGATTCACTTTTTTTATTTTTTAAGGATGTGTTGAGCCCATAAAAGTCATGTTGGTCAAAGTCAACTACAGTCAAAGTCAAAGGTCAAAGTCAACTGGTCAAGTCAACAAGGTCAAGGTCAAAGTCAATAGGTGCAAAGTCAAAGTGCTAAAGTGCAGGTGTCAAAGTGCAAGGTAGTGCACAATTAATGGTCCACACAGGATAAATTGGAGAAAGTGGGTTGCAGGTTGCAGAGGTATTTCTCTAATTTCCCTAAGGTTCAAAGTGTGTTTTAAAGTGGTTTGGAAGGTTCAGGTAAACCCCCTCTTATGTGCAAAAGTGAAGACTTAAAAGGAAAATGTGAAGGTATGTGAAGCGGCAGCATACGCACAGGTAAAAATATGCCCCCCCATTAAAATTTTTGGTTTTAGTCTAAAGTCACTACAGGACAAAACAGTGAGTCATTGGCTGCCACTTGTGAAGACAATCTTGGGACATCAAAGTGAGCACCAAGATATTATTGCAGTTAGGAGCGTACGTGATCGACACACTCAAATCAAGGCAAGGACTATTCTTGGACCAATCTTAGAGTAAGCAAGAGAAGCATAGTCTAAGTGAAGCAAGAGAGAGAAGGGCAAGAGTCACCAGTGTGCAGCGCAGAGAAGTGGAGTTGAAGGAGTGCATAGAGAGTGACTAAGGGATTGTGCAGAGAGTGCTAAGCTAGTCCCCCAAGGATCTCAAGTGCAGTGTGCGCGTGCCGACAGAAGGTATTCATTCCTCCCCCTTAGTGGAAGCTTGGTGCAAGGTGTGCACAAGGATAAGCTTGAAGCAGGTGGAGGTCTGGTGCAGAGGAGGCCGGCGGCAAGAAGACTTTGGGATATTTGGTATTTTGTAATTGAGCACTTTGTGTGATTGTGCACAGAAGTATTGGCTTGTATTGTGCTTCAAACATTGTAATTGTCTTACTGTAATCAATCGGCAGAAGCTTCCAAGGTGTATTTCCTCTTCTGGTCTTTTCCTTTTCTCCTACAAAACCTCAAACTCCTTCTTGTCTAAGAATCCCCCAACAAAATTTGGCACGCCCGGTGGGACTTCCAAGGAGATTTGAGCTTAGGAGAAACCAAGTGCAAAGTATAGCAGAGGTCACGTGTCTACATTGCTACTTCATCAAACAAAAGGTAAATATTCTTATCAAGTGTCTCATATTAAGTGGGCTATGAGCTGCTCATGACCGCAACCGGGTCCCAAACATTGAGGGTCACTTGCAAGCAGACAAGAAGGAAGGTTGTTAGAAGGTCCTCCAGTCCACTATCTTCAACCTCATCAGTAAAGAGCATGGCGGGTCAGGTAGACTTGGAAACTTTACTCTCTAGATTAAATATAAAGTTTCCTTCTTTCAAAGGCCTAGCTCAAGAGGATCCGGATGAACACGTTAGAAGGTTTTTGGCACTATGTAAGACTAGAGGCTTAATGGGTAGGAAGGATGCCTTTTTTATTCTCTTCCCTGCCACATTAGAGGGATTAGCAGATAAGTGGTTCAGCCAGTTTGCTGAAAACCATTTTACCACTTGGGATGTGATGAAAGATGCATTTAAAAATCAATTCCAGCATGGCAACACTGCGGAGATTATCATAGAAGAACTAGAAAATTTGAGATTGGGTCCAGGAGAAAAGTTCCCAGAGTTTGTGACTAGGGCCAAAGCACTAATGGCTAAATTGCCAGATCCACCACACGATTTTTTTGTTAAGAAATGGTTAGCTAAGCCCCTACCAGTGGCCACCCAATGCAAAATAAAGGAATTAGTGTTACCTAGAGCCTCCATAGAGGAGTTCATCAACACACCCACATGCAGTGCAAGGTGTGCACAAGGATAAGCTTGAAGCAGGTGGAGGTCTGGTGCAGAGGAGGCCGGCGACAAGAAGACTTTGGGATATTTGGTATTTTGTAATTGAGCACTCTGTGTGATTGTGCACAGAAGTATTGGCTTGTATTGTGCTTCAAACATTGTAATTGTCTTACTGTAATCAATCGGCAGAAGCTTCCAAGGTGTATTTCCTCTTCTGGTCTTTTCCTTTTCTCCTACAAACCCTCAAACTCCTTCTTGTCTAAGAATCCCCCAACAAAATTTGGCATGCCCGGTGGGACTTCCGAGATTTGAGCTTAGGAGAAACCAAGGTGTTGCCTATAGTTTTCCCACCTCCTCCAAGTTAAAACACTTCAAAAGATTCAGTAGATCTTGAGAAATGAACTTAACAAGTCACCTATGTCTAAAACTGTTCTTCTGAGAACTCAATTCAAACACCTAAAACTTCTAACACTTGATTCTCTTAATCTAGAACCCGTTTATGCAAATGCTTTTAGCCACAGGTAGCTTACCTTCCAACTTAAAGATTGAGTGCTTGCTTGCTCAAAAATTTACACTGTAGAAGGAGAACTGACCAAAACATTAGCATCGAATTTTGCACCTATTTCAGGAAATAGTGAACACTTCTTCACATATGAATGTTCCTACTCATAATTCTCACAGCCTGTTTACAATTAGGCTCTCAAACTTTAACCGTAGACTCATTAACTATGGACTTAGACATCTACAAAAGGGTTCTTGAAATGATCAAGCACAAAAGGAGAATACACAAAAACATCGGGTGCAATTTCTCTTCATTACTAGAAAACTTTACATCTGGATGAGAGAGCAAATCTTCACACTTCTCAAGTGTCTAATCACATCTAATTCTCCTAAAAAATTGTTCTTACACACTCTCTCATATTTGCCCCGAATTTTCTTTGAATATATAGGCAAATATTTACAAGCTCATGACCATACAAAAGTATAAGATGAACTAACTCTAAAATAATGTACATATGTATACACATCTTCATCTTCTGAATATGCACTTCCTTCATACTTCATAACTTGATCTTTCCTTCGGTCCTTGACTTCAATTCTTCATCAAAAACATCAATTGTTGATTGCCCTGCACCAACAGCTCCCCCTCAATCATCAATTGAGGTTTTCTTCTATCTTCTTTATACCTGCCATGTCTTTGAATCTCTGTAGCTTTGGTCCATCCAAGCTTTTGGTTAGCATATCAGCTATCTCATCTTTTGTTGAAGTATGCATTACTTCAATCTCTTTATCAATCACCTTCTCTCTTAG
The DNA here is from genome assembly GCA_020310875.1 of Ceratopteris richardii. Lineage (NCBI taxonomy): Eukaryota > Viridiplantae > Streptophyta > Polypodiopsida > Polypodiales > Pteridaceae > Ceratopteris > Ceratopteris richardii. The sequence continues at coordinate 10,470,039 of CM035441.1, forward strand.
AAAATGATACTGAATCTCAATGCATTTAGTCCTAGCATGAAAAACAGGGTTAGCAGCTAAATACAATGAACTCATGTTATCTCCATGAATAGTGAGTGTACTCTGAATGATATCAAAACTCTTCACAAGAGTCTTAAGCCATATCACTTCCTTTGCAGCTTCAACCATACCTTTGTACTCTGCTTATGTAGATGACAAAGCAACTGTGTGTTGCTTCTTTGAACACCAAGAAATTAACTTATCTTCCACATAACACAAGTATCCATATGTTGATCTCCTATCATCAGGATTACCTACCCAATCTGTATCACTATATATCTTGATGTTTGTATCTGATGTAAAACCATAATACAAACCTTCCTTGAGTGTACCCCTAATGTACCTCAACACTCTTTGTCCTGCAACCCAATGTTCTTTCCTAGGACAATGCATGACTTGAGACAATACTCCAACTGCATATGATAAGTTAGGCCTAGTTAATGTAGCATAAATCAGACTACCAAGCAAACTTTGATATAACTTCATATCCTTGAACTCTTCTCCTCCATATCTGCTCAATTTGTGATTCACCTCCATTGGAGTAGGTGCTACCCTGCAATCATCCATTTTAAACTTGATCAGCAAGTTTTTCAAATACCTTTCTTGAGTTACATACACTCCATGTTGAGTGTATGAGATCTCCATGCCCAAGAAATATGACAAGTCTCCCAAGTCACTGATCTTGAACTCTTTCTCCATTTGCTTCTTTAGGCTTTGAATTTCTTTCTCATCTGTACTTGTAAGAATTATATCATCAACGTATATGCACATGTAAATGAACCCATCATCACTTGCTTTAACAAGCAAGCTACCATCTGCTTTAGATACTTGGAAACCAAGTTCCTTCAAGAACTTCACAAGTCTATAATTCCATGCCCTTGGGGCCTGCTTCAAACCATACAAAGCTCTCTTGAGCTTGCACACATGATCTGGATACCTTCCATCTCTGAATCCTTGTCGTTGCTCCATGAAAACATCATCTGAAATATAACCATTTAGAAAAGCATTCTTCACATCTAGTTGACATAACTTCCAACCTTTACATGCAACAATAGCTATGAGTGTCCTGATGGTTGTCATCTTTGCCACAGGACTATAGGTCTCATCATAATATATACCATATGTCTGAGCAAAACCCTTCACAAAAAGTCTAGCTTTATACCTAGACACACTTCCATCTGCAAACCTCTTTGTCTTGTAGACCCATTTACATCCAATGATCTTCTGACTATTTGGTTTAGGAACCAAATCCCAAGTCTCATTCTCCATCAATGCATCATACTCTTCGTGCATAGCTTTCTCCCAATTTTCCTTATCTTTTGCCTCTTCATATGTAGAAGGGTCCTCATTTGCCTTTATCATATAAGCATAATCTTTGCTAGCCAAAAAAGAAGTGTCATAGCTATACCTTGTAGGTTGCCATTTGTGTCTTGATGACCTTCTGAGTTCTCCACTCCTTGAGGTTTCTGGTTCATCACACTCTGGATCAAACCTTGGCACTTCTTCAACTTCAACCTGTACTTCATTGTTCTCCTCTTCATCAAATATCTGAACCTTTGATTTACCTTTCTTTTGAGTCACAACTTCTTCATCACCTACATAAATATTGATTGTACCTGCATACCAAGTACCTTGCTCATCAAATGTAACATCTTTAGACACAATGAATTGCTTTGTGGATGGACTCCACAACCTATATCCCATCTGCTTATCATCATATCCAATGAACACATATTTTTCAGCTTTAGGCTCCAATTTATGCCTCAATTGTGATGGCACATATGCATATGCCAAACATCCAAATACTTTGCAATGATCTAAAGTAGGTCTCTTACCCCACCATGCCTCATATGGTGTCATACCCTACAAAGCTTTACATGGTAATCTATTGACCAAATAAGTAGCTGTATTCACAGCCTCAGCCCACAAATAATTTGGGTTATTTTTCTCCTTCATCATGGATCTTGCAAACTCAACAAGAGTTCTATTCCTTCTTTCTGCTACACCATTTTGTTGAGGAGAGTACTTGCAAGTAATTTTCCTTTTTATACCTACATTCCACAAGTAATCACTAAACTCATTAGAGAAATACTCTCCCCCTCCATTTGACCTTAGTCTCTTCAACTTATGACCTGTAATTCTCTCTCTGCATACACATGATAATGTTTGAATGTATTGAATACCTCTGATTTATCTTTGATCACATAGATAGTGATCCATCTAGTAGCATCATCAACATAAATCACATAGTACCTTGAACCATTGATACTGAAATCCTTTGATGGTCCCCACACATCTGTGTGTACCAACTCAAGCTTCTCTGAATACATAAAACCATGCTTGGAATAAGATTGCTTATGAGCCTTACCTAATTGACATGCTTCACATCTGTATGTCATATGTTGACCTGCAACATTAGGCAACCCAAGCACTGAACCATTGTTAACCATATCTTTGATACCTCTTTCATTAAAATGTCCAAGCCTCTTGTGCCAAAGATCTAACTCAGAGATCTTATGTCCTCCATAAGTGAACAAGGCATGACCAATATTGCCTTGGATCTTCAATGTGAACAATCTTCCTTCTTTCTTCCCTGAAACAATTTGTTTATACCCATTGCTAGGGTCTTCCACAAACACTCCTTGATTAGTGAACCTAACTTCATAACCTTTTTCAACAATTTGTCCTACACTTATCAGATTTTTAGGAATTGTAGGAACATACAAAACCTTACTCAAGAGAGTGCTACCATCCTTGGCCTTCACTGATCCAATTGACTTCACATTGTGCTTTGTATTGTCACCTGTTTGAACTACATGATTAGTTACCTTATTCTCCAAATCAGTCATCAAAGCTATGTTACCACTCAGGTGATTGCTACAGCCTGAGTCAATGTAGAACACTCTTTGGTCTTCACTTTGCCTTTCACAAGTTGCATTCATTATCAATGTTGAATCCTCCTTCTGATCTGAAGCATAATTGTAGTAGGTATTGTTGTATTGTTGACTTTGGAATCCTCTACCTGCATTTCTTCCAAAATAACCTCTACTAGCTCTACCTCTAAAATTAGCTCTTTGATTTTTGCCACCTCTTCCTCTTGAATTAAAATTCTGATTATATCCACCATTATTCTGAGTATTATGCCAACAATCATTAGCTAAGTGATTTGTCTTACCACAAATCCAGTAAGTTTTGACTCCATCTTTATTATTCCTGCCTCTTCCTCTACCTTTGCCACCTCCTCTTCCTCTTAGGAAGTTAGCTTGGCTAGTTGTACCTTCATCTTCATTTGCTTGTTGCTTCCCTTTGCTATTCATCTTCTTACCCTTTGAATACATTGCATGACCTATACTTTTATCACTTTCTCCTTTGACATCCTGCTCAAAGGTTAGCATATGTCCTAGCAACTCATTTAAATCAGGAGTGAAATGATCAAGTGATAATTCAGTAGACAAAATAAATGGCTTCCATTTGTCATCACCTCTCAAACCTGTGAGGATTTGCCTTACCAATTTATCCTCCTCAATATCTTCATCAACTACTCCTAATGCATCTACAATGTCCTTCATTCTTGTTACATAATCTGAGATGGATTGAGAGGCCTTCTTCTTGAATGTGGTAAATTCTGCCCACAAGGATGCCTTCCTAGACTTTGTGGTGTTTTGGAAATGCTCCTCCTAAGCATTCCATATATCACTTGAACTTTCAAGACCTCTAATGTGAGATAGCAAGTAGTCATTAACTGCCATGTAGATAATGCTCGTAGCTTGAGCATCTTTCTTCATCCAAGTCTTCAATTCTGATAATTCCTCCCTAGTTGCAACACTAGGATCTTTGAACTGAGGCTTTTCTTCTTCACCTGTGATATAACTTATCAAGTCTTTGCTCATAAGATGAGCTTCCATCCTCATTGACCATGCTGGATAGTTCTCTCTATCCAACTTCTCTAACTGAAGAGAATCTCGCATCCTTTCTTCACCTGTGTATTGAATTCTTCAAACTTTATGAGTAATAGATGTACCTTTACTTCGAATGATACTCCTTTTGTCTTTCTTGATGTCGTATGGTCTCCTTCTCAAGCTTTGCTCTTAAGCTTTCACCTTTTGAACCTTCAAATATTGATTTCTTTACAGCTGCAGCAGTCGGGGTCCTCCTTTCTTCAATTTTGATACTTCCTGCTCTGATACCACTGATGGAGAGTGTTAATCTCCAAAAGAACAAGCTACTCTTGAAATTAGAGCACCTCTATATCAAGAGTAACTCAAGACATTTCCCAATTTGGAGGATTAATGATCAATTATAAAGATTTTGGATAAACTGTGAAGAAGATGATTCTACAGAAAGTCTGTTGCACATATCTCTCTCATTGACTTATCAAATGTGTAAATTTTTTGATAAAACTTTGCATAACATGTCGCCTATAGTTTGCGCACCTCCTCCAAGTTAAAAAACTTCAAAAGATTCAGTAGATCTTGAGAAATGAACTTAACAAGTCACCTATGTCTAAAATTGTTCTTCTGAGAAGTCAATTCAGACACCTATAACTTCTAACACTTGGTACTCTCAATCTAGAACTTGTTTATGCAAATGCTTTTAGAAACAGGTAGCTTACCTTCCAACTTAAAGATTGAGTGCTTGCTTGCTCAAAACTTTACACTGTAGAAGGAGAACTGACCAAAACATTAGCATCGAATTTTGTGCCTGTTTCAGGAAACATTGAACACTTCTTCACATATGAATGTTCCTACTCATAATTCTCACAACCTGTTTATAATTAGGCTCTCAAACTTAATCGTAGACTCATTAACTATGGACTTAGACATCTACAAAAGGGTTCTTGAAATGATCAAGCACAGAAGGAGAATACACAGAAACATCGGGTGCAATTTCTCTTCATTACTAGAAAACTTTACATCTGGATGAGAGAGCAAATCTTCACACTTCTCAAGTGTCTAATCACATCTAATTCTCCTCAAGGCACCATTGGGTGCGTGTGAGGGAGGATCTCAATGATCAAGGAAGATGGCGGTTCATAATACTTCTTAAGAGGTCATCCATCCTAGTACTATTCCCCCCGGAGCTCACTTAATCAGTAATCTCTTGCCACTAAGCTACACTCTTGTGGTGTTTGAAGAAGGGGAAAGACTAAGGCTAACATTACCTTGAGCATGTTTTGAGCCCTCAAAGCTTCATTCTTTGCTTTCAAAGCCTATTTTGAAGCATTTTTGGGTTGATTCTTGGAACCATTTTGGAGTACTTTTATACATAGTTCTCTTCACAGAGGTTCAAGAGGCTCTTTGTACTTCTTCAACAATGAATGTTCACCTTTTGGGACTGTTTTTCAGCCACACTAGTAAATCTATAGGTTTCTTGAAAGGTTTTAGTTGTGGTGGCAGCAGCCACCACAAGTCTACATAGGTTTTTTGAGCCTAAAGAATAGAGTTGAAAAACACTTGCACGTGTTGTTGGCGAGTATTTGGGTAGTGAATTCAGCCTTTTAGTAACATTTTACTGCACATATTGAGCACATAGACATTATGTATGCTTCTATGGATACCACTTATGCATGTCCATGTCGTCATTGATATAGTGGTTACGTTTTTGCATAAAGCCTCTTATGTTTGATAAAGAGGGTCGTGATGAGGTTTTCTTAACTGGGAGACACCCAAATGTCGAGGTCGTTGGCGTAGAAGCAATGAGGAGGTAGAGCAATCAAGTACAATCCGGCATATAAGAGGCCCAATCATTTTTTTCATAATTTATTTTCAATCAAAGTGATTTTCATCACTACACAAACATTGTAAATACCATTTTTGATAGATTAGACTCCATTTTGTTCAAGCTGAGGAGCCCTCGAGCTTGAAGAGTATTAGAAGTACTTGCATATCAATTTTTGTAATTTTCTGATTCCATTTGAGCTCCCAAATAAGCCCTAGAACCTAATTTCTAACTAGGCCAGACACTAGGTTTGGACAGGGCCAAAGCTAGTCAGAAAACTATAAAAAGAGCTAGAGAGCTCATTTTTGGGGTTAGCGTGTTAGAGTTTTGAGCTATTGTAAGAGAGTTTTTGAGTAATACAAAGAATTCCATTGTTCCTCTCTTTGTTCTTGCCAGGTGTGTGTATGTGTGTGCATGCTTGTGTGCTTCTCACTCATGCACTTGTGCCTTCACTTGCTCATAGTCATCATACTAGTCCTCATGTCTCCACGGATTGACAATTATGAGGTGGATCTCCTCACATTGGTACTTGCCATTGTGCTAGAGTGACACCAAATTTGGCACCATTGCTGAGGGACAGAGCTTTGATGATGAGTGTGTGATGGTAAGATGTAGAGTTGTGACATTGGAGTCATAGGTAATATCTTTACTTTTCTTTATTTTTCATCATTTTTTCTTTGTTTTCTTCATCACCATCATCATCCTCACCATCTCCCACCTTCACCTTCACCTTCACAAAAATCTCATTTTTTTTGTCATATTTCCTTCCCCACCTCATTTCACTTGTGTGCGATCCGTTTTTGCGTGCTTTTGAGCTTTTGTTGTAGGATTCGACTGTAACATCATCTCTAGTAGCTTGCATAGGTATGATAGACCTCTGCATAGGTCCCAAGAGGATGACCTCTATCTGTCATGATAGACAAAGAAAGTGGTATTTTGTGTTTGCATGCATGGCACAATAATCTACATCCTTAGAGCACTCCAAATCATCAGAACGATCCAAAAAATTTGCATTTTTTCTATCTATCATGATAGACCAACACATGATAGACGACAAACAGCATCTATTGTGACAAACCCTATCTATCATGATAGATGTCTGTCTATCGTGATAGACAAGACCCCGCGACAAACCCCGTCTATCACGATAGACATCTGTCCCTCCAATTAGCATGCATAAAAATATTGCACATAGGGATGTTCAAGAGAATGTCCAATTAGATCAATCTGTAGATGTTCCCGTTCAACAACCATTGAGATGCTCTACACATGTCCCACATCCACCTAATAGATATGTTCCACGTTTGAATTTTGTTATGCTAACAAATGCTGGTGAGCCTTCTTGCTACAAAGAGGCCATGCAGACAAAAGATCATGTCAACTAGGAGTGTGCCATGAAGAGTGAGTTGGATTCTATTGACAAGAATGGTACTTGGGATTTAGTACCTTTGTGAAAGGGTGGGAAAGTTTTACCATGTAAATGGGTATATAATTGAAATTCACATCAAATAGTGCTTCTGCAAAATATAAAACATGACTTGTTGCAAAGGGTTTTAAGAAACAACATGGTATCGATTTCAAGGAGATCTTCTCTCCAATGGTCAAGATGACTACCCTTCAAATGTTGCTTGGATTTGTTGCAATGGAGGACTTAGATCTAGTCCAAATGCATGTAAAAAATGCTTTCTTTCATGGAGATCTGACAAATGAGATCTATATGGAACAATGAGAGGGTTATGTAGTTTTTGGCAAAGAAAGTCTAGTTTGTAAGCTGAAGAAGATCTTATATGGACTTAAAAAGTCCCCTATACAATGGTACTAAAAGTTTGATGCTTTTATGAAGTCTCAAGGCTATTCTTGAAGCAATGAGGATCATTGTCTCTACACAAAGAGATGCTCAAATGGTAGCTTGATATGCTTGATACTTTATGTCGATGATATGTTGATTGCTAGGAAGTCCTCTTATGATTTGTCAATTCTCAAAAACAAGTTGAGTCAGACATTTGATATGAAGTATTTGGGGGATGCCAAACATATTCTTGGCATGCACATTACTCGTGATAGAAGTAAAAGATGCATATACTTGTCTCAAATTGAGTAGATATCCAAAGTACTTCACATGTTCAATATGCAGGGTGGAAAGGCATTGAGTATACCTCTACCCACATATGTGAAATGGAGCAAGGATGATTGCCCCAAATTAGATGAGGAAAAGGAATTCATTACCGAAATTCCTTATCAGTCTGCTATTGATAGTGTCACATATGCTATGGTAGCTATTAGACTAGACATTGCATTTGCAGTGGGATTTGTGAGCAGATATATGTCTAATCCTAGCAAGAAGCATTGGAAGCAGCAAGATGATTTTGAGATATGTGAGTGGCACTAAGGACATAGTAAAGGGAAAGCATACATTATTGGTTATATAGATTCTGACTATGCTGGTTGTGTAGACAATCGTAAGTCTACATGAGGGTATATTTTTCATTTTGTTGGAGTGCTATCTCTTGGAGGTCTACCATGCACTATTAGCTAAGTAAGATAAGCTATGGAATATAAACTATTAGCTATGAACTATTAGCTAAGTGATTTTATTAGTTCCATGTTAGCTAAGATATATTGGTTGGGAGCTCATTATTTATTGTCGAGATCAAAGTATTCATTCTTTTCACCAAAAATGTCATCCTCCTATTAGAGTTCAACTATGAACATTTGAGTCTCTCAAGCTATATTTTGTCAAATGTCTTAAGGACCAGTTTATATGTTGTTGTATTTACCATGTGTAGATCATGCTTCTTACATATGCCATCAACCAAATGCATCACCACAGCTCCTATTCCATTGATACTTTATGCAATTTCTCATGTTACACATGCCACGTAGATCACATAATGAAATGCAATGCATCTACCTCAAAATTCCAAACAATAAGTAGTATTTTAGAGGTAGTGTTATTCGCTTGAGAGAATGAGGATATTTTCCATCCAAATAAGTGTGAAATCTATGTTTAGAATGTGGACTTCCAAAATTTCAATGGTGTCCAAAAGAAATTCCTATTCTTGTTAATTTGTTTCAAGATGTGGAGTTAACTTGTGAAGGAAATTTTTGTAAAATAAAAGATGTGGTATGAAAGGTTACACTTTCGAAAGAATTGGTTGGTCTTTTCTTAATATCTCTTAAAATGTTTATAAGTCACAAGTTCACCTTTTTATGGCAACCCAACCAATTCAAATTGTGCATATCTTATTTTCCTAGCAATCTGCTGGTTCAAGTGGTGGATTTTTTTTTATTATTATATTTTTCCAAGGGACAAAATGAGACACAATTGATGTATTGGTGGTCAAGGTCATTGTCTTTATGCATATAATATATTTTTATGTTGGTGGAAGTGGGAAGAAGGTAATACCTTTCTTCATATCTAATGATAAAAAGCATCACACTTTATTTGTACAACATTTTTTTTGTTTACATTGGTAGTGGTTCATGAAAAAAAAGTAACTCTTAATCAATATTGGGAATGGTTTGATGGCTATGCCTCAAAGTTAAAAGCTAAACATACCTTCCATTTTGTAGGGAGATACCCATAGATAATAGGTCTGATAATGACATGGAACTTTTTGGAGTGTGGACATGGAAAGATTGAACATGATGGTGTAAGTGTATTCATCAAAAGGGCTTTGATGGAGCACACTTCAAATGTGCTATTGATGTTGTTTGGTATCTGAGGAATATCAAATGGTGCAGTTACTATTTACTATTCAAGAGTTTGAGATATCGCACATGATTTATGTGAGGATAAGATAGATGAAGTAAATCGGGAGAAAACTTGGGATTGTCAAAAACATCAAAAATTTATTCTATCCATTCCATATGTGGTTCTTCAACGATTGATGGTCATAGTATTAGTGTTTAATAATCAATCTGTTTTTTCTATTATTGCATCTAAGGTAGCTAGAAAAGATGCTCTAGCAAAACATATGTTACCAATTGGGAGTAACCTTGTCCATTTGGTTACTGAAGATGAAATGCAAACTCCAACAATGTTGTTCACATATAAAGTGTTGGAAACAATGCCAATTGGTCAAACACTTACTCAATGACTCATTGGCCAACACTTGCTCAAGTTGCTCTAGGATGTCTTAGTTCAGTCTTACACCCTCTTCAAGAAAGAGCGCGTGGCTTGTTGGCTACGTCGACATACTCTCAAACTTGAGACCCGAATTCGAATCCCATACGGCGCAGCGCGGCAGTTTTGTGCTTTTGCTTTATTAATTAGTGGATAGCAAGGATGGACAGGACGCGACGCGTTTGGCGGATGAGTTTTTTCCGACGGAGTTTTTTTATCTAGATCGTAGCCATCGTAGATCGTTGATTTATGCTTTATTGGAACAAGTGCTTTTGGAGCTTAAACTAATCCTATATAAACAAGTGTTTGGCTCACTTGTATTCATCCTACACCTAGTATTCAACACAAGCTTTGAGCTAGGACCTCAATAGAGGTGGTGTTTCGTCTAGCACATGGGGCAGCCATGGTGCTAACTTGAAGCATGTTGAGGAGCAGCTATGGAGTTCTTCTTAATGATTCTTCTTGGAGAAGATGAAGGGTGTGCTCACACTCTAGCACATGGAGAGGAGGTTATCTCTTGTTCATGGCAAGAAGACTTGGTCATTAGAAGCTTGATGGTGAGGATCGGCCATCTACATGTTGTAGTTGACGATTGTCTTCTACATGAAGATTTCGGGCTACGTCAAAGACATTGGATGGTGTTTAACATAAGATTTACATCTTATGTTAAGTATTCAGGTACATATTCTCTTTATGCACACAGGTACTACTTGAAGTTTATGGAGGCTGTGGCGTTCATATCAGAAGGAGTCCTATTCGGCATAGGTACAAGAGAATCAGTACGTATATGCTTTATGCATATTTGGGTGAGGTGTTTAAGAAGGTGTGTTCACATGAGTTTGAGGATTTATGGCAACAAACTTGTTAGCATTCTTTGCTACTTTTTAAGTATGTGATCTTTTCACACACGTATCTAACTTAGGGTCTTCCATAGTCTAAGGTTAGATGAGGGTTTGTTGATTATTAATTTCACATTGATCCTTCCTCTTTCAGTCACTCATATTCACTCTTCTATAACCTATAAGGTCACACATCTCATGTATATTCAGATTACTGCCCATACATCTGAATATGTTTGTTACATTTGTACATTCACTCATTCATCTGTTTCTCATCACATAGAGTGGTTGAGAGTTTTGCTCCCACATTGTACATTGAACATTGGTATATATGATACTATGAGTAAGTGATTGATTACGTAACACCTTACACATGTCGTCTATTCTTTCTCTATCTTTGTCTCATCATTTGTATGATTAAGTTGTGGTATGTTCATGCTTTGTCAATATTGAAGAATGCTAGAATTAATGTTGTATATATTGGAAGTATGGAACCATGGACCTGTGACATGAGCCAAGGGCCTACCTCACTTCCAACATTTGGTATCAGAGCTTTAGGCATTTGGTATCAGAGCACTAAGGTTTTGGTTACAGAACTTTAGATCTTTGGCATCAATGCATTGTTGGAGTTAGACGTCTGCGGAAGCACGCGAACAGCAAAAGGAAGAGGAAGAAGCTTGGAGCACAACACACAAGACTGAATGTATTACTAGAGAATGTACAAAGATAAGTAGCCCATTAGGGCAATAGGCGTATATACAAGCCGGGGGAAAAAAACCTCCTAAAGAGGGAAAAAAGTGCCCCGGCGGTCCTAGAGTGTTCACACACATCACTACCTAAAGATATCAACAAATCCCCCCTGGGAGTGATGCGGTGAACACGGAGCTGGCACTCATGTATAAGGAAGTGCCGAGCTATGTGGAAATGACTCCACAAAAGGAAGTAAGCCCAAAGCTTTGCGGAAAGCTTCAAACTTCTCCCTAGGCAGAGCCTTCGTGAAAAGGTCTGCAATGTTCTCCTGCGTGGGCACATATGCCAAGCTGATCTCCCCAGCAGAGAACCTCTCCCTGACATAGTGATAATGCACCTCAATGTGCTTAGTGCGAGCATGGAACACAGGGTTCCTCGCAACTGCCAATGCGCTCTGACTGTCAGTGAAGATGGTGGTGGCAGAAGACTGGCCAACACCCAAATCAGCCATAAGGCGTCTGAGCCACACACACTCAACAGTCGCTGTGAAAGCTGCCCTATACTCAGCCTCACAACTGGAAGTGGCCACAGTAGGCTGCTTCTTGCTCAACCAAGATATACATGAGCTACCAAGCATGAAGCAAAAACCACTGGTGGACACACGAGTGTCATAGCAACCAGCCCAATCTGAGTCAGAAAAAGCATGCAAATCTGGCGGTAGTGATCCCCCCTTGGGATAAAACAACCCAAGTAGCCGAGTACCACTCAAGTAGCGAAAGATGCGCTTAACCGCTTTCCAATGCGTGACTCCTGGGCAATGCATAAACCTGCTCATCTGTGAGACAGCAAACTAAATATCTGGCCGAGTAATGCATAAGTAAATCAAGCATCCAACAGCCTGCTGATAGAGAACAGCATCAAATGCATCTCCAGCATCATGAAGACTCAATCGTAAACCTGTCTCCATAGGAGTGGCAATAGGCTTACAGTCTTCAAGGCCAAAACGTTGCAATAATGTGTCAATATATTTCGTTTGACACAAAGCCATTCCACCATCAACTTGCATAAACTGAATGCCCAAATAGTGATGCAAATGCCCCAAATCAGAAATCTCAAATGAGGCATGCAAATCAGCCTTGAAATCAGCAATATGCTTCTCAAGAGGACCAGTGAGCAGCATGTCGTCTACATAGACAACAATGATCAAAAGCACATCATTAGCACGCTTAACATATAAGGTGCTTTCAGTTGGACTGTTCTCAAAACCATGTGCAATCAGATAGGCATGTATTTTCTCATACCAAGCACGTGGTGCTTGCTTTAAACCATATAACGCCTTCTTTAACCTGCACACCTGGTTTTCATGCCCTTTCTGCACAAAGCCACGGGGCTGAAAAACATACACTTCTTCATGCAAGTCACCATTCAGAAATGTTGTTTTAATGTCCAACTGATGTACATTCCAACCATGATGGGCTGCAAGTGCACAAATGCTCCGAACAGTAGTCATACGGCATGTAGGTGCAAAGGTCTCATCAAAATCAATGCCTCTTTCCTGCGCATAACCCTTTGCAACAAGCCTAGCCGTATACCTGTCAACTGTACCATCAGGTTTACGCTTCAGCTTGTATACCCACTTAGTGCCAATGGCCTTCTTGCCACGAGGCAAGTCACATAAAGACCATGTACCATTCTTCATTATAGCATCATATTCAGATTGCATAGTAGCCATCCAATTTTCTGAATTTTGTGCTTCATCAAAAGAAACAGGCTCATTCTCATCACAGAGACTAGATGTAGCCATAGCATAGCAATCTGATGCAAAGGAGGTACTATGAGAGCCTGAACGAGTACGATATGACAAAGGTGCATCTAATTTGCTGTCACGCAAAGTTTGCACCAGCCATTTTGGCATAGTTTTTGCCTGTTCAATATCAGCTCTCTCATCAACAAGTGCATCATGTAAATCTGCATCAGAAATGGCATGATCTGCATCATCATATGAAACCTGCAAAGGCTGAGAAGTTGCCTCATTAGGACCAGCGCTAGCCTGTCCACCTGTAAAAAGAGGCATCAAAGTATCATACATGTCTTTGGAGCTAACAGATGTCTCCTTAGTACATGAAAGCAATGGCTGAATAACATCTTCCACAAAGACAACATCACGGCTAACCAGAATGCGTTTAGTCTGTGGATGATACAGACGATAGCCTTTACTTTCAGAACTGTACCCAACAAAAATACATTTTACTGCCTTATCATCCAATTTTCTGCGATGTTGTTCAGGCACTAATGCATATGCCAAACAACCAAAAACACGCAGATGAGCAACAGATGGCTTGCGGTCATGCCAAGCCTCATATGGAGTGACAGACTGCAACGCTTTCGTGGGACACCTGTTCAGTACATATGCTGCACACATGACAGCCTCAAGCCAGAAACTATGTGGTAAAGCCTGACTTTTGACCATGCACCTCGCCATCTCCATGAGTGACCTATTCTTTCGTTCAGCAACTCCATTCTGTTGAGGTGTATACGGCACTGTACACTGGTGTTTTATCCCACGTTCAGCCAGAAATGCATTAAAATCTGAAGGCATATATTCCCCCCCTCGATCAGAACGAAGGGTGCCCATTTTACATGCTGACAGATTTTCAGCCAAAACCAAAAACTGTTTGAAGCACATGAACACTTCGGACTTTGCTTTGAGTGGATATACCCATGCATGCCTGGAAAAATCATCAATGAAAGTCACGAAGTAAAGGTAATTTCCAAAAGAGGGTGTCTGCATAGGACCACAGACATCACTATGTACAAGCTGCAATTTCTGCATAGCCCGAACTGAACCATCTTTTGGAAAGGAAGAACGCTGCATTTTGCCCAAAATACAGCCTTCACAAACATGTTTTCCAGGTGCCTCAAGTTTGGGCAAAGAGGACACCATTTCAGATTTCTGCAGGCGTAACAAACTAGCAAAATTCAGATGACCAAAGCGTGCATGCCAAAGCTTTGCATCTGACATAGCCTGAGAATCATGAACTGCACATGCCGAATCATTCACAGATTTTTCATAGTCTATGAGCTTATACAGCCCACGACATAAAATGCCAGAAGCAATAATCACATCGCCATTTGAGAGATCATGGAATGTACACCTGTCATCAACGAATTTCACAACCAAGCCAATCTTGGCTAATGCAAAAACTGATAACAGGTTCTTCTTTATCCCTGGCACAAATAAAGCATCTGACAAAGTGAAAGAACTACCATCAGCAGTAGTCAGAATGATCTTACCAACTCCCATAACAGGATAAGAGGAGTTATTGGCGCATGTGACAGTATTCCCTGTAGGGGCAGGCTCGAGTGAAGAGAAGAAACTGCGCTGCGAGGTAATATGTTTGGTTGCCCCACTGTCAAAGTACCAAACATCTGAGTCTACTGCAGACATGCACTGATCATGAGAAGATGGGTCAAAACTGCAAACAGTAGTAAACGCCAATTCTTCTTCCTGCACAAGATTTGCAGACTCTGTTTTTGGTGTAGAGGCCTCTGCAACAACCATTCCAGCCTCTTTCTTCTTTGCCTCTTTAGCAGCCAGTTTTGGACAGTTCTTTATAATATGATCATTTCCTTTACAGTACTTGCAGAACAATTTCTGCTTTTGTGATTTCTTCTCATCTTTATCCTGGTTCTTCGATTGTGCAGCATTTGCAGATTTCTGCTTACTAGTAGAAGAGCTCCATTTTCCTTTGCCCTTCTGACTAGCCAGGAAAGCTTGATCTGCAACACGCATAATGGACCTGTTCTGCCTGGACTCATCTTCCTGCAACAGAACAGAGACTAATTCCTCAAATGACAAGGCATTCGGATTGCCTTTCATCATCAATCGAAGACTAGAGGCAAAACTCTGATATGAATTAGGAAGGCCATTCAGAACGGTCTGCACAAGTGAGCTATCTAGTATAACCTCATCAGCAGAAATCAATTGTTCCTTCAGGTCTTTGATCTTTGTAAGAAAACTGTCCATCGAATCACCTTCATTCATGTGCTCACTCTCCAACTGTTTTCGGAGGTAAGCAACACGAGCCTCATTCCTAGCCTGGTACAAAGTGGTAAGTGTATCCCAAGGATCCTTTGTTGTTCTGCAAGAGCGAATGTGAGGAATAATGGCACGTTTGACAGACAAAGCTATCAATGCATGTGCCTGGGCATCTCTGCCATCCCAACGAATCTGCTCTGCAGTAGGTGCAACAGAAACAGCAGCACGAACAGGAATCTGCGGAATATCATCTTTGACACCATCTTCATCAGCTCCAACACCTGTATTTGCAGTACCTGTCGTTACAGGTGTAACATGACGTCTTTCAACACCCTGCACAATGTTCCACAATCCTTTTGCAACCAGTACATGTCGCATCATATAAGCCCATAATGGGTAGTTGGTACCATCCAACTTATCCTCAACAGCCAACATACGGAATACATCATTGCTTTCAGCCATGGCCGGTGACTAAAATACCTTGATGCAGAAAATTGACTGTATCTCAAAAAGTTGAATAGAACTGCCCAGACGAGTTCTGCTAGACCTGTAGCAGACTTCGAGACGCTTAAACTGGCGAACAGATAAACTGGCGAACAGAAACTGGTATATACCTTTGGCACAAAAGGACGAAATAGCCTGCACAAGCACTGCGATAGTGCGTTCGGAGGCCGAAACGAGCTCAGATCGCTATTTCGGCACCACATAGCGAAGCTATTTTGATCTCGAAAACACCCTGAGTATGCTCACCAAATTTTGTGCGAATCTGAGACTGCAAACGGAGGAGTGTCGACGGTGCCCTAGAAGAATCAACGACCTGCTCTGATACCAATTGTTGGAGTTAGACGTCTGCGGAAGCACGCGAACAGCACAAGGAAGAGGAAGAAGCTTGGAGCACAACACACAAGACTGAATGTATTACTAGAGAATGTAGAAAGATAAGTAGCCCATTAGGGCAATAGGCGTATATACAAGCCGGGGGAAAAAAACCTCCTAAAGAGGGAAAAAAGTGCCCCGGCGGTCCTAGAGTGTTCACACACATCACTACCTAAATATATCAACATGCATTAAGGCTCATTCATAATCCCAGGTTCCTAGACTTCCAGATTTACAACATATGATTTGAAAGCATCTTCTAACATTTGACATTTGACATACACACTTAATCTAGATGAGTAGAGATTTGAGAATTAGACAATTCAGTCACATGTGTATTTATCAGTGTGGAGTATGAAGTTGATGATCTGTTAGCAGCAGAATATTTTTGGAAGAGTATGCAAATACTTTACAAAAGTATTGTTTGAAGACCCAGACTTGATGAAGAGAAGACTACTTCAAATTCAAGGAAGAACAATGGTTTAGAGAAGATGAAGAAATCAGATCAACATCAAATCACAGGTATCAGTTTCTACTATTAGATTATCATTTGCAGGTCATATCTTAGAAGAGCAGTTATGAAGAGATTTTGAAGGTTTCAAGGAGTGCTTTTATACGCTTTCATCATTTGAAAGTTAAAGCATTAGCTACATCAAAATGCTATGCATGGTAGTGTAGTTGAATCTATTGTAATTGTTCGGAGTTAATGAGTGAAATTAATTGTTGGAAGTTAACAATGATTTGGGAAAATACATAAAGGGCCTTTGAATTATTCAACCCCTGACCATCCCAAGAACCCATGTGTAGAATTAAACTTTAACAACCTTAACACTGGCACCGACCATGGGGCATGGAGTAGCCAATCGGTACATAGACTAAGAGTTGAGAAAGAATCCAATGATATATGCCTGTAACACATTCCGGAGAATCGTACCCGAAGTACAGAAGGGATCAGCATCCCTGGAAAATTCCTTGCGCATTGGGAACACCTCCGGGTAGTAGTGGTGATGGACAATCATTGGAAGGAAAGCGAGAAATCTGGGGTACCACCTCAGCATTTCCTTGTGCAAGGATTACAGGGTATACCAGAAGTGCAACCAACCCCATCCGCGGAAAGTAAGGTTGGTGAAGTAAGCACTAGTTCCAGTGACAGTGTGGAAATTTTCGATAGTAGTTTGTGGAATTTTGGTGGAACCTCGGATAATTTCAGGGTCGATTTGCCGAATTTTGGTGAAGGTTCTACTCCCGGTTCTGATTTTGAGGGAACTAGTGTATTGTTGGATCAAAGTTTTGGTGAAAAGCTCACTTCAGAAGTCCATTACGATGAAGGTCAGTTGGGCATAGGCATGTGGGAATGACTTAACAATATCCAATTATCGGAGAACATGCAAGACGACGGGACAACACAGTAACAATTAGGTTTAATTGGTTCAAATCATTCGGCAGTAACTTTTCCTCTTGAACACCATGAGTGGTTCACAACAGCATCACCAACAGCAACATCAACAGCAACAGCAGCAGCAGTAGTAGCAGGTCATGCCACCACGATCAGTACCCGCTGGAGTTATATATACGAAATTTGGAGGATTTCCCAGTGATGATCCGGATACACATGTGAGAACTTTTGAAATTAATTATGTTGTACTCAACTATCCAGCAGATCCGGCATATAAGGCTATAGTGTTCCAGTCTACGCTGGTTAATGAGGCTGCTCAGTGGTTAACTGAATATGACATTAACCATTTCGGTCAGTACGATGATGTTAAGGATGCCTTCTTACAACGATTCCGGTTGAAGAAAAATGCGGCTGAGATCTTTGACTATCTGCAAAAAAATAGACAAAAACCACACCAAAATGTGCAGGAGTATGCAACATTATTTCATACTCATCTACGACAACTGCTGCCGACGCATGCTAACCTACCAGATGATGTGATCACCCAGTGGTTTATTAATGGATTAAACCCTCAACTTAAACAAGTAATGATCATATGATGTGTGGGTGGTATGACTCTGGATGCGGTCATAGCCATGGCATTACAGTTGGAACATAACGTGGGTGGATTCACTGAAGATTTGGACTAGATGAAGGCGACCAAGGGTACGAGTGAGGATCCATTGAAACAAGTGTATTGCACAAAATGTAAGAACCCGAGACACACTGCTTCTGCATGTGCACTAAACCAAATGTATTGTGCTATTTGTAATACGGCGATTCACTCCACCAAAACCTACCCATATAATGCCAAAGTATAGGCCAGGCCAACCATAAATGCTATAATACAGGAGCAGGGACAACAGGCTACCCACTATGTACCACTGCAGCTGAGGAATACTCCTTATCAAAATTATAAAACCTATCGGGGAACACGAGCAAACAACTTCGGCCAGACCCGATGGAACTCTGATCAATTGAGCGAAGGAACATCCCTTCCGCCACCCAGATGCCATTTTTGTGGTGAGATTGGACATATCCGAAGATATTGTAAAGAGGCGGCTGAGTATGATAAACGAAGAAAAGAGCGACATCATCCAATGGCCAACATGGTATATATTTTAGTAGTAGATACTCAAGCGACAGTAGTCCAAACATGGTCCGGCAAGAAATTACAACTAGCTGCTTAGATTTTTGAGCTTGGCATTCGAGAACAACAAAGATTTTTTTACTGAAGCTAGTACGTGGGTCAGTCAAGAACCAGCAGTTTTTCCCGATCCAGTACCGGTGGTCCAGCAGACAGCACCGAATCCACCACTGGAAGAAAAACCGAGCCCGATGATAGTGCCACCGGAGAGTCCATCGAATGTGGTAAGGAGTACATTAAATTTTGACTCTGTGTGGAATATTCTATCGCAGGCATCCATTACAATACCGTTGGGGGCAATTTTTAGCCTTAGTTCTGGGTGTACGACAACAATTTCAGCAACAAGTTTGTCCAGAATCTTTGTGTACACCTGCTACGACCACTATTACTTCAAAAACTGATTCTACAGTGGACCATGTTGTTCCCTTAATTATGGTATGGTATAAAAGCCACAAAATCACTCAAGTGTTGATTGATGGAGGCTCTGGTGTGAATATTGCGACACCCGCCCTTTGTAAACGGTTAGGATGGACTCAGATTGAACCTGTTTAGTTTTTTGTGAGGCTAGCGGATCAGTCCAAGGTCTATCCAGTGGGTTTGGTATTTTGATATACCCATTACTCTTAAAGGAGCAGTGTTCAAAATGACTTTTGTTGTTCTAGAATTACCTGACTCAACTCTGGACTACAACTTGCTGTTCGAGAGGCCCTAGCTGAAATAAGCCAAAGTATTGCAAGACTAGTCAGCACACGAACTTATTTTCAAAAGTAACCACCAGAAGTATGTAGTTTGGTTGGATAAGATGAAGCCATGCAATCTTTATGCTCGACCCTATGTAGCCGAACCTGTGCATATGTTGGATGGACTTTCAGATGATGAAGAAGAAGCTTTTCTCAATGCTAACTAGGATTTGCTTGCCTTGGGAATAGTCGACTTACAAGCAATTGCAGATAATTGGAATCTGGTCGTCTGTTCGGTAGTTCTGGTTACAGAAGAAGGGGACCTAGCTATGGATCAAGCTTTGAATGCCCAGAGTTTCCACCATTTATTCCAGTCACCTGAGGATATACCCACGCCACGGCACTTTTATGTACCGGAAGATCAACTTATCACCTGCGATCTAGGAAATGAGGATACACCATGACCGGTCAACATTAAGGCGGGTTTACCAGAAACTTTTCAAAATGATCTACTATAGTTGTTGACCGAGTTCGAAGATGTATTTGCATGGGACTATCGAGATATGAAAGGGTTGGACCCTCGCATCTATCAACACCGTGTGATTCTCAAGCCGGATGCACGCCCAATCAAGCAACCCAGTTATCGCATGAACCCAAATTATGCTGCTCAAGTGAAAGCTGAATTGGATCGCTTGCTGAAAGTAGGTTTCATTGTTCCCATTGAGCATGCACAATGGATTTCACCTATTGTTATCATCCCAAAGAAAAATAAGCAGTTATGTATCTATGTGGATTACCGGAAACTAAATGCGGCAACCGTGTCGGATCCCTTCCCACTTCCCTTTTTGGATACAATGCTCGATGATGTTGCCAGACGAGAAATGTATTCCTTTTTGGATGGTAATAATCAGGTGCGCATGGCTGAAATGGATATACTGAAGATTGTGTTATTACATATTGGGGTGTATATGCATGTACGGTGATGTGGTTTCGGCTTCGCAATGCTTCTAGTACCTTCCAACAATGTATGCAAGAAATTTTTTCCCCCTACTTAACCACCTTTATGCGAGTGTATTTGGATGATTTTTCGTTATCGAGTGATACATCGGCTCACCTCTATCATTTACGATGCTGCTTCTCTAAGTGTCGAGAGTTTCAGTTGTGCTTAAATCCCAACAAGTCGGTCTTTTTGGTCTCCATTATTTCAAAGCCCGACATTCAAGTGGATCCAGATAAAGTGCAAGCTGTGTTACATGCACCTGCCCCTACGACATCAAAGGAAGTTATGCAATTCCTTGGCCAAATACGCTGGCATGGGTGGCATCTACGGTGGCTTGCACATTTAACCATACCCTTGAATCGATTGATCACTAGCACTCCCCGATAGTTCGTGTGGACTAAGGAGTTCCAAATTGCCTTTGATCGACTGAAAACACTCTTAACCTAGGCTCCTATGCTGCAAGCACCAAACTGGCAGCTTCCATTCCATGTCTTTGTGGATGCATCAGACAGTGCCATCGGTAATGTGCTCATGCAGCAATAGGATAAGTGGTTTTGTCCTGTCTATTATGCTAGTCGACGATTAGCTGCTGCTAAACGAAATTATTCCGTCACTGAGGGTGAATGTTTGGGCTTGGTTTATTCGGTGAAGAAATTCCGGCACTATTTGCTGGGACGCCAATTTACCTTTCATGTGGATCATGCTACTATGGTTTATCTTGTCTGCTAGCAATATTTAGGGGGAAGATTAGCCAGTTGGGTGTTGTTACTACAAGAATTTGATTATGTGGTTGTCCATTGTCCAGGGTCAGCACATGTGCTCGCTGATTTTTTATCTCGACTTGATTCTAGTGAACTTCCCGATGGAGTTGATGATACTACCCCTGCTATCTATGCGACTTATTCGGTCCAAGATGATGGTTAGGAGCTCCCGGTGGCACCTTCATATTATGACACTCTTCTGACTTTGCTCACCAGTGGAAGCCCCCCAACTAGTACTTCTACTTTGGCTCGTTGTAAATTGGCAATGTATAGTAGACGGTTTCGGATCATTGTAGGATAGTTGTATTACATGGATCCTTCTGGTGCATTATTACAGTGTATTCCACCCCATGAAGTTCTTTCCGTTATTGACATGGCCCATTCTACTCCTTCCAGTGGTCATTTTTTTTAAATATCAAGCTTCTCTTCAATAGAATTATGGGAGCTTCTCCTAAACAAGAACACCCTAACAGGAACTTTCTCCATACATTCTCCTTCTTCCTTCTTCTTTCAAAGCTGGAACATAAAGAGAAACTGACAAAGGAAATATAGGAATACCTGTAGAAATGACTCTACATTCTTTTACATATGGCTGAAAATAAGTCTTCATGTATCATCACCCCCTGGATGATTTAACACTAGTATCCAGAATTCTTCAAATTATATTAGCCTTCCTTCTTTCAATAAATATGATCTTCAGTTATCAATACCTGTATCTGAAACAAAATCTCTGAACCCTTTTTATTAGCACTGTACATATGCCAATAACTTTCCCTATCATTCCTCAGCTTCCCAAAATCTAGAATAAGGTTAGCTGATCCAATAAAACCTTTGCTGAAGGCACTTTAGGATTCATATTCTTCTGTAACATAACAAGTATCATCCTTTATTTTATGCAACACAAATCTGATAGAACCTGAATCTTTGACTTTCTTCTTTCAATGTTAAAGAACTTTCACAAACAAAGGATAGATATATGACTCATAAAAACTCAAGATCTTCATGATCATTCAAGATCATCCAAGATCATACAAGATCTTACAAGATCATATGCGATCATCCAAGATCAATGATCTCTCCAACAAAATACTTGTGTAGAATCTGCTCTCATCAAACCTTCATGACTAAATGTTTGATTTGCTACCTGAATGTCTCCAAGTGTCCATGCTTCTCACATAAAGTTGTAAAACTTTTCTTTAACCAAATCCTTCCCTAGAATCTGCAACTCCTACTTGAAATATAAGTGGACAAACTCTCACCTTGAGAACTCCAAAAGCTGCAAGTTTGATACTTCATCTTTTCATATTCTAACCGGGTGAAATGTGATAGTATTTGCTTGACTTTCTTTTGGCTAACTCCACTTCTCAATGAAGTGATAGGATGTGATGGAACACCTTTTTGAATACAAGCATGTATCCAAAAAATAAGACAAACATAGAAAGTAGATTCTCCATCTGACTGGTACATCAAAAAATTTGAATTTTTTGAAGTTTTCGGAAAATAATGAATATGAGGTAACTTTTCCAAACACAAAACCTCAACCCAAGTCTCCAACATCTGCTACAAAAAACTCTTTTACCTCAAGAGTTAGGTCAAGAAGAATCTATGCAACTTATCATAGACAAGTAGCTCTGAATTGATACTCCAAGAATTCTTTGAGGGAACATATAGCTGCCTGCTCAATATCTTCAACATAACTCATATACATATGAGTCAAAACATATAAGCTGCCTTTCTTTCTCTCAATGCAATTCTTTGTCAAACCTACTAAAACATGACCAAGTATTATGCAAAACAAGAAACTGTTTCTTCTTTAGACTATCTTCACACAAGATGTTCTTGTAGACTTGTCTTTGGATGTAGAGGATAAAAGTAGAAAAAGTATATGGAAAATATGAGAGAAAAGGAAGTCTTACCTTCCCTTGGGAAATGTTGGACTTTCTTCTTTTGCATCTTTCTTCCACCTGATGATGATGTCAACATCTTCAAACTTCTCTTCCATACCTTTTGTTCTCTTCATCTTGAAGTAGCAAGCACTCTTAACTTCTTCAAATGAACTTTTTTCTTTTCTTCTAGTGCTAAGGGTAAGAGACAAAACAAACATGGTATACAAAAGGAAGTGAATATAGAATCATGGTTTACCATCTCCGCATATCTCTGAATCAAAACTCTGCTTCAAATGGGACTGATATGACTAAATTCACCAACCTTTTGTCTGAATGATGAATTACCTTTCTAGAGTTACCTCTCTAGATACAAAATGTGAGCAAAAACTTCCAATCAACTTACAACACAAGATTGGCTGAAAACAAAACTGATGCTCTCCACATTTTCCTTCTTAGATGAGCTTTCTTGTCATGAAAGAGATCTCTCAAAATTCTATACAAAAACCTCTAGATACCTATTTTGATGTAGTTAATGCTTTTACTTTCAAAAGATGAAAGTGTATAGAAGCACTCCTTGAATCCTTCAAATCTCTTCATAACTACTCTTCTAAGATATGACCTGCAAATGATAATCTGATAGTAGAAACTGATACTTGTGATTTGATGTTGAATTGATTCCTTCATCTTCTCCAAACCATTGTTCTTCCTTGAATTTGAAGTAGCCTTATCTTCATCAAGTCTGGGTCTTCAAATAATACTTTTGTAAAGTATTTTCATACTCTTCCAAAAGTATTCAGCTGCTAACAGATCATCAACTTCATACTCCTCACTAATGAATAAACATGTGACTGAATTGTCTAATTCTCAAATCTCTACTCATCTAGATTAAGTGTGTATGTCAAATGTCAAATGTTAGAAGATGCTCTTAAATCATATGTTGTAAACCTAGAAAAGTGGGAACCTGTGAATCTGAGATCCGGAATGAGCTTTGATACCAAATGTTGGAAATTTAGTAGGCCTATAACTAATATCACAGGTCCAAGGTCCATAGATGCAGGATCAACAACACAGATTCCAGCAATCTTCCAATATTGAAAAACATCAACATACCACACTTAATCATACAAATGATGAAACAAAGATAGAAAAAAAATAGACAACATGTGCAAAGTGTTACGTAAGCCATTGCTTACTCACACTCATATATACAAATGTCAATTTACAATGTGGGAGCCAAAATCTCAACCACTCTATGTGAACAAAATAGATGGATGAGTGAATGTACAAATGTAACAAACATATTCAGGTGTATGGACAGAAATCTGAATAGATATGAGATGTGTGACCTAATAGGTTGTAGAAGAGTGAATATAAGTGACAGAAAGAGGAATGATCAGTCTAAAAACTGACAATCATCAAACCCTCATCTAACTTTAGGCTATGGAAGACCCTAAGTCAGACACGTGTGTGAAAAGATCACATACTTACAAAAGTAGCAAAGAATGCTAACAAGTTTGCTGCCAGAAATCCTCAAACTCATATGAACACACTTTCTCTAACACCTCATCTGAATGTATGTAGCATGTATGTATTGATTCTCCTTTGGATATGCCGAATAGGACTCCTCCTGATGTGGATGCCCCTGCCTCCATAAACTCCAAGTAGTACTTGTGTGCATAAAGACAAAATGTACATGAATTCTTAACATAAAATGCAAATCTTATGTTAACCTCCATCCAATGTCTTTGACGTACACCGAAATCTTCATGTAGAAGACAATCTTCAAATACATTATGTAGATGGATGATCCACACCACCAAGTTGCTGATGGGTATCTCCCCTCCATAAGCAAGAGTGTGAGCACACTCTTCTCCAAGAAGTACTCCATAGCTGCTCCTCAACATGCTCCTAGAGTGCACCATGGCTGCCCCATGTGTGCTAGAGCACCACCTCTACTGAGGGACCAAAACTGGTGTTGCAATTGGTGTAGGATATCTTGGAGTGACCCCAAACATGTTCTTATATAGTATGTTCTTGATAGAATAAAGCACTCCAAAAGATCTCCATAAAGCACAACACACTTCATCGTTGATCGTTTACTTCAAAACTCAATCACGAAATTTGCCGCTATCGGTGTGCTTTTGAAAAGCTTTTTTTTTAATAATTTGCTACGCAATCTACGCGGTATGGGATTCGAACGTGGGACACTCCGTTAAAAGTGTTTTCTTTTATCCACGTTGCCCCACGCTTTTGGTTGTAGAGGGAGTAATACAAAACTCTATACATTCTGTAAATTGTGATATGTTGAGCAAATGGACCATGGACAATGTACTTATATGACATTGTTGCCAACAAATTCAATGGCTTCTTCTTCATAAAGACATATGGACTTGATAGATGACAAGGAAAAGAAACATTGGTGATTTTTGGTATGGAAGATGTACATTACTTGAAGTTTTGCACCACTTGTTTGTCATAGTATAGGAATTCATTGCTATTTTGGAACATGTTAAGTTATTATCGCAAGTATTTGCATCTAAATTGCTAGAAAATCAAAAAAGTCTTGCTTGGAGAATGCAATGAGTTGAATCCCGTTCTATGACATCTCAGAAGGTCCATTACTCTTTGGTTTATTTGGTTGAATAGGAATGAAGCCCTTTCTCACAAAGGATGGAAGGATTATTTTTATTCCTTCAAGAAATCTCTTTGTATCATTGGACAATCTTTTATTGAAATTATGTCCTTTGCTTTGAATATTCATGAGGATATGTATGATATTTTCAGAAGGCAGACTTGTTGTGAATGTGTGTAATCCCTTCATTCATGCTACTTCTCTTAGAGATTCCTAATTCTATCCAAAGTGCCCTATTAATTTGTAGTTTGAGCTTATGGAGCTCTCAAATCTTTAGAGCCTTTTAAATCCTTTTTTTTAATATATTTCAATTAATACAAAAAAAATCTAGAATCTTATCACTATAACCCTAATTTTTGCATATCCTATATCTCTGCATAGTCTATTTTGTACAAAGTTGTTGATTGGCCTAAATATATCCATTTGAGGTGTTCTATAGCTTGTTGGAAAGCTTATGAACCCTGTTAATTTTAAAAGCTTAGGTGATTTGGATGAGTGTAAGGCAAGTGAATCAGAGTTTTGCTATAGGGTAGCAGAAAAGGTGTGAAGGGACCTAGGTATTGGGTTCATTTCACTTCTAGTGTGCAAATATGAGGGATTAAATTCCATCACATATGGTGTCAGACTTATCTGATTTGCAATTGCTTCACGACATGGGAGAGTAATTGAACCACTACCTTTTGGGGTGCTATATATCTGTGCATATTAGGGAAGCAAAAGTGTTGAAGAACCTATCTTACTTCTTCTTCTATGTCCACTCTATTGATATCCAGGAGTGTATGCTTCTTGGCTTCATGACTTTCAACTTTTAGATATTTAATGCCATCTTTTGTCCATCTAAAAGCTTCCTTGATCAACTCATGGGTAAATCGAATCGTCTACCAATCTCCTTGTAGGTTCATTACCTTTGCCTCTAGTACATACAACATATCAAGGGAAGGGTGCAAAGTATTCATCACCTACATGCACCTCTCGAAGTCTGGTTTGTAAATTGGAAGTTTCAGATAAGCTTCAATCCTAGCTTTTGTGCCTGGATCTAGGGTTCTTGATAGTTCATGTAACACTTTAAAATCTTGAGTCATCACTAGAAATTGATGATCTCGATTCATGATTCTAATGGTGATAAAAAATAAATGATCACTCACTGGTTGATCCTCTCAAAACCAATGACCTCTTGCTTTGATTGCACTTTCTAGGGGAAATTCCTAGATTTCCTCTTGATGTTTTGCTTTAGGGTCATCGGAAGCCATTTGCACTTGAAAGAGAATTTGTAATTAATTCAATGTCTTGAAAAATATGATTCATCCTTTTGCACGCAAACAATTGTCATTCTTCCTTTGATCCATTCCCCTCTCATATGTTCAAGTAGAGCATGATATCTGATGAAATATTTTTCAATTTTTCATTTTTTTATTTCTGAAGGAAAACATAAAAGTTAGTCATATCTAAAGCAATTGTTAGTATGCATTAGTAGAAGTTCTAGACTACTATGGTACAATTTATGTCCTATTCCTTGGAAGGAAATGTGCACTACTAAACTTTTTGAAGAATTGCGTGCCAAATGAGAAGCCTTGTAGTGTGATCCTATAGTGCATACTCTAGGTGCATTCAGCTCAGCATGAGTGCAAGTCTGATGTTGCATGTTCAATTGGCGCATTCCTTGATGGTCTTTTAGTCTCCACACTAGGTGCGTACTCTGATCCTTCCTCCGTGTTTTTTGTTTGGTTCTCATATTGCATCCTTGGTTTTGATTCTCCATATATATTTGCCTTGCTTCTCGAGCTTTCTTTGCTTTTTTGGTCCCCTTTGTCTTTTATCTTGAAGGGAGGCTTTGGTGGATTTGATATGGATGCGACTTACTTTGTCTAAAGCCTTTACTTCCTCCTTTGCTCTATCCATTGTCTTCCTTGGGATCCACACCCACCTTTGTGATCTTTGAGCATCCACTAATCGTTTGGGTATGTATTTACACTTGTAGTATCCTTGATCTATATTGTAGTGAGCTTCAATATTTGCTATCTCCTTGCTTCTTAGGGTTTTGTTTTGTTCTAGTGTCCCCTTGCATTTGTATTGTTTAAGTTGATCATTGTGAATCCACACTTATTTTATGCCTTTGCCATACTGCTTTTTGAGTTTGTCTTGAGGAGGTATAAGTGGTTCATTTCTAACAGTTCTCTCTAGAATGAATGATCTCATGGAGTCTCTCAGAATTAATCTCTTTAAAAGAGGGAATGGGTAGATTACATGGAATAAAACAAGGTTTTTCCTTGATGTTGTGGTTAGGTAGCATGATGGGATGGGTGGATGAGGGTTCTAATGGGGATTCCTTTGCACATGCACTTTGATGTGGAACATTAGGGTTTTCAATGCATACTATTTTTAATGGTTTCACATCTAGTAGCCTAAAAACCTCTCTATGTCCTATTTTTGTTGATATGCATCTAGGAGGTTTTTTTCCCCCTGGCTTGTATATATGCCTATTGCCCTAATGGGCTACTTATCTTTGTACATTCTCTAGTAATACATTCAGTATTATGTGTTGTGCTCCAAGATTCTTCTTCTTCCTTGTGCTATTCGCGTGCTTCCGCAGATGTCTAACTCCAACAATTGGTATCAGAGCAGGTCGTCACTTGATCTAGGGTGTCGTCGGCACCTCTCTGGTTGCAGTCTCAGAATCGCACGAATTTTGCTGAGCATACTAAGCGTGTTTCCGAGATCAAAAGGGCTTTGTGGTGCCGAAATCACGATCTAAGCTCGATTCGGCCTCTGAACGCACTATCGTAGCACTTGTGTAGGCTATTTTGTCTTTTTATGCCAAAGGTATATACCCGTTTCGGTTCTCCAGTATAAGCGTCTCGAAGTCTGCTACAGGTTTAGCAGAATTCGTCTCGACAATTCTATTCAACTTTTTGAGATACATTCAATTTTCTGCATCAAATTAGTCACCGGCCATGGCTGAAAGTAGTGATGCATTTTGTATGTTGGTTTTTGAGGATAAGTTGGATGGTACCAACTACCTGTTCTGGGCTTATGTGATGTGACATGTATTGGTTGCAAAAGGATTGTGGAACATTGTGCAGGGTGTTGAAAAATGTCCTATCACTCCTGCAATTGTTATAACTCAGGTACTGAAGCTGATGCAAAAGGTGTCCAAGATGATGATATTCTGCATATTCCTATTTGTGTTGCACTTTATGTTGCACCTACTGTAGAGCAAATCCATTGGGATGGTAGAGATGCCCATGCACATGCATTGATAGCTTTGTCTGTCAAACGTGCCATTATTCCTCACATTCGCTCTTGCAGAGCAGTTAAGGATGCTTGGGATACATTTACCACATTATACCAAGCAAGGAATGAGGCTCGTGTTTTTTACCTCCGAAAACAGTTGGAGAGTGAGCACATGAATGAAGGTGATTCTATGGATAGTTTTCTAACAAAGATCAAAGACTTGAAGGAACAGTTGATTTCTACTGATGAGGTTATACCAAATAGCTCACTTTGTGCAAACCGTTCTGAATGGTCTTCTTGATTCATATGAGAGTTTTGCTTCTACTCTTCAGTTGATGATGAAAGGCAATCCAAATGCCTTGTCATTGAGGAGTTATTCTATGTTCTGTTGCAAGAAGATTAGTCCATGCAGAACAGGTCCATTATGCGAGTTGCAAATCAAGCATTCATGGCTAGTTAGATGGGCAAAGGAAAATGGAGCTCTTCAACTAGTAAGCAGAAATCTGCTAATTCTGCACAATCAAAGAGGGAAGACAAAGATGAAAAGAAATCAGAAAAGCAGAAATTGTTCTGCAAGTATTGTAAAGGAAATGATCATATCATAAAGAACTCTCCAAAACTAGCTATTAACGAGGCAAAGAAGAAAGAGGCTGGAATGGTTGTTGCAGAGGCCTCTACACCAAAAACAGAGTCTGCTAATCTTGTGCAGGAAGAAGAAGTACCAAACATCTAAGTCTACTCAAGACATGCTAATCTTGTGCAGTGCATGTCTTGAGTAGACTCAAATGTTTGGTACTTTGAGAGTGGGGTGACCAAACATATTACCTTGCAGCACAGTTTCTTCTCCTCACTCGAGCCTGCCCCTACAGGGAATACTGTTACATGCACCAACAACTCCTCTTATCCTGTTATGGGAGTTGGTAAGATCATTTTGACTACTGTTGATGGTAGTTCTTTCACTTTGTCAGATGCTTTATTTGTGCTAGGGATCAAGAAGAACATGTTATCAGACGTGGGATGCAACACCACTCTACAGTGTCATATACACCTCAACAGAATGGAGTTGTTGAATGAAAGAACAGGTCACTCATGGAGATGGCGAGGTGTATGGTCAAGAGTCAGGCTTTATCACATAGTTTCTGGCTTGAGGCTATTATGTGTGCAACATATGTACTTAACAATTGTCCCACTAAAGCAATGCAGTCTATCACTCCATATGAGGCTTGGCATGATCGCAAGCCATCTGTTGCTCATCTACGTGTTTTTGGTTGTTTGCCATATGCACTAGTGCCTGAACAACATCATAGAAAATTGGATGATAAAGCAATAAAATGTATTTTTGTTGGATACAGTTATGAAAGTAAAGGCTATCGTCTGTATCATCCACATACTAAATGCTTTCTGGTTAGCCGTGATGTTGTTTTTGTGGAAGATGTTATT
Source organism: Ceratopteris richardii (assembly GCA_020310875.1). Taxonomy (NCBI): domain Eukaryota; kingdom Viridiplantae; phylum Streptophyta; class Polypodiopsida; order Polypodiales; family Pteridaceae; genus Ceratopteris; species Ceratopteris richardii. Next base: position 10,500,578 of record CM035441.1, read on the forward strand.
TAGCCATTGCTTTCATGTACTAAGGAGACATCTGTTAGCTCCAAAGACATGTATGATACTTTGCTGCCTCTTTTTATAGGTGGAGAGTCTACTGCTAGTCCTAATGAGGCAACTTCTCAGCCTTTGCAGGTTTCATGTGATGATGCAAATCATCCCATTTCTGATGCAGATCTACATGATGCACTTGTGATGAGAGAGCTGATATTGAGGAGGCAAAAACTATGCCAAAATGGATGGTGCAAACTTTGTGTGACAACAAATTAGATGCAGCTCTGTCATATTGTACTCGATTAGGTTCTCATAGTGCCTCTTTTATCAGATTGCTATGCTATGGCTGCATCTAGTCTTTGTGATGAGAATGAGCCTGTTTCATTTGATGAAGCACAAAATTTAGAAAATTGGATGGCTCCTATGCAATCTGAATATGATGCTATAATGAAGAATGGTACTTGGTCTTTATGTGAGTTGCCTCTTGGCAAGAAGGCCATTGGCACTAAAAGGGTTTACAAGCTAAAGCGTAAGCCTGATGGGACAGTTGACAGGTATAAGGCTAGGCTTGTTGCAAAGGGTTATGCACAGGAAAGAGGCATTGATTTTGATGAGAACTTTGCACCTACATGCCGTATGACTACTGTTCGGAGCATCTGTGCACTTGCAGCTCATCATGGTTGGAATGTACATCAGTTGGACATTAGAACTACATTTCTGAATGGTGACTTGCATGAAGAAGTGTAGGTGTTTCAGCCCCATGGCTGTGCAGAAAGGGCATGAGAACTAGGTGTGCAGGTTAAAGAAGGCATTATATGGTTTAAAGCAAGCACCACGTGCTTGGTATGAGAAGGTACATGCCTATCTGATTGCACATGGTTTTGAGAACAGTCCAACTGAGAGCACCTTATATGTTAAGCATGCTAATGATGTGCTTCAGATCATTTTTGTCTATGTTGATGACATGTTGCTCACTGGTCCTATTGAGAAGCATATTGCTAGTTTTAAGGCTGATTTGCATGCCTCATTTGAGATGTCTGATTTGGGGCATTTGCATCACTATTTGGGCATTCAGTTTGGGGGTAGTATGTGTTGGTGCATTTTGCCCAAGCCTACATGCTTGATATGCTTGATATTATCCTCATTTGTAAGTCACATGAGTAGTCATGTGAACACCTCTTGTAAAAGAGTACATTTTATCTCTTGTAAATGGAAAAAGAAAAAAGTAAAAGGATGGCTTACCTCATCCATGATGTAAAAGCAAATTCGTGGCTCCAACTACCAAAATCACGAATTTTTGAGCTGAGGGAATCTCTCCTAACTTTGGGGATCACTTTTAGGTGGAGCCATTCGAATTCGAATTCAAAACTCCCTCCAAGAATAGCTATAAAAGGAGCAAGAAGGAAGAGGCGATTAGCAAGCCTTGTACGTGACCACTTCATGTCATTTTGTAGAGATTGAAGAGCTTACTCCATAGCTCTATCATTCTACTCCCATTGTGCAAAGATTCATTGCCAATGTGGTTGTAATCATATGTGAATCTATACATTTATTATCATCTACCTCTCTGTTTTGTTCTCTGCTATACTCACTCAGAGCAGTAACTTCAGAAGGTCATATCTCGAGTTTTACTGAACCTTTTTCAGTGTTTTAAAGTGCGTTGGATAGCTCTCACTGTCTAGTTTCTACCTATAAATTTTCAAGGTCATTGGATTTATACTTTTGGAGATATCTGCATTTTACTGCTTACTGGTCTATCTCTGCAGAGCCCCGAGAATTGTGGGAATGTTCCAGAACTTGATGAAACTTGTTCTCAGTGCTCAGTCCATCATTTGAAGTGTTTTAACTTGGAATAGGAAGCTTGCTAAGTCTATTTGCTATGCCCAAAAGGAATTTTTCTAATTCCTTCCAGCTTGAGAGCACTGTTCATTTTTTCCAGCAGGTGTATGTCCAAAAATAGCAAGTTTTGGGAGCTAGTCATTTCGCAACTTGTCGGTCTTGACTTAAACTTTTGGGATACATGTTCCAAAGTACTTGGCTGATATTTTGGTGGATTTAGGAAGCTCAAAGGGTCTACTAATCAACTCTGAAGTCTCAGTTGGCTGGTGTGAAGCTGGTTGTAGCGGCACCTACTCATCTTTGGATTGCATCCACCATCTCTCTTCACAGTGGTATCAGAGCATAGTCAAGCAACATGGGAGATGGATTTCCATCAACAATTGACAAATTGGATCGAAACAACTATCCGGCATGGTCTCTAAGGATGGAGGCTTACCTTCAAGGGAGGAATCTATATGGATTCATGTCCGGAGATGAAGCAATGCCAACCATGAGGAACAAAGGGCAACCATCACATAAAGAAGTGGAAGGACTTTCGAATTGGTGTTCGAAGGATGCACTTGCAAGGTCCTATATTCTAAACTCAATCTCTGATTTTCTTTTACCTCATGTCAAGGGATGCAATACATCAAGAGAAACCTGGAATGCACTTGCTTCTTTCTTCTCTTCCAACACTCGAGCAAGGAAGAACCAATTGTGGATGGAGTTCACAACAATGAAGAAAAGCCCGAAGCAAAATGTGACTGATTATGTCACAAAGATGAAGGAGATTTCCGACCAACTTGGAAGCATTGGAGAGGTAATTGAAGAGGAGCAAATCATAAGACAAATCATGAATGGAATCAAAGCAGACGACAAGTGGGAGTCATTCACAACAGCCATGGATTTATACATGGATATGCATGTACCCGACCTCAACACACTCATGGGCCAACTCTTCACTCATGAAGCAAAGATTAGCAAAGGTGGTGAGTCCTCAAGAGGTAATCAAACTTCTGCCTTATATTCTGATAAAGCTAAGGTCAAGGACAAGTCAAAGAATAGAAAGAATGAAGATGAAGGAAGCTCTTTCCAAGCAAACTTTGCAAGTAGAGGACGAGCTAGAGGAAGAGGCAGAAGTGGAAAGCAAGGCAGGGGGAGATTCCAATCATCTCAACCTTGCAACATATGTGGCTTATCTAACCATACTACTGAAGAATGTTTCAGGAACCCGAGGAACTCAAGAGGAAGAGGATTCAATAGAGGTGGCTATGGATCAAATAGAGGCAGGTACAATGGAGGCTACAACAACAACTACTACAACAACAATTACAACAACAACAACAACTATCAAAGTGGCCATAGAGGAAGAAGAGATTACAATAACTATGCAGAGGACCAAAGTCAAGAAGATTCATTATTGATTATGAATCTATCAACGAAGAAGGGTAAGGATGATGATCACATATTTTACATTGATTCGGGATGCTCGAACCATGTAGCAGGAAATGTGGCTTTACTTTCTGATTTGGAAGATCCTCATAACAAGCATGAAGTGCAGACAGGAGATGACACAAAGCACTCAGTGGAGAAGATAGGTAATGTGAAGACATCAGATGGGAATATGAACCTCTTAAGCAAAGTCTTGTATGTCCCTACAATTACCAAAAATTTAATAAGTGTTGGACAGATTGTTGAAAAAGGATTGCAGGTTAGATTCAATCGATTTGGAGCATATGTTGAAGACCCAAGGCAAGGCTTTCGAAGGATTGCCAAAGGAGAAAAGACAGGAAGGCTTTTCACTTTTGAAGTGGAAGATACAAAGAACATAGCTTTGTTTAGCTATGGATCTCAAACTCTAACAGAGTTGGAGATATGGCACAAAAGGCTTGCTCACATTGGTGAGAGGACACTCAAACAGATTTGCAGGGACCAAAGTGTACTTGGTTTGCCTAATATCACAAGGCAACACATGATTTATAAGTGTGAAGCTTGTCAACTCGGCAAGGCTCATAGACAACCTTTCAATAAGAAAGGATATATGTATCAAAATCCTTTGGATCTAGTGCACACGGATGTGTGGGGTCCAAGTAAGGAGCCATCTATATCAGGCTCAAGATATTATGTGTCTTTCATAGATGATTGTAGCAGGTGGACCATTCTGTTTTTCATGAAGCACAAGGATGAAGTGTTTAATTGCTTTAAGAAGTATATTGCTCTTGTTGAAAACCAAACAGGTAGGACTTTGAAACGACTCAGATCAGATGGTGGAGGAGAATACTTCTCTTTTGAATTTGATGCCTTCTTGCATGAAAGAGGCATTAAAAGGGAAGTCACTACAAGGTATACACCCGAACTCAATGGTGTAGCAGAGAGGAGGAACAGAGCTATTGTCGAAGCTGCAAGGTCCATGCTCAATGAAAAGGGATTGCCGAACTACCTATGGGCAGAGGCTGTGTCGACAGCCACATATCTCATAAATAGACTTCCATCTAAGTCACTAGATGGAACCACTCCATATGAAGTGTGGAATGGAAGAAGACCTAGTCTAGAGCATTGTAAAATCTTTGGATGCATAGCCTATGCTCACATTCCTTCTCAAGTAAGAGGGAAATTGGATCCCAAGGCAGAGAAGTGTGTATTCATTGGTTATGATCAAAACCAAAAAGGATATAGATTGTACAATCCAACCAATAAAGGATTTTCTGTGAGTAGAGATGTAATTTTTGATGAAAACAAATCATGGTTTGATGATGACAGGAAAGTGAAGCTGCCGTATGACTTGGATGAAGACTTTCCCTCACTTCAACCGAAGGAGCCAAAGCAGATTGAAGAAAGTGATTCGGAGATTGACCTAGAAGACTTGGAAAGACTAAAGCTATGGAAGAACAAAGGTAAAGCAAAGATGCAGGATGCTACATATGGACCCGAGAGCTCACATCAACCACTTAGAAGGTCTTCGAGGGAGAAGAAGAAACCAGAGAGGTTTGGTTATGATACTTCTTTGGTCACCAAGCACTCAATCTACATTGCAAAGGATTCAACCAATGAAGAACCTACCACATTTGAAGAAGCACAAAGCAAGAAAGCTTGGAGAGATGCAATGGATGAAGAAATGGAAGCCTTGAAGGAGAATGACACTTGGGAGCTTGTACCTAACAAGCCATCTATGAAGATAATCGGATCTCGATGGATATACAAAATCAAGAAGAATCCAGATGGAAGTATAAATAGACACAAAGCAAGGTTAGTTGCTAAAGGGTTTGCTCAAACCCATGGTATTGATTATGAGGAGACTTTCTCTCCTGTTGCAAAAATGCCTACAATTAGGGTTCTCATTAGTCTTGCTGCATCTAGAAATTGGAATCTTTATCAACTTGATGTAAAGAATGCTTTCTTGAATGGATGGATTTCTGAGGAAGTGTATATGGCACAACCTCCTGGATATGAGGATGCACATCATCCTAACTATGTATGCAAACTAAAGAAAGCTTTGTATGGATTGAAGCAAGCTCCAAGAGCTTGGAATTTCAGATTGGTTACTTATTTGCAGGACCAAGGATTCAACGCTAGCAAGGCGGATACCTCTTTGTTCATAAAGAGGAATGGATCTGAAGTGATCTATTTATGTGTGTATGTTGATGATATTATTATCACAGGCAATGATCTTGAAGGAATCAAACAGGTAAAGAGTCAAATGAAGGAGGAGTTCAAAATAAGTGACCTCGGACCACTCACTTATTTTCTTGGATTGGAGTTGATCTACACAGATTCAGGTATATACATCACACAAAGGAAGTATGTCCATGACATGCTCGTCAAGTTCAAGATGGAAAATACCAAGTGTGCAGGTACACCTATGGAGCAAAATCATAAGCTTAGTGCTTATGAAGGAGAGCCAATTGAAGACATCACAAGCTATCAAAGCTTGGTTGGAAGTTTGAACTATGCAACACTCACAAGGGTGGATATATGCTATAGTGTTAGCATATTGAGTCAGTTTATGCATAAGCCGAGAAGACCACATATGGAAGCGGCCAAGCGAGTCCTCAAGTACCTAAAGGGGACCATGAATGAAGGTTTGTTCTATTCATATACTTCAGATATTGAGCTAAAGGTCTACTCAGATGCAGATTGGGCCGGATCTAAAGATGATAGAAGAAGCACATCAGGGTATATATCATTTGCAGGTTCAAAAATCATTTCTTGGTCATCGAAGAAGCAACCAACCGTGGCATTATCTTCTACTGAAGCTGAATATAGAGGTTTGGCTAATGCAACTCAAGAAATCATGTGGTTAAAATCTTTGTACACAGATCTTGGACTTCATTCTTCAACACCTCACATTTTTGGTGACAACACAAGCTCACTACATCTAGCAGCTAATCCGGTATACCATGCTAGAACCAAGCATATTGAAGTCCACTACCATTATGTAAGGGAGAAGCTAATGAGCAAGGATATTCAACTATCCTACGTCTCTACAGATATGCAATGTGCAGACATGTTGACGAAAGCTCTTGATGGTACGAAATTAAGTAGATTCAAGTTGATGATTGGTTTGCAGGAAATCAAGGACAATTGAAGACTTATTTGGAGGCCAAGCATGTTAGGCTTGAGGGGGAGCTGTTGGTGCATTTTGCCCAAGCCTACATGCTTGATATGCTTGATATTATCCTCATTTGTAAGTCACATGAGTAGTCATGTGAACACCTCTTGTAAAAGAGTACATTTTATCTCTTGTAAATGGAAAAAGAAAAAAGTAAAAGGATGGCTTACCTCATCCATGATGTAAAAGCAAATTCGTGGCTCCAACTACCAAAATCACGAATTTTTGAGCTGAGGGAATCTCTCCTAACTTTGGGGATCACTTTTAGGTGGAGCCATTCGAATTCGAATTCAAAACTCCCTCCAAGAATAGCTATAAAAGGAGCAAGAAGGAAGAGGCGATTAGCAAGCCTTGTACGTGACCACTTCATGTCATTTTGTAGAGATTGAAGAGCTTACTCCATAGCTCTATCATTCTACTCCCATTGTGCAAAGATTCATTGCCAATGTGGTTGTAATCATATGTGAATCTATACATTTATTATCATCTACCTCTCTGTTTTGTTCTCTGCTATACTCACTCAGAGCAGTAACTTCAGAAGGTCATATCTCGAGTTTTACTGAACCTTTTTCAGTGTTTTAAAGTGCGTTGGATAGCTCTCACTGTCTAGTTTTTACCTATAAATTTTCAAGGTCATTGGATTTATACTTTTGGAGATATCTGCATTTTACTGCTTACTGGTCTATCTCTGCAGAGCCCCGAGAATTGTGGGAATGTTCCAGAACTTGATGAAACTTGTTCTCAGTGCTCAGTCCATCATTTGAAGTGTTTTAACTTGGAATAGGAAGCTTGCTAAGTCTATTTGCTATGCCCAAAAGGAATTTTTCTAATTCCTTCCAGCTTGAGAGCACTGTTCATTTTTTCCAGCAGGTGTATGTCCAAAAATAGCAAGTTTTGGGAGCTAGTCATTTCGCAACTTGTCGGTCTTGACTTAAACTTTTGGGATACATGTTCCAAAGTACTTGGCTGATATTTTGGTGGATTTAGGAAGCTCAAAGGGTCTACTAATCAACTCTGAAGTCTCAGTTGGCTGGTGTGAAGCTGGTTGTAGCGGCACCTACTCATCTTTGGATTGCATCCACCATCTCTCTTCACAGTATGTGATTTCAAAAAGTCGACTCGTGGTTTACTCCACTCAAGGGCTATCATCGAATAACATAAAGATGATTGTTCATCAGGGGTATTCTCTTGAGACACTTGGCAATTGGTTATATGTTCATGTACATCCTTTTTCATGTCTAGCCAATACACTCCTAATCTTTTTAGTTCTTATGTTGTTTTGCTAACACCCTTATGTGTTCTCCACTTGTTCTCATGGGCTTGTTTGAGTAAACCATTTTGTTCCTCATCTTCTATACATCTTAGAAGTATTCCATTAAAGTCTTTGAAGTATAAACTGCCTACCACAATGTGGAGGTTTCTTGTTTATCGTAACTCCTTACTATGGTTCATATTGATCCTATGATGCAGTCCATGCGTGAGTATGGGTATCAATTTTTTTGCCCATTTGGGACATAATTCTAGGTTGAACAAATAAGTGTATGGTAGCTTGTCAGCTACACCTATGGATGGAGCTCCATGAGTCATCCTAGACAAGTGATGGGCTCTTGCATGTGTGTTACCTTTCTTGAATACTACTTCAAAGTCAAATTCCATCAGTAGTAGAAACCATCTCACTAGCCTTCCAGTGTTACACGGCTTATTGACCAAGTACAATAGGGCTTGTTGATCAATAAAGAACTTAAAGTTATTGGCTAGTAAGTAATGTATAAATTTTTTCAAAGCATAGACCATTCCTAAGCCTTCTCGTTCGGTAGTGATGTAATTGCACTCCACTTGATTCAGTTGTCTACTAGCATATGCTATTGGGTGCTCTAGCTTTCCTTTGTTGTTAGATTGTTCTAAGATACATCCTATGGCAAAGTTGGATGCATCCACATGAATATGGAACAATTTGTCCCAGTAAGGCACTTTTAATATGGGTGTTGAACTCAATCACCGGTTCAATTCATTGAAAGCCTTCTCACACTCTTCTATCCAAATGAATTGAGTTAATAACCCATATAATGGTTTTGTAACTATAGTGTACATGTGGATAAATTGATGGTAGTATCCACAATGACCCATAAAGGCTTGTACTTCCTTCATGTTCTTGGGTCTTGGTAATTTTAAGATAACCTTGATTTTGTCTTCATCAATCAAAATTCCACTTTCGGACACCATATGTCCAAAGATCTTTCATTGTCTTAATATGAAGACACATTTTTCAGGATTCAAACTCTATATGCCTACATTTATCATATATTTTTCTTAGTTTAGGTATGCGGGCAATACGTTGAGACGAGTATGTACACAGGTCCTCCACATAGACTTCCATGCTTTTCCTAAGAATTTCCTTGAACACGTGACACATTAATCTTTGGAAAGTAGCTGGGTCATTTGTTTTGTATACAGAAATATCAATGCAACAAATGGATAATTAGTATTTCAGTGTAGCTATATCATACTCTCAATACTATACTCATCTATTCTCTTCATGTTGGTCCCTCAAGTTCATGATAGTTGCACTACTAGAAGTGTTTCAAAATCTCACAGTCATGATATCTAAGAGAGAGAATGCAATGCACATGGGCCATGATGTTTGTCTCATTCAAATGGGACCCTTTATGTTCAAAGACCATCTGAAATGGGGTGGCATTGAGTACCGTTTTGTAGGCAACACGATAAGCCCAAACAACATGATGAAGTTGTTTGTCGCAATCAGAGCGTTTATTATTTACAAGTTTCGTCAAGACATTACATAGGATCTTATTTGTGCTCTCGGCTTTTCCGTTAGCTTGTGGATGATAAGGGGCAGACTTATTATGTATCACCAAGAATTCTTGGAGAAGGTTTTCAATGACTTCATTCAAGAAGTGTGTGCCTCTATCGCTCACTAAATCTATTGGTAGTCCATATCTAGTGAACACATTTTCAAATAAGAACTTAGCCGTTGTCTAAGCATCATTCTTTGTAGTGGCTTTGACCTCTACCCACTTTGTAAGGTAATCTGTGGCTACAATAATATACTTTGCATGGGAGTTTCTAGCTGGATGGTTAATGGGACCCAAAGTCTATACCCCACTTCGAAAATGCACATCCTCCCATCGTTGGCCTCAAAGGCATCTCATCTTTTCTAACTAGATACTGTGCACGTTGACAAGTGTCACATTTCTTCACATAGGGATGTGCATCCATATGAAGAGTGGGCCACCAAATTCCTGAGAATAGAATGGTCTTGATTACTCGATCAGGACCGAAGTGTCCACCTGAAACACCACTGTGTGTAGTTTCTAAGATTTTCAAATAATCTGATTCATGTACGCACAATCTTAGGTAACCATCTTTTCCTCTCCGGTGTAGGTTGTCTCCAACTAAGGCATAGTCTTGAGCTTCTTGCTCCATGCTTCTTCTTCTTGTTAGACTAGCCTCTTTGGGTAATGTCCCCGATCTCATGAATTCTACCAATGGAGCACTCCAATCTGGGATTAACGATACGTGGTAAAGGGTAGCATGCTCCACTGGGGGTTTCTCTTGGCACCCTAAACAATTCTGAATCCATTCGTGTATTTCTTTGTCCATGCTAGGGCAATACACTCCTAAATGCTTCCGATTCTGCAATGTTCGTTGTTTAGAGTAGTGATTTTCTAGCAATCCTTCATGGGCTTGTTGCAACCAACTACTATGTTCATCGTCCTCGACACAACAAGCTAGTACACCCTCTGTATCTTGTTTGTACATGCTTCTTGCCAATATTTGATAGTTTTGAGATCTTACAATTTCTTCTTTATTTGTTTTTGCATTCTTATTTGCGGGTCCCAAGGTTAGGACTGGTACCAAATTATTTGCCCATTTAGGAACAACCTCCAAATTGAACAGATAAGCATCGGGTAGGTCATCAGAAACTCCTTGCGGTGACTCACCTGAAGTGATGCGAGAGAGGTGATCTGCCCTGAGGTGGGTTCTACCTTTCCTAACAACAACTTCAAAGTCATATTCCATTACTAAGAGGAAACATCTTACTAAGCGTCATGTATTGCAAGGTTTATTGACCAAATATAACAAGGCTTGATGGTCAATGAAAAACTTGAACTTGTTGGCCAATAAATAGTGTCTAAACTTCTTCACAGCATATACCATGCCTAAGCCCTCTCGCTCTGTTGTGGTATAGTTTTGTTCAGTTGTAGTTAGCTGTCTGCTAGCATATGCTATGGGCAAATCTAAATTTCCTTCACCTGTGGGTCGTGCTAGCACACATCCTATTGCATGATTGGATGCTTCCACATGGACATGGAATGGTTTATTTCAATCAGGAGTGGTCACTATTGGTGTTGTGCACAACTGTCTTTTTAGCTCATTGAAGGAGTTCTCGCATTTGTCATTCCACTCAAAATTTGTCAACAAACCATAAAGAGGTTTAGCTATGATCGCATACATGTGGATAAACCTGTGGTAATATCCACAATGGCCCATAAAGGCTTGTACCTCTTTAACATTACTTGGCCTTGGCAACTTTGCTATGGCTCGTACTTTGTCTTCATCTGTTGAGATGCCATTCTTAGAAACAATATGACCTAAGATTTTACCTTGTCGTACCATGAACACCCACTTTTCTAGGTTCAGACACACCCAATATTCTTTGCACTTGTTGAAGATTTGTCTGAGCTCAGGGATGTGGTATCTTCTTTCTTGGGAATGGGCACATAAATCATCCACATATACCTCTAAGCTCTTTCGCAAGAACTCTTTGAAGACATGACACATGAGCCTTTGGAAGGTTGTAGGTGCATTGGTGAGCCCAAATGGCATCACACGAAATGCAAGGATTCCCCAGTCTGTGGCAAAGGCTGTTTTGTGTTAATCATCTCGGGCAATTGCTACTTGGTTGTAACGTGAAAATCCATCAAGGAAGCTGTAAACTTCCTTGCCTGCAACACGCTCCAATAAATGTTCCGTGATTGGAAGCAGATAGCTATCTGATCGTAGCAACATTAACTTTTTTAAGGTTAATACACACTTGCAACTTCCCGTTCTTCTTGGGCACCACTAGAATGGGGGATACCCATTCAGTATGCTCAATCTCATAGATAAATCCAGCTTCAATCAGCCTATCAATTTCTTCTTTTATTTTGGCTGCATATGTATCATTATATGTGTAGGGCTTGTGTTTGGTGGGCTTGGCGTCAACAGTCATGGGGATCGTACGAGAGCAAACTCTTGGATCTACCCCCTTCAAGACTCTATAGTGCCATGTAAACACGTCCCTGTATTCCCTTAGTAAAGCTACAAGCTCTACTTCTTCTTTTGGGCTTAGGTTTTCTCCTATGTACGTACATTGTTCTTCATTCCCTTCGATGGTTACAATAATTTTCTTGGTTTTTTCTTTATTGTCATATGCTTCTCCTGTGGTGGCCTCTCTCTTAGGCATTCGTACCAAAATTTTTCGATCCTCAACTTCATATTTCTTGAATTTTTCTGGTACAAACAATGATTCCTCCTCTTCTTGTTTCATAGCTTTTCTCTTCTTTTTCTTTTGACCTCCTTCACTTCCATCCTTTGAATTTACAGTTTTAATGCTTGTGAATGGTTCTTCTTCTTTTTGAGTAAATACTCCTACATCTTTTAAATAGTGCTTTTTCGAGTTAAAGCAACTATCCATCAAAATGGACTCTAGATCATCGTCATTCTCTTCTTCTTCTATGACATCACTAGGGTCGCACTCTTCTAGCAAGGGCTGACACATGAACACTGAGATATCATAACCCTCCTCATCACAATGAGGTGTCCACTGTTCTTCATTGATAGCAATGTCCATGGTAGCTAAGATTTCTGCCCAACCATGAGGCTCAAATTCCTCATCTGGAAAGATCATTGATGTGTAGGTTGGGTCTCTAACTGGTCTATCTCATGGGGGAGTTCCTTCTTCTCTCACTTTTAGGCGTCTTTCCTCTTCCTCAGTGACCTTGCACATCCATAAGTGAGTATCTTCATGCATCCATGATGGTCCAGGTGAACTTCCAGAATGCACAGAGATAGAATCTTCTTTTGCTTTGTGGATAGAATTCCATTGTAGGGGTGGTATATCTCTGAAGGTGTAATCCTTCAGGTTGACCTTGGTGACCTAAATGCTGTAAGTACAAGGATTTGGTTCCCCAATCCTGTACTATCTGCAATTGTCGTAGGAAGGGTCTTCCTAGGATCATCTCGTAGACATTATTTTTTCAAAGTCACATATAGAAAATGTGTGTTCAAACTCTACACCGCAAGTGGTTAGAGTTATCCCTTCGAGCAATCCTATAGGTCTTTCAAAATGACCATCTGCCATTTGAAGCTTCATTCTAGTTGGTCTTAATGTGGGTTTGCCCCATTGCTTCCACAAGGAGGTGGTCGCAATTGCAACACCTACACCTGAATCTACGATCGCTTTGGTTGTGTAACCTTGGTAGGTGATTGGAAGATAAGTATTACCTTCTTCACCTTCACTCATGTCCCCTACTTTGTCTAGAGGTATCTCTGGTACTTTCAGCTTAGAGCATGCTTTTGGCATATGGGAATCAAGTTCTAGGACCTGATCCTTGACATGATTCCATAGCTCAAGTTTTGCTTTCAGAAGCTCTTCTACGGTGAGATGACACTGAACCATAGTGTTCTTCACGACATCAGTGTTCCTTGGGACCATTAATTCTTCATTTCTTACCAATATTGTGGGAGCTCTGATCTGAAGAGATTTAGATTCCCATGGGCCTGTGAATTGTGGCAACTCTTGTAATGAGCTAGATTCAAAATCTAATCTTTTATCTTCTTGTTGCTCTATTTGGTCTCCATAGATAGACGGAATGTATTGGGGAAATTGATCATGACGATAATCAATCTCAGGAATAGGAGAGGGGTTACCCTTCTCCTTGGCCCATTTCTCCTCTTGTATTTCCCGCAAGAACTCTTGAGAGTACTGTTGAATTGAAAGAGGTGATCCCTCATCCACGAAATCAGGAACATAAGCTTTTGTTGGTGGTGAGCTTTGTCTTTCAACAACCGGTTGAGCCTGTGGAGGTAAAGAACCCTGCGGCTTGTTTACCAACTACTCTAATCTTTCTAATAAGCCCTGAAAATGCAAATCTTGTTTGACAGAGTTTGTCTGATTGAATGATTGACTGGTCTTGAGCATAGCCTGAGCTAGCTCCACCATTTTCATGCACATTTTTGTCCGTTCAATCTCTAAATCTGCTCTAGGATAACTCTTGTCTAGGTTTGCAGCTGTTGGCCTTTCTTGAAGGCGAGCCTGGTAGGCCTTGAACATCATGTCCAAGCCTTCTAGGGTTGGATCTTCGAGAACAAACCCTGGTTGTGGTCTAGTTACAATGGGTGGTGGGGTGGTATGAGGTGGTGTGGATGGAGTTTCAACATGCGAGGGACTTTGAGATCCAATGTCTTCTATCTTTGTTTTCGCTTCTTTTAGGCTTTCTTCTAGTTTTGATAACTTCTTATTCCACTTGAGATTGGCCTTCTCCCTGGTATCTTTCCATGTTCTTGTTTTCCTCTTACTAGGCTCTCTTGAATCACTTGACTCTGATTGTTCAACTGGTTTATCCTGTTTTAATGCTTGGGCCCTAGTAACTACCTGTACAGGAGCCACAATACTACTACTTGAACTTGAATCCACCACTAAACCTACCACATTAATGGGTGTAACCTTGGGTGCACTAGAGGGGTTTCTTGGACAATCTCTCAGGAGATGTTCTTTGCCACACTTAGGACAAAAGGCTTGTATTGTGATAGCCTGTCCTTGACTCGGAGACGATGGATGGGGACAATCATGAATGAAATTATCACCCTGGCATCTAAAACATGGTCCTCGAAGGGCTTGTGGTCTTACTTGTCTTGCTTGGGGCCTAAGGTTAGGATTTGTATACATGACATTGGAGTATCTAGGCTCCCAATTTTGTTCCATAGGTGGTGTCTTGTAGTGATAAGGATAAGTCTCACTATGCTCAGGTGATTCGGTGTAATAAGCTTGTGGACTATCTTCATAGAAGTAGTTAGAATTCTGAGCATGATGGTCATTTTCTGAGACCAGTGGGGTCACTAGCACCAATGCTCAATTAGGGTTCTCTTCTACCAGTGCATACTTAACTAGAATTATATTGGCAGGAGCTGGTGGTTGGTTTCCCAGGACTACTTGTGGCCTATATGGTGCCTGATATTGTTGTTGTGGTCTATAATATGGCTGTTGGTATTGGTTCTGATACCTACCCTGTGGGTAAGGTTGCTGATGATTCTGTCTAACAGCCTGCCTATTGATGGACAATCTTGAGCCGTATGATTTGTGTATTTTCTCTCAATAGTGCAATATGGGGCATTCCTTTCTCTTATGTTTGGGTTTTGCACTGGGCATATGTTAGCCGTGTGGTCCCCTCCACAAGTATAACATCGATTCAATGAGGTGACTCTTGGTGTTTGCCTATTTTGGACTCCTAGCTTCTTTGCAACTTGCTCAGCTATCTCATCTATTTCCGTGGAGATTCTCGAAGTATGACTAGTAGAACTATCAGAATCGTTATAGAGTTTGGATAGTCCTAACTCCTCACCCAAGTTGTCTTCTATGTCAATGCACATGCGCACACACTCTTCTATGGATCTAGGCTCTTTCAAGAACACATATGATCTTAACTTTGTGCTTAGTAAGCCATCTAAAAACAAGGCCACTTGTTTGGCAGGTGTGGGTAACTCTGGAACAGGGCATCTTTCTAAATAGTGCCTGAACTGTCTTCCTGCAAGTCGCACTGTTTCTTGGGGTGTCTGCTTGAAGCTATGGATCAAGGATGATGTGTTATGCCTCACGATTTTGAGAATGAGCAAAAAATCGTGATTTTGACTAAAAATTGTGTTTTCTCAAAATCGTGTTTTTGACATGAAAATCACGATTTTGAATGAAAATCACGAATTCGAATGAAAATCGTGCTTGGTCAAAATCGTGTTTTTATCCTGAAAATCGCGATTTTGAGAATGACCAAAAAATCACGATTTTGATTGAAAATCGTGTTTCTTGAAAATCATGTTTTGAAAATCGCGATTTTGTACCTTAGTGAAAATCGTGTTTTCTGAAAATCGTGAAAATCGCGATTTTGAATGAAAATCATGATTTGCGAAAATCGCGATTTTGATCCAACTAAAAATTGTGTTTTTCCCAAAATCGTGTTTTTGCTGAGAATCGTGTTTTTGAGAATCTTAGAGAATCGTGATTTTGAACACAACCAGAGAATCGCGATTCTGAGAATGACCTCAGAATCATGTTCTTTTCAAAAAGCTTTTAGGCGGGAAATAGAAAATCGCAATTTTTTGAAAAAAATTGAATTTTATGAAAATCGCGATTTTTAGTCAGAATCGTGTTTTTTGGCGAGAAATTCAAATTCATGAGCGTCGAGCAATGCGGAGCTCCGTATGTGTAGAAAATCGTGAAAAAACATAGGTGCTTGCTCTCCCTTGCACTTCTTAACTCCTTCTCACACAATAATGCATGAAAAATGGTATGAAAATGGTGAAAATGCACTAAAAAACAAGAAATTTCTATGAAGATGAAGATAGAAGAAGATGGAGATGGTGGTGATGATGAAGATGAAGAAGAAAAATCAGAAAATGAAGAGAAATGACAATTTTTTTACCTTTCAACATTGGAAATCCACGATCTTACCATCACAACGCTCGTCCTCGAAGCTCTCTCCTTGACAACAACGCCAAAATTTGGTGTAGCTCAAACATAAGCACCACCTCCTTTACTTGTCAATCCGCGGAGACGTGAGGACTGGTATAGCAAGTGAAGGCACAAGTGTGTGAGTGAAAGCACACAAACATGCACACACATACACACACGCACACAGGGCAAGATCAAAGAGAGGAACAATGGAAGGACTTTGATTACACAAGAGTTCTCTTACA